>OX123190.2:78857687-79367704 GCA_944739405.2 Euclidia mi
GTTATGGAACGAGAACTAGATCGTCAGCTTTACCCACCGCACACTCTGAAGTACAGCTCTGTAGTGCTCTGATATAAATGCCACAGGACACTGATACGTGATTACTAACCGATCTGTCACCACTTTGCTAATTTGCCACGGACGGCATAACAAGATACACGTAATAAGCGAAAAAAAAAGATGTAACGTAAAAGCTCCTATTAACGACCCCCTAAAATGTGTACTCTATTAACGATCTAATTTTTAAATCACTCATATTAGACATAATATAGGTTCCAGAAAAGTCACACCTTAAAAATTAGTTACGTAATTTTGTTGGACAACAAAAAGAGTAAAGTTTGTGTGTTTAAATAGCCGGTGAAAGAAATAATTTGAAAGTGAGTGGGACGCGCCCGAAACGGACGCACATTTCATAGTGTCGCGTCTCCAGCCACGTAAGTACACCTAAATATTACTTAAGGAAAATAACACACTAAAAATGGATTTGTCTTCTTGCTATCACATTATAACTGTAACGTATGTATTCGTTTTCTAAACTTACTCTTAATATAATACTTTTTATTGGTTTTTGTGTTATAAAATCATGTTTTAATTTAAGGCGCTAATAGAATCGAAATTTCAAAACTTGATTCTAATAACGACCCATGGCGTTGTTAAATTTTGAGAACTACCTCGTTAGATCCATTAACGTCAAAGCTATTTCTTAAAGTTTTTGTTTAAAACTCGATTCAACGTTAGACAATATCCCTATTATTATGATAATATTATACTGTAAATAACCATTATTATCTGAATTAAAGACTAACTGACAATAAAAGAAATAATATAGCTATGAGAACGAATTTAACAACATTCCATAAAGCGGATAGTTTATCTGTTTATTATTATCTTTATTGGTCGCTTATATATTGTAACCCTTTATAATATTGTAACCTTCACACTTGATTCAATTACCGACTAACAGCTGTGACGATATTTTTGGTAATATTACAGTACACAAAATCGGGTTTACACTGAAAATTTGCGCAATAACTAATCGAATATAAAAATCTCGTGTCATTGTGTTTGTTATGGAAGTCTTCCGAAACGGCTTTACCGATTTTTCATGTTTTTTTAAATATATTTAATAGGTCTGAGTACAGGTCGTAGGCAATACATATATTTGGGCTATCATTTTTTGGACTTAGCGTTAATTTTACGTATGCTTATTTCTTAGACCTAAAGCTCAAAAACGAGTAATGGCTAAACAAGCTTTATCGAGTTAGCTTCTGAACAAAATATTAAGATGTTTTCGAAAAGCCTATTTCAAGTAACAGATTGGTTTACCCCTACAAATACCTAGACTTTACAAATACTTGTAATATGCACATAGTTGCTAAACACAACTATTTATTTATCACACAAATATGTAAATTGTACTGATCTTGGTGACTTTGAATTTAATAGCCCTAATGCCCGTAAAAGGTCAACCCAAATTTTACAATACAGTTGATATACTTTAGAGTTAAATGCTACTCCGTTTAGTACGGTAGTACTAAGCTACAGTACCTTATCGCAGACTACGTACATGTCTAATTCCCAAAGTTAATAAAAAATATACGTACATAATTATTTTCAAATCATTAGGAAAGAAAAATATATTTACGAAACATCATCAAGGGTCGTGTCTTGATGTCAGCTGGAAAAATGGCCTTATCGCTAGATGCATGATGATATTGAATGTTAATGCTGATAATATGGATGCACTGTAGACAAGCCCTCTAGTCTAATCAGACTAGAGGGCTTGTCTACAGAGTATCCAAGGTCGTTTCGCAAGCACTTGGATTATACAATTTGAATTGATAAAACACCTCCTTTCCAAATAGTGTTAGGCTGAAAAATGCACGGTAAAAGCTATAGGTTTGATACTTGAGATTTCCAAATCCATATTTTGCATTCACCAATTTACATAATTATATTCAAATTCAAACCAAAATGCTACAAATTCAAATCCAATAAACTGTGTTCGAATTTACCGATTTGCCGCATGCAAAAGCTTTCACCGCTACATCGCATGGACATGCTATTTCCAATTGTAAACACTACATTGTATATTACTATATAAAAGACTAGAACAGAATTGGCTCTGATTGTGAAAGGGGTATGACATTCATTGAATATTGATTCAGTGTGTTCGCTTTCTCGAGTACAATCGAGAACAAAACGCTTGACGGAAATACTGCGACAATTTGATATATGTGTGTCAATAGTTGTTTTACAATGCACAGGTGAAAATTATATGAAATGGTAGCCTTTTTATCAATGTTTAAAGCTGTATATAATATTTAAATGTTATTAAAATTTGTTAGGCACTAAACTATAGATCACGAAAGAAAAAGAAATAATTTTTTGAGCTGTTATTATAGTGCTTAAAACCTTTTCAAAGTAGGTAAGTCACACCGTCAAGGCAAAAAGACGAAACTATTTATGCTCACAAACTAAGTGATTAACACCTTTTTACGCATGGTGGAAACTATAGTTTACGGGGTCCCCTAGGTCGGGATTTAAGGGCTCGGTGTTGGGAGACTGCGGGCCTCCCCGACATGAAATACCGGGACTACTCACAAAAACCACCACGATATTGCACTAAAATGTATCACTGTCTAGAATTACCGTAGACAGGCAGGAAGGTGTATCAGAAGTGCGCAGTGAAAGATTTAATACATCTACCTGACCACGATAGACAATGATCCAGACACAATGCACTGCGTTGCACAGTGATGAATTGAAATCAATCAATATCAATATTATATTTCACTTACCCGCTATCTTTGCTGATGTCAGGCTTGAGCTAAATTAGACACATTCATACAAGTATATTGGCCAAAATAAATGAATGAAGTATCTTATACTTAGCTAGCTGCAAACGCGACGTTTTCAGGACACGTTGGCACGTGGACTCGATACCGGATTCACAATTTTCACAAATGTCAATCAATAGTTCACAATCAATTTACCGTTGCCAGCACTAGATCAGGCGGCATTCAAGACGGTTTACTCAATTTAATTCAATTCGCGTTAATTCAAAAGGCGATATTTTACGTTCGAGACGACAACGTGGTAATTTTTCAAGGAAGCGAACGGAAGTGACAGTTCAGTATGACCATTGTCAGAAATGTTCAATAGACTAAACAAAATGTTACTTAATCGACCTAATCGATTTGACTTATAATAAAAACTAATTCTATTTCCAACATCCACCCGCCCTGGACCGGCCTACCGGTCCGCTAATCGGTTGGTAAACGTGACAATGTTGCAACCGCTCTCCTCAGAATCGAACCGTCCACCAAGACCTCAGCAAATCGGGGAACTCCATCAGCCCCAGTTACCAAATGAAGGATGCGCCCCCTGCGCCATCTGAGTGGCGGAAGGTTAGCCTCCTTGATCAAAACGAGGTCACCAATCTTGGGTGGATCGATCTTGTCGGTCCACTTAACGCATTGCTGGAGTATGTGCAAATATTCCAAATTCCAGCGTTTCCAAAAGCTCTGAGTAATCTGGCGTACCAATTCAAAACGCGAGAGACGACCAGGTCTCGTATCAATATAGGGGTACTCAGGCAAGACGACAAGTGGGCGACCAATCAAAAAATGGCCCGGCGTAAGGGCCTCCAAATCATTCGGATCTGAGGAAATCGGGCACTATGGCCGAGAGTTCAAAACGGCCTCAATCTTACAAAACACAGTTGCGAGTTCCTCAAATGTAAGGACAGACTCACCGATTGTCCTGCGCAAGTGTGTTTTGGCCGATTTTACGGCGGCCTCAAATATACCACCCCAGTGTGGACAATTTGGTGGGGAAAACAACCAATTTATCCCACGTCGGGCAAGCCTATCACCTATATCAGCCTTGTTGGTTTCAAGGAAATTAACAACATCATTCAAATAATTATAGGTGCCCTTGAAGTTAGTGCCGCAGTTAGAACGGATCAAGGAAGGCAGCCCTCTGCGGGATACAAATCTGTCAAATGTGGCTACAAATGCCTCGGTCGTAAGCGAGGAGACCAGTTCTAAGTGTACGGCCTTTGTGGAGAGACAAACAAAAACGCACAAGTAAGCCTTGACAGTCTTGCTGTTTCGAAGTGTCGACGTTTTTACCAAAAAGGGACCAGCGAAGTCCGTGCCAACACCGTCAAACGTCCTGCTCTCAGTAACGCGATCTGCCGGTAAGTCTCCCATCAAGGGCTGCATGGTAGAAGCCTTGAGCTTATAGCAAGGGATGCAGCGAAAGACTACACTCCGAATAATTCTTCGGGCAGACAAGATCCAAAATTCGCGTTGCAAAATGGCCAACAAGGCATTACAACCAGCATGCGAATTTTTAAGGTGACGGTCAGTTACCAACAAGCGTACCAAATGACCGTCCTTAGGTAACAAAAGGGGGTGACGTGCTCCGTAAGGGAGGTTGGCGTTCTTGAGACACCCTCCAATGCGCAAGAGACCCATATCATCCAAAAATGGGGTTCAATTTAGATACAGCTCCCGCCAATTTCGATCTCCCTGATTTAAGGATAGCAATCTCCTTCTCAAAATGCGCCAATTGCACAGAACAAACCCAAAAGGTGAGAGACTCCTGTCGTTCCTGTGGTGAGAGAAACGGTGTCAGTCGTTTCTGTTGTGGGTGCCTAAAATTAAAAACAAAACGCTTTATCCAAGCAGTGACACCTAACAACTTGTCGAGGGAGCTGTAACGATTTAACAAAAATCGGGGTCGAAGGCGCATTCAACCTTCTCAAGAGCGAGTGTTCGTAGACCCGGCAAATTAGAAGTATTCAAAACTGGCATTCGAGGCCAATCAATTTCTGGTCGACTCAACCATTCCGGACCCCACCACAGCGAATGACCTATCAAACTAGGCGTCAAGCATCCGCGCGAGGCACAATCAGCGGGGTTGAGCTCACCTGGCACGTGTCTCCAAACAAGTTTGACTTCGGATTTCTGGATTTGGGAAACGCGATTAGCGACAAATACCTCCAAGGTGTGAACAGAAGCCTTCAACCAACAAAGAACAATTTGGCTGTCTGTCCAGGCGTAGATCCCATTAATACAAATGCTTTTACCCAAAGTGTTAGACACGTGGTTCAATAAGCGTACAAGTAGTGCTGCTCCCGAGAGCTCCAATTTCGGAATGGTCAGAGATGTCTGAAGGGGTGCAACCTTGCTCTTTGCCATGATCAGGGAAACTCTCCTGACCTGAGGCACTGACTGTGCGCAAGTACACCACGGCCGCGTGACCACGTTCCGAGGCATCACAAAACCCGTGAAGGGTGGCCTTGTACTTCCCGGGAGGAAGGATGGGACGAGGCAAGGAGATCTCGTTGACGGCAGGAAGTGAGGATACAAAAGAGGTCCATTCCTCAACAAGAGTGCCGTGTAGAGGTTCGTCCCAGGTCAATCCTGCTGTCCAAAGCTTCTGCAAGAAGCATTTTGCCCAAAATATGATAGGACAGATCCAACCGTTCGGATCAAAGGTTCTGGCGACAGTAGACAATACGAGACGTTTAGTCCAAGAACACGGCAATTTCAAGTCTACGTTATATGTAAAGATGTCTTGGACTGGTCTGTACTGAACGCCGAGAACAGCCATCATGGCGGGGTTGTCAACAATCTCAAACAAATGTGGATCTTGCTGATGATCCTCTGGCAAGCCTTCCAAAAGCGCTGGTGAGTTGGAAATCCATTTACGCAACTCATAACCAGCGGAGGTCAAAATACCTATCAATTCGTCCCGCAGGAGGATCGCCTCGTCCGCTGTGGAGGCGCCCGAGCAAATGTCATCGACGTAAATATCGTCTTTCAAGATGGCGGAGGCTCGTGGGAAACGTAAGCCTTCTCGGTCTGAGAGCTCCTTAAGAGAACGTATTGCCAAGTAGGGGCTTGATCTTAACCCGTACGTATTCGTATTGAGCTCGTAGACGACCATGGGATCGCGAGGAGACTCTCTCCAAAGGATCAGCTGGAAGCGACGGTCATCAGGGTGGATAATAGTCTGCCTGAACATCATTTTTATGTCGGCCACAAGGACAACCTGATGTCGTCGGAAGCTGGTGATGACGTCACAAAGGTCCTTGACCAACTTGGGACCAGAATGCAAGCACTGGTTCAAGGATTCGCCCGTAGAAGTCTGCGCAGAACCATCAAACACTGTGCGCAGCTTGCCAGTCGATGGCTTCAATACCGCATGATGCGGGAGAAGGTAGTGCTCCACCGAACGCCAATCCAAATTTGACACGGACATGTGTCCCAATTGTTCATATTCTCTCATGAACTCAATATACTTCTGTCTGAGCTCCGGATCACGACCCATGCGACGCTCCATAGCCAACAATCTCTTTTCGGCTAAAGGTCGTGACTCACCAAGCGGAGGCCGAACAGACAGGAAGGGTAGCCTCGTAATAATCCGACCAGAACGGAGTCGACCAGTGTTGTTCTGGAAGAACAGCTCGCACTCCTCATGTTCTGGATTCAAACGGGCAACTTGAGGGGGCTCCTCTACCTCCCAAAACCTCTGAACTGCATCAGAGAGAGCGGAGCCTACAGCCAACAAATTATCAAGTTCAGGTAGAGGGGGGTCCCTAGGTACAGGTCCCATCAAAGCAAATCCAAATATGGTCGGGATGGCAGTCAAACCATTTGGCACCAAGACCCGTTTCCCACCAATCAAAATTCCACCGAGGACATCAGAGCCAATCAACAAATCGATTTGTCCCGGTGTGTCAAACTTGGGGTCTGCCAGTTCCAATCCCGATGTCAAATTCACCACAGCAGCAGGTAGCTGTTTCTGTGGGTGCATACCCAAAATATTCTTCAGCACAATAGCCGAGGTTCTAATCCTCGGGTGTGAAGATTCAACAGGGCCAAACAAAACCTTAACTTGCCCTTCAACATTAGAGGCTACGTCCCCTATGCCCCGTATACAATTTGGAAAAGAACCCATATTTAATTTAACCTGCCCTACCAAATAAGTGGAAACAATGCAACAGAGACAACAGAGGTCCCCTTGGGTCCCCAGACCCTAACAGCAACCGTTGGTAGGATAACGGTCTCAATGGGGGAGGTTGGCGTTATAGGGCAGGGGTCAATGACCTATTGTTGCCCGGGCGGCGACCGTTGGCCAGGACCAGGCAAGTCAAAACGAGGGTGCGGCTTGAAGTCCTCAAAAGCGCGATGACTCGATCCGCGCGCCATCTGTGGGGGGTCATAATGACGCACCCGCCCAAAACGAGGTGGGCGCGAGTCAAGGCGGGGACGCTCCGCCAAAGGAGGGGAATATCTGGGGCAGCAGTCATGGTAATGGTGACGCTGAACAGCACGTTCAGGTGCACGAGAGAGAGGAGGCGTGCGCATGCTACGGTTCTCCAAATGGGGCGAGTGGCGATCAATTGAGTGAGGCGACTCTCGGCTACGCGCCGGTGAGCCTCGGCTGCCACCTTCAAAACACCCGTCCGTGCGCGGCGTCGGCTGGTTGGACAAGCGGCCAACCTCTCTGGCATTCATACAGAGAATGTCCAAATGCTGTCCTCCACAGTGAGGACAGGGGCGAGAGTTTGGGCAGTCTCGCTGGTAGTGGGACCCCAAACAAGAGAAGCAAAGGCGGCGGGCATTCGCGATGCGCCTACGAGAGTCGACATGTAGGTCCAAGAATGCCCTACAACTGGCCGTTCTGTGCCCCGTGACCTTGCAGTAGGAGCACTCCGCTGGGCTCTGCGTGACCGCAAAGCGAGGAGGGCGCCGGTCAACATTGGCTCGGGTGTGAACGCGAGCCTGATCCTTGACCTTGGGCGGCTGCGACTTAGCCGGCGTGTCACCACCGGAGTTGTCCAAGACCCGGCACTCATCCTCCAGGAACTTCTCCAGGTCAGCAAAGGGGGGCAGATGGGTCGCGCTATCCCCACCAAAGTGCTGCTCAAAACGCGACCTCAGGTCGGCAGGCAGCTTCTTCAGCACAATGTGCACCAATAGATAGGACCATTGGTCCACGGGCAGGTCAAGGCACTTAAGTGCGTTGATGGCCACCAAAAGTGGGTTCAAAAGTTGGGTGCGCAACCCAGAGACCCGGTTGAGCGTCGGCAAACCCAAAATCTGCTCGATGTGCGTGTCGGCGAGGCCACGCTTATTATGGTACCTACGGGTGATTAGGTCCCGAGCCGTCTGGTACGCCTCGTCAGACACGGGCAGATGCTGGATGAGGCCCTTAGCCTGCCCATCCAGAACCGACATTAGATAGGCCAACTTTTGTGCCGGCCGAAGGTCAGCCCTATCATTGACTAGGCTGTCGAACAAATTAACGAAGCCCCGGTAGCTTCCTAGGCAGCCATCAAAATGGGGGAGGTCCAAAGTAGGAAGCCTACTCACCAGCCCCGGTGCTGACCTAGGAAGCTCCTGCTTCAGGCCGGGTTGCACTTCCCTATCGGCAACTAGTTGTCTCGCACTATTGGAGACAGCATCATACAGGTCTAAGACCTGGGCATAGTCTTCGCTGACCTTATTTCGCTGGTCAGCAGTGAAATCAGTGACTGACACTTCGAGACAGCAAGCGCTGAAAGTGCGGAATTGCTGTTCCACACTTGCCAGGCGATCATCGATCCGCTCGTACCTTTGAAGTAAGGCCTGCTGGCGATCAGGCCGGTTCACTAAAGCACTGGCCGAGGCAAACCAGCGCAAATCTGATGCAATAGCACCAGCAGCCACACGCAAGTCCTTGATAGCTGACATAATCAAAATTCAAAAGAGCCCGGACAAGCGTTAAATAAAATTAACAATCAAAACTTAATTTTTCTGAATTCTTTGAAACCAATAAAATATTAGCCTGTTTACTGTAAGTACAGGCAAGTGACAGGTATCTACTGTCCAACAAAATTATTAGTTTCAATATATATTGACACAAAACAAAGTCAAAGTTATCAAAAGTTGAACCTTCGAATAAGTTAATTAAAGTTAAATATTCAAATAAATTAACTAATTACTTGCAACAGACAGACTGGCTGTGTTATTTGAGATATACAATAGGAAGTAAGTACAGAATATGTGTTACCTAGCAATATTATCTATATTATAACAAAACAAAGTTTATTAATGTGACCCGCCCATCTATGCAAGGTCAAATTTGATTATTACAATGTTTATTAATATATGCAATAAACTAAATTTACTAAATTTATTGATACATACAGCTGTTATGTATCCAAACAAACTGACTTATTAATGCAACAACAAATTGAAGTTAGATTTTTCAACAATACAAATCAACAATTACTGATTGAGGTTAAGTGTGACAATGTGTTTCAAAGTATCTAGGTCAACTTATACAATTAAATATTATGTATTTTAGACAATAACTGACCTGACAAACACTACAATACTGTCTACAAGGTGAGATATATAGCTCATACAACACCAATCTGAGTTCAGATACAATCAACGGCTAAGATACAAGTTTACAATATAGGCACAGTTAACCACGCTCTTGCTATCAAAATTATGTCTAGAATTACCGTAGCCAGGCAGGAAAGTGTGTCAGAAGTGCGCAGTGGAAGATGTAATACATGTACCTGACCACGATAGACAATGATCCAGACACAATGCACTGCGTTGCACAGTGATGAATTGAAATCAATCAATATCAATATTATATTTCACTTACCCGCTATCTTTGCTGATGTCAGGCTTGAGCTAAATTAGACACATTCATACAAGTATATAGGCCAAAATAAATGAATGAAGTATCTTATACTTAGCTAGCTGCAAACGCGACGTTTTCAGGACACGTTGGCACGTGGACTCGATACCGGATTCACAATTTTCACAAATGTCAATCAATAGTTCACAATCAATTTACCGTTGCCAGCACTAGATCAGGCGGCATTGTAATACATGTACCTGACCACGATAGACAATGATCCAGACACAATGCACTGCGTTGCACAGTGATGAATTGAAATCAATCAATATCAATATTATATTTCACTTACCCGATATCTTTGCTGATGTCAGGCTTGAGCTAAATTAGACACATTCATACAAGTATATTGGCCAAAATAAATGAATGAAGTATCTTATACTTAGCTAGCTGCAAACGCGACGTTTTCAGGACACGTTGGCACGTGGACTCGATACCGGATTCACAATTTTCACAAATGTCAATCAATAGTTCACAATCAATTTACCGTTGCCAGCACTAGATCAGGCGGCATTCAAGACGGTTTACTCAATTTAATTCAATTCGCGTTAATTCAAAAGGCGATATTTTACGTACGAGACGACAACGTGGTAATTTTTCAAGGAAGCGAACGGAAGTGACAGTTCAGTGTGACCATTGTCAGAAATTTTCAATAGACTAAACAAAATGTTACTCAATCGATCTAATCGATTTGACTTATAATAAAAACTAATTCTATTTCCAACAATCACACTTATTTTTGAACTTTTCTTGATTAACAGATACTACAAATCCCAGAAGCTCTTCTTTCACCGACAGTACACCAACTATAACTAAATAACGAGGCATGTGAACAAAGCTATCGGGTGCTCTATTACCTTGATTGACAATAGGCATACCACTAAGTTTATTGGCGATAAGAGTAACATCCAGTAAGATAATGTATTCCGTGGTTATGTTCCATTGATATATTTGATAGGGAGATACTGTTACAGAAAGATTTGGTTGGCATGTTCTGAGATTCTGGGAAACACTTATGCATGATCGTACAGTACAATGGTCTATTAGATACATATATTTGACGACGGGTTGCTCGAGTTTTGGCCGGTATCAACGCTTTACAGTTTGTTACAAGTTCACACCAAATCAAATCAACAAAACTGACTATAATTATTTTGGATTACTGAACACGAAATGAGTGACAGTTTCTAGGTACTTGTTGTCCGCCCGGAGTTTCCAAGAAAAGTGAGAGTTGTATTGCTCCGTTGAACGTCAACCGTCACCCCTCTCTTCAACTATAGCGAACGTCACACTAGACTCTGTCGAAGCGCGCCATCTTCACAATTCCGTTTCGCAGTCAGTTGACGTCCCGTACTCATAACCATTCCGATATATTCTTATTTTGGTGGAAATGTTTTCCACGTTAAAGGGGGTGACCTCGAAAGTAAATAGGTATACAGACTAAGTGCAGCTTAATAACCAATACTTGCGAAATAATATGGGACGTTTTTCAGATATTGTTATCATCACTAATAATTACCTATCGCTTGCCTTGTGTGTGAGCACGTTAACCGTCTGTCATGAACATCTTCGACAGCCGTTATAGGGATTCAGTACTTCTGAAGTAACTGACACTAGTCTAAACTATGGCATATCGTTATCCCTTTGGGTTGCGGAGACAGTCGCTCTGTGGAAAAGGTTATATTCAGCTAAGCGTGGGATCCGCTTTCTTCTGTAATAAGATTTAAAAAAGATCTTCTACTGAGCGATTGTCATCGATTCTTCGCAACCCAGAGAGATAACAACAATCTTCATTTACTTTATGATTTGCATCAGTAGAGTTTTTTGAGTGTTTCACATTATTTATTAGTAGCTCGATGAACAAGCTTTGTTCCGTAATTTATATTTTCGTTAAATCGTTTTATCTAACTGAATCCAAGCTAGATAGATTTATCGCCCACAAATCTCCGTGCATAAAAAATTAAATGAAAATCGCTGGAGCCGTTTACGAAGTTCAGATAAGATATATTTTAATATTAAACAAGAATTGCTCCTTTGAAGGTATTATATATCTAAGCTTCGCTCATCTCTGATGTATACGCAGTCTAACATAAGGAGCACGGATGTCCGCAGACGCTTGACAGCGGTCTACGCATCACCGCCGTAATTGCGCTACTCTATGACATCGCGACACACGTGCTGGAGAAAACACTTATCTGTGTATATAAAATTCTTGCTATACTGACTGACAGATAGACAACGCGCAGCCGACACTAAAAGGCATAAGAAGGAAGAATTTAGCATTTATGTTCCTCAGATACTGGTAAGGGTGCACTAAGAAATTAATCTGTTAAATTAAAAATGGAATGTGCGGGCGTAGCTGCGGACATCCTTTAGTCACTTAAAAACGTAAGTACTTCATAAATTGAAACCTTTACGACACACAAGACTAATCATCTTATTATGAGTCTTAAACACGTCAATGTAATGCCCTCTTTTCAGAACTAACATAAAAATGAACCAAAATACTTTATTGTTTTATTTACACGAGTTACATTAATCGACACGGAACTAGACAGACCAGACTTTACAAAATTCAGTTCAATATTAAAGAGATAAAATTGTGCAGTTTCATACTCGATACTGGAAAACTTAATCGGCTTAAAAGTCAATATAAAATTAATTAAAAGAAAAGAGGATCTGGGATCTGATTCGTCAGTTTAATATTGGAAAAGAAAGGTATAGAATATTATTGGCAGAAAATATTCCAGTAGTGCTCTCGCCAGCTAAACGTACATCGTGACGGAACTAGACATTTCTAACGAGAAAGGTGTTCGTGACACCTGTTCTTCTGAAATTATCGCTTTGAACTCTAAATACAGGCACTCTACAAAAATACCATTACTATTATAGATGAAAAGTGAATCTAGAGTAATACAATCTCGATTTTATTTCTTCGAAGGACCATTGAGAGAAAAAAGCAATGTATTTGATCTAAATCGCACCATTAGATTGCTACGTTGTAGAGAAAAGCTTATTCCGTTTTTTTTTTAATCATGTTATTTAGATCCAAATAATAACCAATATAAATAAGTCCCCGACAACACAAAAAGCAAGAGCAGACAAATATGTTTGGATTGCGTTTTCTAATGTCACATATTGAAGTAATGTGAAAAATATTAAATAACGTTATGAAAATAGTGGAAAAATTATTAAAGAAAAGACAAATAAAAAGTTGTATTCATTTAAGAGGTAAAAGTTTATTATGGTAATTATCATAAGGCACACTGTTCGTGTAGTGACGTATTAAGAATACAGAGCGTCTCTAGACCATATCCTTCTGTGGGTGTCGTATGAGTCGAATAAGGTATACGAAGCACAGAAAACCCGACATAAAACCCAAAACTCGTCTGTCCAGCGCAGCGTAGTAGACCAAATCCACTGATTGATTTACAATGCTTTTATGATGCAAATTAGGAGAATTCTATGTAGTATCATAAAATACTGGTGTACCATACAGAATCCGAGAGACCGCCATCCAAATAAGGTTATAAATCATAAACCCCCCATCATCCAACAAAATGTAAGTAACCCTTGTATCACCAAAAGGAAAATAAAATAATGGTCGAGCAATAAGCCTTATCGTCGGATACAAGTTTTAAGTGTGGTGGTTGTAAAACTGATCGTAAAATACAGCCTGCAGTGGGAGCGTATTGTGGGCAATTGTTGAAAGATCGACTGGAGATAGGCGGTGGATCGTTCTGTCCTGGCTGTTTGACTTGTGTGAACTTGTAATTTTGGTAATAGGACAATTTTGTAAAGAAGAATTCTTTCTCTTTTTCTTGTAGTGTTTTTTCTTATTTTATTTCATGACATCCGTTATTTTAACCTTCTCAGTTTATTTCAAGATACTTATATTATTTGCAGCTTGACCTGCTTCGCTACAGGGCAAAGGCTTTCTACTCCTTCTTTGCTGAAAGCTCTTGTTACTCACTATTCATGAAATGTAAATCACTTAACCTTCTAAGCTACTAAAGACACTTTTATTGAAATTCGTGTAGTTATGATACTTATTTTTACTCGGATTACTCCTCCATCCGGCGGAGTAATCCGAGTAAAAATAGGTATTACATTTTCTTTTAAAGTACGTATATTCGTATAACTACCCCTTAATTTTTTTTAAATAATAGTATGCCACTAGAAAAATTGTATCAGTATACTTATTTAATTTATAAATTATCAACAAACATAATTATGTTGTCTGCTAATATTTTAACAAATTTATCAAAACACTTCAGAAAAGCTTAAGTATACAAACGCAATGGCAGAACACAAACAATCAAAGACTCATATTTCAGTCTTGTTTATTATTAATGAGGGCGTAAATTACAAAGGTCGGCCCTCGACCAAATCGTAAAAATGCCACAAACATCATAAAGTATTAACCGCTTTTTGTAATCAAGTTTTATTTCCTATCGATTTGGAGTAAACCTTTTAGCAATAAAGTTAGGCGAATGCTACATATTTAATATTTACTATGATCTGCCAATTTAGTATTCTGAGACAAAGCATATGATGCAATCAGAGCCCGAACTATGCTGTTCTTCCTTGACAATCAGACAAATACCGTTGTTTGCCTTCTGTGATATTATATGTTATATGAGGGATGGTGCCTGCAGTACTTGCACTCATCGAAAGAAACGCTATAGTATGAATACTTTACGTCGATATTCTGTAAAAAGGTATTAGCAACTTCCCTAGTCATCATGAATGCCGGCTCTGCCTATTCCTGATGTAATTACTGGTATTCTCTCATTCATACATACATAGACTCACATATTAAACGCCCACGTTTCGCCAGTGTTTTGATCCCACGTAATAGGTGGCGAGCCTATTGCCGCTCATCGGGATATTTTGTTTGACAGAGCCTCGTCCATTGATCGGCAGGTGCACCACTTGCAGGTGAGGTTGACTTGGGACCCTAAGTTCTTGATGAGAATCCTATGCACCCCTCTCTCGTTTTCCATAAATTCATTTGCACTAATATTGTTTGCCATAATCATCCCCGATCATAATATTTAGTTGCACTATTATCATTTATATTAATAACGTTTGCCTTAACAACTCAACAGTGATAACTTTTATTTGCCATTAAATGACTTTCTATAACAACATATAACATAATAATTAGTTTCCATAAGTAACACATCTCATAATCGACTCTTTACATAATCAAAATTGGATATAATTATGAAAATATTACATAATATTAATTATCATTAACACCCCTTCTCAGTGCAATCCGACTCGGATAGGTTAGGTTAGAAGACTTAGTCTTCGTGTTTTTTTTTAAACCACCCAGAAGTAGGAGACCCACAAAGCGGGGTTTGTCGAGCTTAGTTAGTAGACGCCATTGGAGATTTAGTTTTAGGTTTAATTGTGAATAAAAATTCTGGGGTTGGGTTTCGAAACGAGTCGCCCGAATTTGAGGGTATTGGTGGTGTAGGGGGCTTAAGGTAATTTTGGCTGCCGGAGTTGCGTCTAAATATTTTTAAACAATTTCCAAAAATTCTTCACTCAAATATGCAAAACTAAACTAGTGGAATCAATAAAAGCGATATTTAGGTTTTATGTGAAAAACGTGAAACGAAAAGCAACCGCCATTTTGTATTAATGATATAGACAGCTAATGTCAAATTTGTGCGTCATTGCTTTCGAGTACCTACGGTTAGGTGCGACTGTAATAAGTAACTAAATAGATTATATATTATACACGTGTATAATATATATTCTTATAAACATACAACGCGAGTGTTTGAAAGTTTCTAAATAGGTTATGTTAGGTTCTCTTTTGAACCATAATCCGAAAATAGGAGACCTGCAAAGCAGGGCTCCGTTACTCTTAGTTCATTAAACTAGTGAGTATACACGGGAATTAACGCGAACATGTTCGCGTTAATTCCCGTGTATAATATACACGCTGATTTTTAATTGGTTTTGGAGCGAAAGCCATCTTATTACTTATCGTTAATAGAACCTAACCAGCTAATAATATTTGAAATATAAGCAAAAAAATCTTGAGAAATTAATTAATTTAATAGTACGAGAACACGAAGTATCAGTTCGCCGCACACTGGCGAACTACGAGCGATCGTGTCACACACACACTGGCATTAGTCAATAGTCATTGAACAGTTATTCCCGGCCTCCCGCTCCCCACCATGCGCGCGCGCCACCCTCCGCTGCAGGGCGCCAGCAGGGGGCGGGGGCGCGGCGGGGTGCGGCCGTGCGGTGCGGGCGCAAGTTGACCTTCAGTCTTAAGAAATTAGGTCAATGGGACAGTCGTATATCACGCTCCCGTCACTCTGTGTCCGTGTTACGTAATAAAACTACAATCGTGCATCCTTACAATACTGATGTGTTCGTCAGTGGATTGATAGGCCGCAACCTGACGTGACTCCATAGGGTTTTATTAGTTGATCGAGGTTATAAGATTTGTGTACAAAGAAGAAACGGAGTCGCGAGAACGCGAGAAACATGTGTGTGCAAATGTGTAAATTGATTGTGATATAAGCAGAAGACTGTAAAGGTAAGTGATTTGTTTACTGCTTGTCGTAAATACCTACGTTGATAAGTAACATGTTTTAAACACGCCAGAAATAAGTAAATACCTAAATTCGGCTTTTACTAGTTATTGAAAATGACTATGTACCAACGATTAATACTTACATAATAATAAGTTCTTCTTTTCGTCTACTAGTTTATTATGATTGCGTGAACCCACAGCTTATTTCTGTGACTTACGAAGGAATAGGTAGGTACAGCTATTTAGTTACATGTGTTTATTATTTTAATCATTATTATGTGCTTAAAATTATTGAAGTTGTCATCGTAATTAATTTGTGTTTCGTAAGTACGTAAATTAGGTATCACTATCCATCCGTACATCTTATGCCGGGGCCTCACTAGCGGTTAACGTCAATGTTTGCTAGCGCGATAATTATTGCGATAATTTTTAACGCGCTAAAGTAGGTGGCTACACTTGAAACGTCAACGTGAATGCCCATCATTGCAGATAAAAACGCCAAACGCCAATGTTAATGCCGTTGTCAAATTATTACACGGTTAACGTACATTACCGCAATAATTAATGGCATTTCTCGTTAGGATGGCTCTAGCAGAAGTGCTTTGCTGACTCATACGTGTTTTATGTGTAGTTAGTTACCTACTGTTACACGCGCTGTACTGTACCTAAAACAGCTGTTGACCTCGCCGCGCGACGTCAACAGCTGTTTTAGGTACCTACAGCGCGCCGACGACGAGTCGATCGACGATCGAGTCGCACGTTACTACTTATTTCCTAGAGTTATTAACTTTTATAACTTTTTTATTTTACGTGGTAGGTAAATTTTGATTTTGAATATGAATAGCAGATATTTTTTCCAACGTGAGGTTTTTTTTTCCTAAACCAATAAAAAATCAGCGTGTATATTCTTATAAATGTGCAACGCGAGTGTTTAAAAGTTTCTAAATAGGTTATGTTAGGTTCTCTTTTGAACCATAATCCGAAAATTGGAGCCCTGCAAAGCAGGGCTCCGTTACTCTTAGTTTATTAAACTAGTGAGTATACACGGGAATTAACGCGAACATGTTCGCGTTAATTCCCGTGTATAATATTTATTCTTATAAACATGCAACGCGAGTGTTTAAAAGTTTCTAAATAGGTTATGTTAGGTTTTCTTTTGAACCATAATCCGAAAATAGAAGCCCTGCAAAGCAGGACTCCGTTACTCTTAGTTTATTAAACTAAGAGATGGCAGTGCCATACACACCTATGTTTGGAGATATTTTTTTTTACTCATTAACATAAAACTTGCAGGCGCTTGTACTAAATTATCTTTATTTATATTATGGCGAATAAAAGTTATGGAAAATGGCATTATTGAAAATGAAATTTATAGCAAATACATTTATGGATTTAAATTATTATGACTCTTGATCGATTATGACCAATGGAATTAGTGAAAGTCATTTTATGTCATTTCACGATTCTGGCAACTGAGCCGGGTTCCCAAATTGCATTATTTAGTTAATGCCAAACGCTATAATATTATGATCATCACAAATCTCGGCGACGCTGGCTGAAGCTCACTTATTCATGGTATACCAATAAAATGATTGAATTTCGCTTTTGAAACAGAAATGAAGATATAAAAATATAATTCCACGTCACAAATGGAATAAAATTTACATAAGTTTTTTATGAAATTACAGATGTTGAGTGGCCAACTTCTGTTTAGCGAGTTTTGTATATTTTTCCTTATTGTAGCGGTTACTGGGTTCGCTCATTTATATTTCATCTTTTGATCGAGTTAACTTACAAAAACTTTGAGGAAAGTTAATGCAGCCAGTCAACATGTCTAGAGGAAATTTGCCATCACCAATGTCAATGAGTTGTTTAGAGAATATGTTTCCAGATTGGTCATTTTGCACCTCAACACGCATATTCTTGCTTAAATGAAGTACTTTGACATGTTTCCACAAATTGGAGGACTTTAGACATGCATTGAGTTCATCAGCTGGTGTTGATCGTGGAATCACTGGCAATGTTTGACGAAAATCTCCTGCTAATAAAATCATTGCACCACCAAATTGGTTATGATTGCTCCGTAGATCTTTTAAGGTTCTGTCTAAAGCCTCCAAAGATTTTTTATGTGCCATCGTGCATTCATCCCTAATAATTAATTTACATTGCTGCAAGACCTTGCCATTGCAGAGTTCTTCGAAATGTTGCAGGTCGGAGTTTCATTGCTTTTCATATTTAATGGCAATTTTAATGCTGGATGGGCTGTTCGACCACCTTCCAGCAAAGTTGTTGCGATTCCCGACGAAGCGAGTGCAAGTGCAATTTTATTTTGTGAGCTAAAGCAGATAATTTAGTACAAGCGCCTGCAAGTTTTATGTTAATGAGTAAAAAAAAATATCTCCAAACATAGGTGTGTATGGCACTGCCATCTCTTAGTTTAATAAACTAAGAGTAACGGAGTCCTGCTTTGCAGGGCTTCTATTTTCGGATTATGGTTCAAAAGAAAACCTAACATAACCTATTTACAGTTATACACGGGAATTAACGTGAACATTGTTCGCGTTAATTCCCGTGTATAATATCTATTCTTATAAACATGCAACGCGAGTGTTTAAAAGTTTCTAAATAGGTTATGTTAGGTTTTCTTTTGAACCATAATCCGAAAATAGAAGCCCTGCAAAGCAGGACTCCGTTGTGGACGACCGTCGCTTATACCAACATGAATTGCTCCGCTTGTTATGGAATTTTTGTTGATGATGAAATTTCTTTACGATGTACAGTTCCTAATTGTAAAAAGTTATATCACCTTATGTGCATTGGTGGCAATAATTCTAACCTAACTCCTGCTGATATTGAGGTGTGGGTCTGACCAGAGTGTTGTTGTACTCTCAAGAGAGGAGGTGACAATAGTCTTACACCCGTTGGAATTTCCAAGAAACGCGATCCTAATGTCACTCATCGCTCCAAGGCCGTTTCAATCGACAAAATAGAAACATCGCAGGGATCCGAAATACAAGACTTATCTATGGAAATGCGAATGTTACGGCAAGAAATGCAGTCTCTTAAGACACAGCTTAGTAACGCCATATCGCTTATCACAAAAATTTACGAAGGCGAACTAGGAAATCATGCAAACCATGCCGAGTTTATAAGTAGCAAACTGAAATCTTATGCAAATCCACATTCCAACACTAAGTGTACTATGGATCAATCTCAACCACTCCAAGTGCTACCAAAGGAAGCGCAACCAGTACAGGCGCAGCTACTACATACCCATCAGCTCAGTACGCAATCGCAGCAAGTTTCAGCAGCAATCTCACACAGCAGCTCTGCCATTAATTTTAATTATAATAATGATAAACAGAAAAATACCAAGACACAGATGACACCAAAATCTCTATCACAGCAGTTTACTGGCGATGTACCCACCCCTGACAACCTGGCCCTTAAAGAAGTCCAGGAATGGACTGAGGTCAAGCGCAGGAAACCGCGACTCCTTGCTTCCTTGTGTGGGGCAGCTGGACCCACAGTCACTACTCTCAAAGCAGTTGAACCACGTAAATTTCTACACCTTTGGAACATGGAATCCACAGTGGAAGAAGTCCAAAATTATTTGAGTCACGTATGTTGTAATGGCACTTGTACTGTCGAAGAGATAACACCTAAAGGAAATTATAAATCGTATAAAATTGGAGTTCCTATTAAATACTTTGAGAAATGTTATGCAACAGATGTGTGGCCGATAAATGCTAGAATTAAACCATGGGTCAATTACCGCCCAAAGACCAATAGAACACCTAACAACCCTAACAAACCTAAATAGAACCAAACATTTCGAGACTCAAAGAACTTTCAATAGAGACAAATCACTAAATATTTTATACCAAAATGTGAGAGGCCTCAAAACAAAACTAGTTACTTGGCGAAACAACTTAATACTATTGGACCACAATCCAGTAGCTGTAACCGAAACATTCTTAGACAACTCAGTAGAAGATGAGGAACTATCACTTGGAGACTGGAGAGTGCTTCGACGCGATAGGAACTCTCCATGTGGAGGGGTTATGCTCGCGACACGTGCGCCCATAGTAGCTTATCGCTGCACTGAACTTGAAACTGACTTCGGTGAAGACATTTGGGCGAGCTTTGCATGGCAGGGTCGCAAATTTTATGTGTGTGTCGTATACATAAAACCAACGGCAAGTGATGAGGACTATATGAAGTGGTTTTGCAAACTTTAAAGTTTTATTAATTATATAAACGGTACTGTGATTATTTTAGGTGACATTAACCTGAATAGTGCTTCTGTAAATATTAAGAATTATTATTGCTATTTTTTGTCTTACTGTGGTTTATCTGAGAAGAATAATGTGGTGAATATGCATGGAAGTATGTTAGATGTAGTGTTAATCCAGGAGACCGTTTATTTGCATGAAACGCTGGTATCTGACGCTGATGGATTGGTGCCTCCTGATGCGTATCATCCTACATTGGATATTGAGGTAAAAATCGTATCTAAACATTGTGCCGATTCTATTGAGCCGGGTAACACTGATCAGGCGAAGGATTGGAACTTCTCAAAATGTGATATAGAATTATTGATCTTGTTACTATCTGAAAATTCATGGGATACGGTATTTCAGTCAATGGACGTTCATACAGCAGTCAAATCCTTTTATATTATAATGTATAATATTTTCAATTCTTGCGTCCCCAAAAAAACGTCGGCTGCAAATAGCAGGGAGACGATATCCAACTTGGTTCTCGAGCGATATTATACGTGCCATCCGACATAAATCAAAATTACACTCTGTGTGGAAACGAACACGTCGTGAATCTGATTACAAAAAATACTCAGAATTCAGGGCTGACTTAAAAACAAAAACAAAAAATGCATGTACTGTATATATTAAACGGGTTGAGAATAATATAGGCATTAATCCACGTGAATTTTGGAAACACATTTCTGACATGCGCTCTAAGGGTGGATTTGAACCCAAGGTGACGTACGACGGCACCTCTCATTCCGGAATACAAGCTGCTGAGGCCTTTGCGGACTTTTTCTCAAGTGTTTTCCTTAACGACATACCTATCCTTAATGTACCACTTATTATTGCTAGCGATACTAATTTGCACAACGGCAATATTATAAATGTTGTAAATTTTTCTCCATCTGATATTGGTTATGGCATTGATAATTTAAAACTGAATAGCTCTGTCGGGCCTGATAATATTCCTCCTTATATATTTAAATATGCAAAAAAGTATTTGACTAAGCCTCTTTGTCATATCCTTAATTTAGCTTTAAAGACTGGTGTATTTCCGTCGCAGTGGAAGATATCTAGAGTCACTCCCATTCCAAAAAATACTAATAAGCTAGCAGTCGAGGAATACCGGCCAATTGCCATCTTGTCTTCCCCTGCTAAAATCTTCGAGAGCATACTTCACAAATACATCTATGCTCAGGTCGAATCATTCTTATGCGACGAGCAACATGGTTTCCGGAGCAAGAGATCGGTGAATAACAATTTGCTGACTCTCGTTGACTATATCTCTTCTAGTCTTGATAGTGGACAGCAGGTGGATGTACTCTACTTCGATTTCCGGAAGGCTTTTGATAGGGTAAATAATGATATATTACTGACAAAACTTTGTTCCTTAGGTTTTGCTCCAGGACTTCTCACCTTTCTCGCCGATTATCTACGTGATCGTCAGCAGTTCGTTAGATTAGGTATTTATGAATCGAACCCCTATCATACGTGTTCTGGTGTGAGTCAGGGATCTATCTTAGGTCCTTTACTATTTCTTCTCATGATTAATGACCTTCCTAAAGTTCTTAATTTTGCCAAATGTTTACTTTATGCAGACGACCTAAAGATATATACCCAAATTAACACCGAAGATGACTGTTAGCACTACAACACGACATTGACGCTATTTATAATTGGAGCGTTGAAAACAAAATGGAATTTAACTTGAACAAGTGTCAGGCGATGACTTTTGGTCGGAAGAGGCGCCTCATAAGTTTTGACTATAAGTTGAATACCCAAAAGATTACCAAATTAGTAACTATCAAAGATCTTGGTGTCACATTCGACCAAAAGTTAACATTTCATGACCATATTGATGCTGTGGCTACGAAATCTTTTCAAAGATTGGGATTCGTACTTAGAAACGCTCGTGAATTCCAAAATGTTAACTGCATAAAACTTATTTACAATGCTTTAGTCCGAAGTAAGTTAGAAACTAGCGCTGCAGTCTGGAATCCACATGAGGAAAAATACACGCTAATGCTTGAAAAAGTTCAGAAAGCCTTTCTCAGATTTCTGTATAAACGCGTTAATGGATATTATCCCTATTTATACCCCACCAAGTTTTTGCTAGGATGCCTTGGTTACAACTCTCTGGAAACAAGAAGAGCGTACGATCAAATGATAACGGCGTGTAAACTGTTCCGGGGCAAAATAGACTCACCCGATCTTTTATTTCAGTTTTCTCGGCTCTATACACCCGACAATTACCACCGCAATAGAAAACATAAGTTGTTTGCAGTTCCTACATGCCGCACGGTTGCTAGAGCTCAATCACCAGTTCCACGCATAATGACTGCACTTAATGGTCTCCTGGATTCAGACTCATCTATTGATCTGTTTGTGGATGGATGGTCGAAGATTTTGTCAGTATGTCTCAAATTTTGTGAGATTGACTGAATGTTTTAATTATGTCAACTTACTTTTGTCTTTTCTTTTTAATTTGCTTGTATCCTTCAACTTTTTTGTTTTCTTTTTTAATTTCCTACTTTACACTAATATTTTAATTGTAATTCTGTAATTTTGTATATATTTGTTATAAGTGTTATTGGCTAACCGCCGTTCTAATTAACAATAAATAAAAAAAAAATAAAAAAAAAATAAAAAAAAAATCTTCATTTCTGTTTCAAAAGCGAAATTCAATCATTTTATTGGTATACCATGAATAAGTGAGATTCAGCCAGCGTCGCCGAGATTTGTGATGATCATAATATTATAGCGTTTGGCATTAACTAAATAATGCAATTTGGGAACCCGGCTCGAGAACTTGCGGAGGAGAAGGTTTTTAAAGTTCTCCGTGATCTAAATTTGCAGAAACTTTTAAAGGTATGTGTTCTTTATGAATATTGAATTTGCTCGTTCTGCAAAAAGGATACAGTAACTTGCTATGGATGTCGAAATGACTTCTAAATTATTTATGTTTGATTTTGTGGGGAAATTTATTTTGAATCTAAATACAAATTGTCTTCTTATACCTTTTTGTTCTTATAGCGTTCTCAAATGTTCTGACTGGCATTTAGCTTGAGGTTGGCTTTTTATGGATATATTATGACTGTGATTCAAACTCAACTCAAACTCAAAATCCTTTATTCATTTAGATCACAAAGTGACACTTATGAACGTCAAATTTAAACATGATTACTGTATGCTTCTACATTTACATTTACTGCCACGTTTGCAAAGCAAGGGCGTAGAACCATGAGAAAGAACGGGCAATAAAACTCACGGTCACTCTTTTTCATCGCCAGGTTTTTAATAATACATAACAATTAAACTTTTGTAAGGTGCTGCAACTGTTATACCTTCTATGTTACTTGTTTATATTTACTTTACATGATACTCAAGCATAATCAAGTTAAATTTTGATGTCCATTTAGTTAGCCTCCTGAACATAGACATGGTGAAACAGGAGCATCCACTTACATTATGCACCTAACAATGCAGGCAATCCGCGCAAATGTTCAAAACCATGATGGAAATGATGAAGTTAAATATAAATAAAAAATTATACCAGCCCATAAGACCGCCATCGACCAGTCATCGCAAGTAGCACCCGTTCACGAGTATGACGCATGTGCCAGCCATCATCCCTCTCGCCATATCAGAGGGACAGGGATGACCCGACACACGACCCCATCACAAGAAATGACATTTTAGTGAGCATGACGACAACGGTATACGAACCGGCAGTAATAAAATTAACAATCTTTTGGTATACTGACCATGAACGCGAATTACCTCCATTTTCCAGATCATTAATTATAGCATAAATTTGTGAAAACGTGTGAAGAAATGCAAATGTAGTAACCATATTTAATTGACGTGATACCTTTTGAAATACAACCACCGATCCAACTGATTGAGTACAAGACAATAAAATTAAACATAATAAATAAATAGTATCTAACGACATGAAAGACATCTAATGATGTGGTGGCGATTCCAAAAAACATCATTTACTTATATAATTTTATTGGGAATAGAATCATATTTAACTACATGTCATGAAAATTTTAATATTATTTACCTATTTACCCAATTATTATGTGAATACTAAAACAGATTATTTCCAAGCGCATTTGTCATTAAGGTAATCATTTAAATTGTAATAAGCCTTTTGCATTAGGTTATTTTTAATCGTTGTCTTAAATGCGCTAAACGGCAAGTCTAAAATACATATCGGTATCTTGCTGTAGATGCGTAAACTTTGTCCTATAAAAGAATTATGAGTTTTACACAAACGGAAATACGGAACACATAATTTATGTCTATTTCTTGTATTAATAGAGTGAATATCACTATTCTTTGAATATGAATTTATATTTTTACGCACATGCAAAACACTGGCATAAATATACTGAGACACTACAGTTAAAATACCGATGTTCTTAAATCTTTCCTTGAGCGAAACTCTTGTTCGTAATTGGTAAATGGCCCGAACTGCTCTTTTTTGCAATATAAAAATACTTTCGATTACAGCAGCTCTACCCCATAGTAATATGCTATATGACATAACACTATGAAAATAGCCAAAATATACCAGCCTAGCCGTATCGACATCTGTTAAACTACGCACCTTCTTAATGGCATAAGCAGCCGAACTAAGTTTCGCTGACAGATATGTAATGTGTGCGCCCCATTGCAACTTCGAATCAAGTGTCATTCCTAGAAACAACGATTCAGTTGTTTCTAGTACATAACCATTTAAAACGATGTTAGTACCAAGGTTTCTGACGTTTGGCAAAGCAAACTTAACACATTTGGTTTTTTTGGCGTTCAGTACTAAGTTGTTTACAGCAAACCAGTTAGTCACCTGAATAAGAGCTTTTATTTTAATCAATAAGCAATTAATTTTAAAGATGTCTTTAAGAAATAAATACTGAGATTATAGAAATAAAGACACTCAATCATTTTGTAGCGTCTGCCTGCCTTTTTAGGCACCTAACAGGCTACCTGCTTGGGCAAAACCGATTAACAGATTAATCAGATTCATCAATATAAAAGTTCACAGACGTGTACAGTCACTTAATTTATATAATATGATTGAGGTAAGTTTTCTTCCTTTAGAAATTCTACAAGATACTTATAATAATAATTATTTAGAACTAAAAAGCCATTAAAAATCACGTACATATATATGCCCTGGTCTTGCTTAATGTTTTAAACTAGTTTACATAGCTACGGTGCTCTATCAAACATACAGTTTAAAGCCTCGTATTCATTAGGGGACATTTGTCCCGCGACCTTGTCGCCTGACATGAATTCTACGTGTTGAGCGACGTCGCGGGGGACATCGCCCGACATCGCAGGCGACATCTACGTGTCGGGGAACAAGTCGCTTGTCGACGCTCCGATAGCGTCGACCTTGCGCGACTTCGTGTCTCTCGACAGTTTCCGACGGCATTTGACTTATGAGGACGTGTGTTGCTATTTGTTCCGCGACTACCCTCGATTATAGCACACTTCGTTGGTCCACACTACCAACGAAACTGTGTTAACACTTAGGTGACATCTTGTTCACAATGCCGGTATGTGGACGAGCGAAATGTCGGTCGACATTGTCGCGGGACAGTCGCACGTAAATGTCCTGCGACTGTTCGCGATAAGTCGAGCGACTTTGTCCCCTAGTGAATACATGGCTTAAGAGACTACAAAATCAAACACCTACTCCCAACTACGCTCAAATACCGCATCAATACTACACGACGTTTGTATTCTGTTGCAGTCGCCCGTGCCGGGAATCGAGAAGTTCATTATTTCTATTGCAAAATGGCATGAAACACCACGTTTAGTTTACTTTAAACAGTTGAAACAGGGTTGGAGTCGACGGTGCCTAGGTATTATTGCCGAGGCTTAACGTTGCCAAAAAGATAACAAATGGCTTTTTCAATTGTTGGATTTACTGCAGTTCATTAGCAACTAGAAAGGGTAAAGACAAAAGTAAGGAAAATAAACTATTACAAACTTCAAATGCAGGTTCTACTGGTTACTAGCCGTTATAATATAAGGATAAATAAAGTATAAATATAATATAAATAAATTTGCATATAGGAATTTCTTAAAATAATCTAAAAAAATAACTTTCATATCTCAAACTATTATAAATTCCCATTTCTTTATATGATTATAATTATGTCACCTAAGAATACAATAATTATAAATGATAGACTATTGAGTATGATTATGCCATCTTTCGCACACTGACTGCCTCGTTGGTCTCGCGGCATAAATGTGCGCGTGGGATTGGGAGGTCTCGGTTTCGATTCCCGGGTCGGGCAAAGTGTTATTGGGTTTTTCCGTTAGGAAATTCTCAGTAGCAGCACGGAGTCTGGTAATGTGCCCGGTACGGCAATAGCCTCGCCCCCTATTACGTGGGACCTAAAAATTCCTGGCGAAATGTGGGTGTAATATTACACCTCTGCCTAGCCCTTCGGGGATACAGGCGTGAGTCTATAAAAAAACTGTACTAATCCATCTCTGTTATTCACATCCAGCCGCCAGAGACGCAAGGTCCGTACGTTTCAAGTGCTTAACCCGCGATATTTTGATTGCTGGCACATACACAGTCTTAATTAGACAGTCAAATCTTCGCTGAACATTCACTATTTACTATCTAAGCCACTTCGCGTTAGCTTGAAGTGGCTTTGTTAACCAGTGCAATTTGGGTTAGGAGAGATAATGTGCGAAGTTGTAATAGGTGAAACTGCAAGTAAGTGATCATATTTGGCGAAGATAATTTATGCTTATGGCCTGAGTATTCATGCGATAGTGTTCCGTGTTCAATTATTGGAGTAGGAGTCTGATTATATGATTCACACCAGGTATTTTTGTAATCTATGCTAATATAATAAAGCCGAAGAGATTTTTGTGTATTTAGCTTTTAGGAATTAATCATTTAGTAATAATAAGGAAAACGTTTAGTAGATTATCAACATCGCCTTAGCGTTATCCTGGTTGCGTCCAAGACTTACACGCCTTGGAGCCTTGGGTCCGCTTACTAGTGTAACCAGATCTGACAAAATATCAGATTTTTATTAGATCTACGGGCGTAAACACACTCAAAATTCGTTGGCTGAAGACATTTTGTAGGCAGGCAATCAAACAATATTAAAAATAATAAACAAAAACCTTATGCTGGAACTCACACAGCATAACCATTTCCATTACTTTTCTACCAAAAGAGAAGTGAGGCATTAAAAAGCAAAACACTCCCATGGCAACCGTTTTGACGGTAAAGCAAAAATATTATTAACAGAAGTTAGGCAACCCAATTTGTATGTTACAACCACTTGAGTTTGTATAGTGTAAGAAACTTGTTAAAGCGAAGTGAACCATATATGATGTGAAACACGAACCAAGTGGGGAACTATTGCTTTCACGTACTTAAGGGTAGGGTGACTGTGAAATACATACATTCGGGAAATAGTTGGGATTTTCAATTACGTAATATCCTGCGGAGTGTTTCTCGAAAACTCATCAGATAGAGAAACGCTAGCGAGTCCGGACAACCGTGTGTTTTTCCAGCACTAGGCGGGCTATTTTAGTCTAAATGAGAACCCGGTTACACCTGCGTTTTTTAGGCTTCTGCGCTGCACCCGTGGCTAATAGCGTGATTTTTTATAGCCTTATACCTCGATAAATGGGCTATCCAACATAAAAGTAATTATTCAAATAGCATCAGTAGTTCCTGAGATTAGCACGTTTAACCTAACAAACAAACTCTTTAGCTTTATAACATTAGTGTAGATTTGGGTTATTTATCAGACGTCACCTGGAGATATTAGATAAGCTGTAGGTTTTGTTATGGTAAGTACGAAAAGAAGTAAAATGAGTACAGTCGGAATGATGAAAGTTCGAAATATTCAGCAAGCTGTTTATTTTGTTACCACGAAAATGGGAGTAAAATTGTAACGTCAAACCAAGGAACGTGTAGGAAAAGTAACATAGAAGTGATCTATAATGTTTTTATCCTACTTAGAAAGTAAGTAATAATAAGGAAATCTTCTTTCTCTTAGCGTTATCCCAGTTTCAGTCTGGGGTCCGCTTTCTAGTCTAACCGGATTTGGCTGAATATTAGCTTTTCCACGGAGCGACTGCCTGTCTGACCTCCGCAACCCGAAAGCGATATTCCATGGTTTAGACTAGTGTCAGTTTATTTAGAAGGTATTGATGCCCTGTAACGACTGTCAAAGATCTTCATGACAACCGGGACCGACGGCTTAACGTGCTCTCCGAGGCACGGGACAAGCGATTATTAACAATTCAATACGAACATAACTCCGAAAAGTCATTGGTGCGCGCCGTGGATTCGAACCTGATACCCTCTGCTTGGCAGTCTGTTGGTATATCCACTCGGCTATCGCTGCCAGATAGTAGAAGTAATAATAAGGAAATATATTTTACAAATATAGCTTAAGTAACTTCCACAAGAAAGCTAAAACAGAAACCTCTTACTTTTATAAAATAAAAAAAATCCTTTAATTTTCCAAACACCAGTTGTAAAATCCTTGTACCCTCTTAGAATTAATAACGAGTCTTGTTTTGAGAAAATTCGGCAATGAATTGGGTAAGCATTTGGTATCAATCACTGTTAAAAATATAATTATTTACAGATAGTTTATTCATGGTCTAGTGGATAGGACTGCCTCCGTGGTCTAGTGGATAGCGTATGCGACTGCTGATCGGAGGTCCCGGGTTCGATTCCCGGGTCGGGCAAAAGTGTTACTGGTTTTTTTCGAATTCTCAGTAGCAGCACGGAGTCTGGTTATGTGCCCGGTAACGGCAATAGGCTCGCCCCCTATTACGTGGGACCTACAAATTCTTGGCGATATGTGGGTGTAATATAACACCTCTGCCTACCCCCTCGGGGATACAGGCGTGAGTCTATAAATAAAAAAAATCTAACATTTTTGGAACATTGATGGAACAGCTGTATACAATATTTTATGGTTAACTTTTGTAATAATGATTGTGTTCTTTTAGTAAAATATTACAAAACGCTTGCTAAGAAATTTAGTAAAAAAGCATCGTATAAATCGGCAAATAACTGACTCTGAGCTGCCTGCGAAACCGAGTACCAGTGGATATGGCCTTTGGTCGTACACTAAGACTGTTAGACTAATGGAATTTATTTTCAAGCTGATCAAAATGCCTAGTTCTTATGCATTTACTGAACGAGTGAGGAAGCAGATTAAAGCAAAGTTAGTAAAACAGAAGAAGTAGGGAATGCGGAAGGCATTTTCAAAACACTTGCTTTAAACTTTTACTTGTCGACGTTGTTCAAAAGATCTGAAATGTCTCAGAGCTGAAAAAGCGAGTAATAGAAGTCAAAACTCTGACGCTGTGTCCCGCTGAATGAAACGCAACATCAATTCCATGTCCACTGAATGACTTACTACTACGACATATCATTCTTGTTAGAAACAGCAAGTCATCACTTAGTTACAGAAATCAATAAGAGCCTGCCATGTCCAAGATTTATTTTAAGATTCCTTGACTTTCTATACACACAGACAATAATACAATTACCTCGCACGAACTTAGTTGTAAGTTAAATGCTCAAAGGCGGCAGATGGTAACTCGATGCGCGATACGTTTCACTTAATTTGACTCCCGGTTCAGGCTCTTAAGGCTGGTGAGCGATAATAATGTTTTTTTCAAGAAAAATCGGAGTAACAGTTAGGAAAGAAAGTTTTTTTATTAAATGTAGCTGAGGGGTGTTTAAAAAAGTTTGGATAAGTAATTGAAGCTTTTATTGAGGTAGTTATATAAATTGTGTATTTTTTACCGGGGAAATGAGTGTGGTAGAGTTTTAAAATCTGCTGATGAGATTTTTCCGTCTTCTGTTCCTTTTTCAAAGTTAACTCCCGCAAGAATTGTTCTCAGCAATTCTTGAGTCGCGAGGAACTTTACAAATATTCAATCAACGGACATTAAGAACACCAAATCTCAAACAACTAATTATGGATCTCTAACCCACACATGTTTTACGTTTAGTTTTGTTCGTTTTCTTTATCATCAAAAGTAGGCCCAGTTTTTGCGTAGTACCTATTTCTCTATGCATTCTCTATCTCATCTCCAGACATAGTTATGATCCACAAATTGGTACATCTTCAGATGATTTGATTGACATGGATAGTTTGTATTTGAATTAAAAAATAGCTTTTGCTTGTCACCAGCCCTAAATTTATATTATTCGCCAGTTGACATCAATTGACGCATATATTAGTTTGTGGTAGACATTGAGGTGTTCATGTAGGTATATAATGTGCGGTTAAAACATTAAATGCAAGCAATGTGAGCAATTTACCAGATCATGCATCAATATATTTTTGCAAAGTTTTTATACATATCGGTATAATTGCTATATATATATTTATTGGCTCTCCGTCAATGTGAAACTTACAAGTTAAAAACAATGAGACCACGGCATGCAATGCATGCAATAGGTTTACAGAAACAAAAATGTATACATAGAAAAAAATATCAGCACGTACTATAATGAGAGCTTTAAGAGAGTGTTTATTAATATGCGTACAAATTGCGAAGGTTTGAAAACATTTCATATAAGTATATTAGCTTATTGGCTGTTACAAAATGTTTACAAATTATACACATATTAACATTTTTCTTCCTCCTACATGTAATAGCGCGCTGACAAAATATTTATATGTTTGTAGAAATGGTATTTCCGGTTGGCAAAATATATGATATTTTCTAGAAAATAGTTGATGATTATTGTTCAAATGAACATTTTCATATAAAACATGGAAAATACTATTTTTGTTGATGGTACATCAAAAAAGTATTGTTACAAGAAGTAAAATTAAATAATCTGTCATACTTGGCCCTGTAGGCAAGTGGCATTCGATTAACGATATCGCTGTTTAAGTGGAAAATGCATGAAACTGACAAAGGCTTTCAATATATCACGTGGTCAACATTGAACGAATTGCTATGTTACCATGGTAACCAGCGTTAGCATAAGTAGAAATTGATTGAAGACAGAAATGATTACCACTTGTCCAGGCCCTCTGGACTATAAAGTGGAATTTAGGTGTCAAGCCGAAAGTCTTGGACGTAATATGATGATGACATAATTTGATCATAGCAAATAGATGAGAATTTCAGTCATAAGTAATTGCATGCAGCCATTAACAAATCTATACTAATATAATAAAGCGGATGAGTTTGTTTGTTTGTTTGTTTGAACGCGCTAATCTCAGTAACTACCGTTCGGATCAGAAAAAATCTTTTTGTATACGATAGCCCAGTTATTCCGAAAGGCTATAGGCTATATAACATAACGCTTCGAACCTTTGGGGCCGGGCAAAAGGCTAAAAAGGCTCAAAGATAATGTCGGCTAATCTCAGGAACTAGCAGTTGGATTTCAAAAATTGTTATTGCCTATGATAGCCCAATTATTCCGAAAGGCTATATAAAATTACGCCACAACTTTTAGGGGCCAGACAAAAATAATAAAATGGTCAAACGAGAAGGGGGAGGGTTGGGTCAAAGGCAAAAAAGGCTAAACGAATAGGATACAATCTACATGGGTATCGTTTTCGAGATTTTCGGGACGTTGATTAAAAATATGAAATTTATGTAGTGATCCAAGATGGTGGACGGGAAATCAAAGACGGCAGATGAGAAAATTTTAAAAGTCAATATGGGTATCGCCGTCGATATTTTAAGGGGTGGGAAATCGCAATACAACATCTATTTCGTGATCAAAGATGGCGGATGGGAAATTCATAAAAATCAATATGGGTATCGTCTCCAATGTTTAAAGGGATGGGGAATCCAAATACAACATATATTTCGTGATTCAAGATGGTGGATGGGAAATCAAAGATGGCGGATGGGAAATATTAAAAAAATCAATATGGGTATCGTCTCTGATGATTTATGGGATGGAGAATCCAAATACAACATCTATTTCGTGATCAAAGATGGCGGATAGGAAATCAAAGATGGCGGACGGGATTTTTTTTAAAGTCGATATGGGTATCGTCTCCGATATTTTAAGGAATGGGGAATTCAAAAACAATCTATTTCGTGATCAAAGATGGCGGATGGGAAATTTTAAAAAATCAATATGGGTATCGTCTCCGATGTTTAAAGGGATGGGGAATCCAAATACAACAACTGTTTCGTATTTCAAGATGGTGGATCAAAGATGGCGGACAAGATTATTTTTTAAAGTCGATATGGGTATCGTGTCCGATATTTTAAGGAATGGGGAATTCAATATTATATAAAAATCTATCTTTGTTTGTTCATCATTTATAAACTCTGAAATGATAAGAGATTAAGCGCTAAGTCAATGGTAACTTTAGAAAAGGGGCTAAGTTCGCTGGGTTAGCTAGTAGTATAATATAGTAAGTAGTGTCCATAAACTTGAAATGCAATAAGTCAAAGTGACACAAATGTCTGCAATTGCAATTCCCTTGCCAAATAATATTGGCAATAATTTCTTTGAATGCTACATTTGTTTCACTTCGTTATTCATATTCAAACGTCATAACGATGTGAGTAATTATGTGCTATACAACTCAATTTACTGACCATGCAACACATTTTATTGCAGAATTTAAGAGAGGTTTATGTGGGTACTTGGCAGTGGATGCTTGGTTGTCCATGTGACACATCATTACAAATACAATATACAATAATAAATACACGCTGTGGAGTAACTTTATATTTCCACCGGCGAACAAATTAGGAGCCACAGACAATTATTACGAGTCTGAGTATCATATTATATTACTCGGGGACTTACGTCAAAATATCTATAATATAAAAATGAATCGCAAAATGTGTTGGTAAGCGCATAACTCAACAACGCCTCAACCGATTTGGCCAATTCCTTTTTTTAAATGTTTGTTGAAGTTCAAAGATGGTTTTTACGGCGAGAAAAATTCTAATAATTGCCGGAAAAACCCTAAAAACAGCCCTTTTCTTTTCCACATACAAACGTTTTCTAACTAAAACGTAGAGTCAATTTGTAATGTATTACCGCTGCATAAAGTTCAAATTCGCGTGCACGTTGATATACTTCTTTGTTTGATGGCAGTTTTGACAGGTTTCCGGACCTGAAGTCTCAGTGCTACCGCCCAGTGGGCTTCATGTCAGAAGAAACCCATTGATAATGCCTACTTAATATTATAAATTCGAAATTGTGTATGTATGTATGTATGTTCCGTTTTCACGTTACAACGGCTGAACCAATTTTGTTGATTTTTAATATAGAGATACATATATTGGACCATAATATGGAGACGGATATAGGCTACCATAAGTTGTAAAAAATTAAACTGGGAGGGATTGTAAGGTAGAAGTTTGTACGGCACAAATTTACCTCTTGGAAGTAAGAACGCATGCGCTGATAATTGATTGCTGCGCATGTGCTATCGCATATCTGTCAGTACTGTCACGTCATACGGTCTACATAATGTCATATTGTGCACGTTGATTAAATTGTTCGCATATCTATACTAATATAATAAAGCGGAAGAGTTTGTTTGTTTGTTTGTTTAAACGCGCTAATCTCAGGAACTTCCGGTCGGAGCTGAAAAAGTATATTTGTATACGCCCAGTTATTCCGGAAGGCTATAGGATATAACATAACGCTTCGACCCTTTGGGGCCGGGCAAAAGGCTAAAAAGGCTAAAAGATAATGTCGGATAATCTCAGGAACTAGCAGTCGGAGTTAAAAAAATGTTATTGCCTATGATAGCCCAATTATTTCGAAAGGTTATAGGCTATATAAAATTACGCCACAACTTTTAGGGGCAGACAAAAATAATAAAATGGTCAAACGAGAAGGGGGAGGGTTGGGTCAAAGGCGAAAAAGGCTAAACGAACAGGATACAATCTATATGGGTATCGTTTTCAAGATTTTCGGGACGCTGATTAATAATATTAAATTTATTTAGTGATCCAAGATAACGGACGGGAAATCAAAGATGGCGGATGAGCAAATTTTAAAAATCAATATGGTATCACCGTCGATATTTTAAGGGGTGGAGAATCGAAATACAACATCTATTTTGTGATCAAAGATGGCGGATGGGAAATCAAAGATGGCGGACGGGATTTTTTTAAAGTCGATATGGGTATCGTCTCCAATATTTTAAGGAATGGGGAATTCAAAAACACCATCTATTTCGTGATCAAAGATGGCGGATGGGATTTAAAAAAATAATAATATGGGTATCGTCTCCGGTATTTAAAGGGATGGGAAATCCAAATACAACATCTATTTCGTGATTCAAGATGGCGGATGGGAAATCAAAGATGGCGGATGGGAAAAATTTTAAAAATCAATATGGGTATCGTATTTGATGATTTAAGGGATGGTGAATCCAAATACAATATCTATTTCGTGATCAAAGATGGCGGATAGGAAATCAAAGATGGCGGACGGGATTTTTTTAAAAGTCGATATGTTAAGGAATGGGGAATTCAATATAGTATAAAAATCTACGTTTGTTGGTTCATCATTTATAGACTCTGAAATGATAAGAGATTAAGCGCTAAGCTCAATGGTAACTTTGAAAAAGGGGCTTGGAAAAAAAGAGAATTAAATAAAAGCTCTTAAAAAGGCGATACGGAGTTCGCTGGGTCAGCTAGTAAGTATATAAAAATTGACAAAATAATGTAGCTACTTGAATTATATCATTGCCTACGTAAATAATTTTAATCGAAGTGTGATTAAGGATGATTTGTCTACAAATAGCAAGCATGCAGATAGTTCAAAAATATCAATATGACTTATACCATAGCATATTTACATGGTCATAGATAGAATATGATTACTTTCAAATAATTCATTTCGCTACAACTTACGTGAGAAGTCAATTTTATCTAAGGCTAGAGGCAATACAATAAGATTTTTTGTAGTTTCATGCCACGAGCAAAGCCGTCTCAAAACACGATCATCCACAACTTACACTCCAATGTACCTATTTGATTGCCAACATTCTTCAGTAATACACTTGAATTTTTACGGACTGTCGCGATTAAGAAGGCCAGTGCTATGTCAATGGTTAATCGCTTGGCAATCCACCAGAAATATCAGTCTGGTTACTGAGATGTAATTCTGGTAACACATTGTTACATTGCTGTAATTAGAAACTTATAAATACACGTGAGCTACGATCTACAAGTCGAACCTATCATTACATAATATATAAATTAAATTATTCTATGAAATTGATACTAAACATAACATCTTAAACCTAACCTAATCTTAAACCTAAACAATAAATCCTAACGTAGTACCTTGTAAAATTAATTACAATAATAACTACAAAAGTCAACTTCAACAAACAAACAGCCACTTATAATTCTTTTTGATATAGATAAACTCGCGTCTAGTGGCCGGGGCTCGGCAGCCCGGCGCGCGCGCCGATCGCCGATGCCTTTCACTTTCTGCCTTGAGCTGTCGGCAGTGTTGCCGTTCTAGCGACTTTGTCGCTAGATCTGGAGGAATTCATGAGTGGTTAGCGGTAAAAAAAAATGAGTTAGCGACAAAAAAATGTTTAGAGACTTCTAGCGGATTTTGAGCCGTCGCATAATATGCGACTTTTTTTCAAAAACAACTGAAGAATAATTTGTTTTTAAGACCATCACTACACTTGAACAACCATAAACATCCGTTCTGACACAAAATATCCTCAAATAGCCTCAACCCCAGCAAAACAAAGTCCGAAATCAAATTTCAGAAAAAACTTTGAACTCCATTCTGCTCATTAGAAACCGACTAAAAATTTAAAATAAAGATTGCTCGAGTTACGATCTGCCTGATGAAGTAATTAATCAAGTCGGCAAACCAATGCCCAAAGTAGCTGGTGTAGGCATCGGAGAACCCTCCACTGCCAGTGCCAGTGATACTGAATATCCAGTGGACATATGTTTTGATTTTGAAATATAGGTAGTAAATTATGTAATTCTTAGAAAACGTAACAGTTTCAGATTTTTTATCATCCAGAACATTTGTTGTGGATTTTTTAAATAAATATGTTGATTTATTTTTTTTAGTTTTTGCGATAAATTTAAATGTTTGCCAAAATTAAACGATTGGCGCTCTCTAAAAAACCCAAGTTATGAGGCGCAGACTTCAAGTATAGATTGAACGTCAGCGATACGATTTAGCGACTTCTAGCGGATTAAAAAAAAGAGATAATTACCAATATCTAGCGGATTTTTTATATGACTAGCGACTTTTTAATTTTCTAGAACGGCAACACTGGCTGTCGGCCGCTGTACGCACGCTCAGTGACAATATATCATCCGTCGAATATTGATTTTAAAAACCGTATTTACCTAAATACTCCTAGCTATAATTACCACTCTGTGAAAAGTGCCTATTGCAAGTCTAAATAAATTATATTAAGTGAGTTATAACCCCGTGATCGGGTAAGTTGTGTTTTTATTGGCTTTTACATCTTTATAACGGATTGTAAGCAAATATAGTGGTTTTTAGACATATTGTAACGTAATTACGCCTGTTAAATTATACTAGTGCTTTTGCATACATTGTGCTATTTGTATCATAATAATCATATACGTAGAATTCATCTCACCGTATTTATTTGACTTTTCAATGTACCTACATTTTTGCTTTATAATTTATGCTAGAATTGTCTGTGTACATAAATTGTGAGCCTTCCGCTTTGCTATAAACCGTGACTGCCGCACCTTGGATCACTGATTCCTACATTAAAATTCGGCAGAATCAGTAGCTTCGCAATTACCGCCTTTCTGCAGTCACGGAGCAAGTTCGGACAATAACTCATTGTCCACCCGTACCTGATTTCAGGGTTTTAAGTTCACCCTTTCTGCTTGGCTGGAGCTGCTCTTCTGCTAACCAGACTGCCGGCTACGAGTAGTCTACGAGCTGAGACGTTTATAGCAGGAGCGTAAGATTCTGTCCGTGTCAGTGCAAGCTAGTTATAAAACTAGGGTAGCGAACCCACTTAATGGCCTTACAAAATAAATAATTATTTTTATAATTTGTTTCTTTTATTTTCTTTAGTAAAATTATTACGTGTAGACGTAACAACATTGACGATTTCATTCGGATTATTATCTCTTTGTAAAGATTATAAGGAAGCGAGCATGGCAAGTATTTATTTTGTATGCGAGTGTATATTGAAAACAATTCACGACATGTCCACGTGTATTATGTGATTTATGAATGTATGTGTTCGTAATGTGTATATTTTTTGTGTGACTTTTTTAAATGTCCTAATGGACAATGATTTTAGAGCAAAATGTGATGTCAGGTTTTTTATACTGTACATAGTTTAACAGTACTAAGTGACAATATATTAATAACGTATCAGAAATGACAATAAACAGATGGTATTAGGATTTGTAATGCAGTATGTACATATCGGAGGACAAAAATTCAGTATTTTGAAATCTCATTATGAATTTCTATCAAACAATAATTTCAAATACTTTCAATTAATTTGTCTAGATAAAACATTGTTTATTCGTTTCAACGGAAGTTTTTCTGAATAACGGCATAATGTGTCAATAGTATTAAATATGTTGCGAAATTGAAAAAACAAATGTTGCAGCTCGAATTAAATAATCGACCTACCGAGACACACATACAGCATTTAGTGCACTATTAACAGAAAAGTTACATAATTATGAGTGTCTTCATCAATATCATAAAATATAATGCACATGCAACATTTTTTCACTTTGTAACTACTACAAACCTGCGCATCCACTTACGCCATCTATAAATAAAATCTAATAATAGCAGTGCTATTGATATAGAGGTGATGAAACCGACAAATGGTACACAGGTGAGTCTCGAAAGTGACTGGTGCCAGCTCTAAATGCTTTGTGAGTCAGTGGCGCGCCTACAGAGCAAAATTCACGATCCAACCATTTCACGAACCAACCATCCGTGCGATGTATTTGATGTTCGGTTTACTAGGATGAAGGCCATTGATGTAAAAAGACGTCCTGACTAACATAATATCATCACAGAGTCTTAAACTATCGAAGCTAAAATCCTGAAATATGTTCTGGGAATTATTTTTATGATGGAACTATACCTTAAGAAAGAGTTTTGAATATTTCGTATCCAAATGGGTATGTTCATAAGACCAGCTTCAAAATCAGTACATTTGTTGTTTATATAATCTGTCATACTGCTAGGCACAGGTATCTGCTCATTGTGAGAAAGGTTAGGCTATAGTCAACCACGTTGGCCAGGTGCGTGTTGGAAGACTTTACAGGTCTTTAGAAAACAATTTTAAAGAACTCTTAGCCTCGCGACCAATAAATAATTAGCAATGCTCTGCGTGGCAGTCCGTTGGTCTTTTTACCAGATTTGATCATTAATTTCCCTTATTTAAACTTAGGAATTATCGCTTAGTCTCATATTTAGCCCTGACTATGTCTAATGTTAACGCACAGAGATTTCGAACTACTTAGTTCATTTCTTTGTTTCTCTTATCCAAACCAAATTACTATACTATTATTACCACGCAACCAATCTGACAGAATGTCACAATCAATAAATAAACTTAATAAAGCTTAATCTGTTCATTTGGTTGCTGTGATAAGGCTTTTCAACGGCTGGTAATTCAAATCGATAGGAAATAGTTGTCATTTGATGGAGTAGTCACGAATTATAAAAACGTAATTACAACTCCGTCATAAATCTTACCTGCACCTGTTGACCCTGGTTTCGATATTTATTTTTTAATTACTGAGAATTACCAACAACGGACGCATTTGAATAGATTTACAATAACTCTGGTATTGATCTGAGAATTTAAATATTGCACACTTATTCTTATATTTTAAATAGCAGATCTTTTTGGTGTGTGTATGAGTACGAAATATTCGAAACTATAAAAACTATTAGTTTATGTTAAAACTTGTAGATATTATTTACATTGAGCCCCATGGACATAATAATATCAATTAAAAAGCATCGAATGAAGTTGGACTTCTGTAGTACTTTGTGAACATTACGTTCATGTGAACGTAGCAAAATATATTTAAAAATATATAGCTGCTATACGAATCATTAAAATATTGCAAAACATTTCGCAAAGGCAACCAACATTGACATTATAAAAAAAACAGCATTGAAAATCATTTCTCAGTAGAAATATTCACGCAACGTATTTTAAGTTTACCACAAATTCAATACAGGTACAGAAAACCACATGCATGCCAAGATGTCACAATAATTTAAGATCCACTTCTATCTATAAATAGACCATCTGAAAATTCCATAGCATTATATTATCTGAATTTGGCGCCAAAAACCTTTAGCACACAAAACATAAACATTCAAATAGAAATACAGAATGAAATAAAAAATAGAACATGCAAAAAAGCCGTTACATATAATTTAAATTTGGCGCCTTAACTCTTAATGTAAGGAATACCCATAGAATAAAAAATTCAAACGGGCATAAACAGCAAAAAATACAATTAATCTTACCTCTCAACCAAAAAAGTAGCAGAATGTTGTCTATTCTCACGTCCACGGCTATATTCACAACACTTTGGCGGCGCACCTGGACAGAAAAAAACATTTGTTCATAAAAACTTGTTAAAACATTAATAATATTGTCGGTAAAAAGTTTTAGCTGCTAAGCTTGTAAATTTTAAAAACAGTATTTTGTAAACGTTAAAAACAGTTTAGTACCTACTGAAGACTTTCAAAAGAAGTGTGTGAAAAGTTCTTTGTGAGTTTTATTATTCATAAATGATCTGAATTTAGCGGCGATAGTCCAGTGGTATACGTAACGGACTGCCAAGACGATGGTCTCGGGGTCGATCCCCAGTTACCCGGGCACACCTTTGACTTTTCGAAGTTATATGTGTATTAAAAATGTTAATTATCGCTCGCTTAATAATGTGCCCGTTAAATGGCAAAAGGCTCGCCTCCTATTAAATTGGGACGGAAATATTACTGGCGAAATGTAGGTGTGTAATACACCTCTGCCTACCCCTTCGAGGGTTAAAAATTAAGACCTATATTCAGACCTTATACAGATTAATTTAAAGAGACTAATTAAAAGACTTGAAGACCTACCTTGCGGAAAAAAGAATTCTAAAAAATGTAAGCCTGTATTTCTATACAAATTCTATTTGCATTGACGAAAAAAGAATAATACTCTGGCCCGCATCGTGGAACGTGAACAATTAAACAAATTTCACTTGTCACGGTTTCTGCAAATATGCTTTTTATTGTTGGCTAATAATTACCATAGCAATTTATTTTGAATTCTAAAATATAAAGTAAAATAAGATTAAGTCAATTTGTCTGAAAATTACTAAATATCTCGATCAACTTATAAAATGTTGCCATAAGCAGAAACTCAAAAAAATTTTTTTTCTCCTTTAGAGTAAACAGGAATTATGCCAAGCAATGCATTATCAATTAGAGGATGCACGCGAACCTTTTTAATCTAACCATTCCTGCCCGATCCCGGAATTAAGGTACATACCAAGCTTTTTCTGCCCAAGAGCTTTGGCTGTGCGTTGTCTGTCAGTCAGTCAGTAACGTAAGAATTTTATTGGCGATGCAAAGATTATCCGTGCGCCTCTAGCGTCGAATTTGTAAGTTGTCCGGGTACGACACTTTTGACAGCTTTTATTACAACTTTGCTTCGAGGTTATAGTGGTAATTGTATTGAGCTGTTAAAAGTGTCGTATCCGGACGACTTCCAAATTCGCCGCTAGAGTCGCTAGTTAGAATCTTAGCATCGCCTACAGATTATAGCAGTAACTAACTCGCCAACTGTCAGTTTACAAAAAAGCTTACAAACTTGATCCATTTCAACAACCACAAAGGCAACACATCATTTGAATCCATACAATATTTTTGATCATAAATGCGTAAGTGCGTTTATTTGTCTTTCGTTCACTTTGCAATGGAGCAATGTTATGATATGATTTTTTGTGTGAAGAAAGTTTCGAAGCTGGATAGTGATAATTATAGACTTTATGCCGCGATTACCAACTCCAAAGTGGACGAAGTTTTGTATATCTTAGTTGCAAATAAAGAATTTTTAAAAAGAAACATCAAAGACAGGTAAACCGTATAGTCTGATAATTTATTTTTATCCTATGTCATCAAGTTTATGAGGCAATTTAAATATGTGGAGTTATTAAAATTCAATACGGATTAATTAAAAGCTGTTGAATTGAATGCTGTTAATAATTTTATATGAAATGATTTCTGCTAATTACTTTATTGACATTACCAGATAATTATCATAAAGTAATTATTTTGTAATCCAGACTGAGACTACCAGTATAAGACTGCCTCCGTGGTCCAGTGGATAGTGTATACGACTGCTGATGGAGGTCCCGAGTTCGTTTCCCGGGTTGGGCAAAAGAGTTATTGGGTTTTTCCGAATTCTCAGTAGCAGCACGGAGTCTGGTGATGTGCCCGGTAACGGTAATAGGCTCGCCCCCTATTACGTGGGACCTGAATATTCATGGCGAAATGTGAGTGTAATATTACACCTCTGCCTACCCTTTCGGGGATACAGGCGTGAGTCTATGAATATAAAAAATATATTTTGTCGAGCGTATTTTTTAAATGTACTAGAGGATGTCCGCAGCTATACCCGCCCATTTTTCGGTTTTTAATTCCCACGGCAGCAGTATCGGCCTGATCCCGTGGGAATTTCGGGAAATGCCTTCTAGTGCATCCCTGGTCTCTAAGAAATATACATACCTAACAAATTTGACAGACTGTTTTGGCTATGCACTACTAGCTTTGCCCGTGGCTTCGCTTACGTTAAATTCGGGGTAACAAAACTCCTTCATCGTTCGAAAATAATTTTCGTTTTAATTCTGTTCATAGGGACTAATAAGAAATATAACCGCAAGAAGTATTTAAAACATTTCTGTAAACAGTATTTTTAGAGTTTCGTAGTCAAAAATGGCTTAATACGGAATTCTTATAGACGCGTTATGTCTGTCAGTCTATACATATGTCACAACCACTTTATGCCGAAACTATTCAGTTTACACATTTGAAAAGTGGTAGGTAGATGTATTCTGTAAACCGCTTTACGCCGTTATAGAAAATAAAAATTATTGAATATTAAGGGTGGCTCTTCATAAATGGAACTGATGTGAAAAATAGGTCGTTAAAAATTACTTTGAGGTTCCTTAAACCATTGTTTCTCAAAGTCAATCGTTTGAAAGATATACGGTTCCAAAGTGATAAAATGGGTGTGTGTGTCCCTTTAACTTTTAAAGTAAGAGAGTGACAAATTAAAAAACAATATATGTTGTAGATCGTTATAAAAATTTCCAACGAAAATTGGTTTGAACGATATGTTGTCAGCAGTATTTGAAATAAAGCACATCTTAAAAACCGCAAATATAGCTTGCTCGTTTATACAAATACTATTAATAGTTAGTTGAAGATAATGGCTATGGTAAGTGGATACCTCCACTACGGAACCCTTCATGAGCGAGTCAGACTCGCAACAGCGAATAGCTTTTATAATGTTTCGTCCTAGGTGTTACTTGTAGCCGTTTGCCATTACAAAGCTTTGGTGCATTAAGATTACGCATTAACAGGACTGGGACACCAACGTTCACCGTACTCCTGATAATTGTAAGGAGTTCAGAAACTCTATAGGGTACGAAGTAACTTGGTCAGTATTCATGACATTATCTACCGAAAGGTGCTCAACAACATCACTTTGCATACAGCCAAATGGCAAAGCCATAGTCCGATATATCTCTATACACACTTTTGCATTTATGAGTAGAGAATATTGTTTCAGCCGGTTTAGCGTGAAATCGGTACATACATACATACATACACATTTTCGCATTTATACCTAATATTAGTAGGGATTAGCTAAGGCTGTTACAATAATTATTAGTTTATATAAATAAGCGAACGAAGTAATGTCAGTGCACCATATGACAATGTATAATATGACAGTACTGATAGATATACTTTAGTACATGCGCAGCACTCAATTATTAGAGCGCGTGCGTTCTTACTCTCAATACGTAGTAGGTTTGTCCCTACAAACTTGGACCCTCTCTAAAATCCCTCTCAGATTATTTTTTGCAACTTATTGTATCCTGTGTGTTCTGAGCTACCTCCCCACCAATTTTCAGCCAAATCGGTTAAGCCGTTCTTGAGTTATAAATAGTGTAACTAACACGACTTTCTTTTATATATATAGATGTATGCAGTTAACATGATACTTCAGTATTGTTTCTTTATTGCATAGTATTACGTTACAATTGGCATGCCACTGCCGATCTATCAATTGCATCATGAAAAAAAGCCTGACTTTTGTATTCTACGACAATCGTTCAACTCGCTAAATTATCATACATTACGTATCATTAAATGAATGTATTAAAAAACCTTAATGTAATTAAATAAGGCCCAGTTTAGATAGAGCTGATTTTCCAGATAAATTCAAAGCTGGAATAAAAGTCGTGGGAGTTATCCGACAAATTCATTTAATAGGAACTTATCTGACAGCGGTGAAACAGCCTATAAAAGGTTTGATAGGAGGACCATCTAATATTTATTATTTTTAAGGAACTTTGAATCAGTTTTTCATTACAGTTTCCTTTTCTTTTTGAAAGCTTAAGTCAGTTTACTCTGTGGCAGTAAAGTACATACCCACTTGTATAATGTTTATCTCATATTAGTTCTACAGTATATTAGCTAGTTACATATTCCTCATATGATTATCATATATGTAGATGATGGTAGCAGGGACCAACGGTTTAGTTTGATCTTGGGGTAAAGCGATGTTATTTTCATAATTTCATAAATATTAATGTAAATCTAAATGTAAGGGATTCTCTAGAAACAGTAGTTCCTACGGATAATCCAAACGAAAACAATTCTCTAAGGGCCTGTCTTAGTTTGAACTACATAACTGCTACGTTTTTGCTTGAAGATAAACACTTGGGTTCCTGTTAATTCTGTAACGACTAATAAATTAGTATTTCTAGGTTAAACACGAAACATTTTTGTTAAGGTTCATTATTGTTAGTTTCTTTGGTACAATAAAGATGATTATTATTATTATTAATATTCAAGCTGACATTATCCTGTAATTAAGTGAAGATATTTATTATATACGTATATTATAAAATGATGTTCTCTTTTTGTTCTGTGTTTATTCGCGATAAAGTTTTGTCTATATCGCGTACAAACGTGAAAAAACGCTGGAAATCGTACGAAACGTACAAAATCTTTTGATAGATTTTGTACGACTTTCACCAGTAGGTAATGTGACTCCTGAGGAAGTTCTAGGCGTATAATTCAAATAGGCGAAGCCGCGTGATTATTTGTTTGAAGTAACAAGTAAATTATTTTCCTTAAGATGAAATAACATGAGTAGATTTTGACTTGAAACCCATGGCCACTCTTTCGGCAGCCATGCTTTTTACTCACGTAGGACGTTTTTGAAAATAATCCTATCTTCGTTACTTGAGTTTACTGGTATTATACTCGTATTATTAATTCGATAATTGACTACACAGATAGTGTAATATTAACATTAAAAATTATCCCTGATAATGATTATAGCCTACACGGATGTCATATTAGTTTAAACAGTCGCGCCTGTTGAGCCTTGTAGGTACCAACTCTTTTGATTTCGATTTTCATTCGGGACAACATTTTTTTTTTGTTTATTCTACCACATACACACATCACCATCTAGTCCCAAACTAAGCAGAGCTTGCACTATGGGTACTAGATAATGGATAAACATACATATATATCCTTTTTTTTTGTCAATACATACATATTATACATAGAAACACCCAGACCAAGACAAACATCCATGCTCATGCACACAAATATTTGACTTGAGCGGGAATCGAACCCGCGTCCTTAGGCGTAGCATTCGCTTACACTCCCGCTCCACCAAACGGTCGTCAAATTGTTTTATACACACTTTAACTTCATCATCTTCCTACCATTGAGGATGTACATCATTTGCTGATGGATTGTGTCAGGAACCATAATGAGAGGAAAATGTTAATCGATAAGTTTCAATTAAATATATTAGAAGTAGGTTTGATACAAACAATTTTAGCGAATCCAAAGTCCGATGTTGCAAGGAGATTATGTCAACTGTTGTACTTCATCGCTTAATATTTTTTTTTGGTAGATGATTTTTTATAGGCGGGAAGGTAATGCGGGAGCTGTCTTTAAAAAAAAAGCATGATGTGGTTGACATATTCTTTGAATAAAAACCACGTTACAAATGAGAATAAAAAAAAATCTTTCTACTTTTTTTCAGTTGCATTCAATACTTTTGCCTTGGAGCCCGGAGTTCCTTTACAAGTCTATCAAGATTTGACAGAATATTATTTTTTGTCAAATCTTGAGACTGCGTATTTTATACAGCCTGTCCCTTATATTCATAGACTGAAATTTTGATTAAAACTTACGTGAAGCTTGATGATGTTATCTTTTCAAAATAATGATAGCTTAGTGGCAAAACAATCCCAACAGTACTTAGAAACTTGATCTATTTCGGAAATTACCACACAATACTAATCGCTAGTGGGAAATGTTAAATATTAAGTGGTATGTGCGTATAATTAATTTTCACTTTTGATTCCAAGTTGCGTAAACGCGTAAATTAATTTGCGCACACAAGGCTTGTATAGTTGAAATTATAACTACTTATGCGTAGGTAGAGGCGGAGATTAACGAGAACTTAGCTTAATGTGCGTTTGACTGCTAAAACTGAGAACGTGTGTAATTTTTAATCGTTAACTTTTACATTTAAAATGTCCGTTTAATCTGGATAGTGAACATTTACAATATTATAATTTAATTTCAAAAAAGCGTTATTCACGTATTTTTAAACGTACAATCAAAGAAAACAGACAAAACACAGACTAGAAAGAACATGAATCACATAATGACTGCGTTGTCCAGTCATCATCATCATCATCGACCTAGCGTTATCCCGGCTGCATTCACGACTGACACTCCTTGGGGCCCCCTGTCCGCTTACTGGTCCTAGCAGATATGATAGAATCAACTTTTCCACAGAACGACTGCCATCTGACCTCCGCAACCCAAAGGGATAGCGATATTCTAGGGTTTTGACCGGTATCTGTTTATTTGAGGGTACTGACTGCCCGTAACGACTGTCAAAGATCTTCATGACAGCCGGGACCGACGGTTTGACGCGACGAGGCAAGCCATAATTAACAATTTAATACACACTTAGCTTCGAAATGTAATTGGTGTGCGCCATGGGTTCGAACCCGATGCAGAGGGTCTGCATGGCAGTCCGTTGGTATTTCCACTCGGCTATTGCTGCCCTATGTTGTCCAGTGTGGCATTCAAACCCACAAAGCTCAACTGTAATGCACAATTAATTTTTCAACAACGCCAAAATGCAGTCAAATCTTTGCACAAAATATCAGCAGAAAATTTATATCAATAAACTAGAAATTTTCAAACTAAAATGTTGTAATCCATGAAAACAGTCAAGAGAAACTCAACAAGGAGTGCTTCAGTCGAATTAAACTCACTAATACAGATAGTTCGTGTTCTGCTTAAGATAAGCACCGCGCCGAGGATAATGGTCCTAACTTCATCTAGACTAACTTATTGGTCTACGTATATTCTAATACCAATTTAGAACTAGCGGAATACTATTTTGAGGTACAAATTAGACTTCAGGTTTATTTAGAGAGAGTACTGATTGTTGGCCAAAGCAACCCTGCTATCTGTATATAATTATTTAATTATTGATTGACAGACCGACAACGCAGAACCAAATTTTTTGGAAGCTAGAAGCTGAAATTCGGCTTGTAGGTTACTTGGGGACCGTAGGGGTGCACTGAGAAGTGATTGCCCGAAATTTCCTCAGGATCGGGCAGAAACCTTAAGATTTAAAAGAAAGTGCGGGTGTAGCTGCGCACCTATGTAGAATAGTAGTAGCAAAGAGCTCAGATATTTACATAGAGGCGCATTTCATATGGACGCTTTTAAGACTAACTTTCTGCGATTCAAATTGCCGCTTGGCGGCGTGGCAGTCGCGCTGCGGCAGCTGTCTCTCTCCTCTAGTGTATTCTAACTATGACAGCGAGAGAGATGGAGAACGACGCCAGCGTAGCCAACGGCGCCGACTACGAACTAACCTGGAGACAGTCCCACTTGGAATCGGCACACGAAATCCTTAAGAGCTGCGCTTCTATGTAAATCTGTATTCATTGGTAGTAGTTCACTCACGGTTGTCATACAGATCTTTGACAGACGTTTTGGAAATGTAAACGATCCTGCCCATGTCATATGAAATAGTATAAGATTTTATAAATTAGTTGACAGTTTAGCGCCTCTTTAGTGAGATTTGGCATTGCGCTTTGCAAAAATCTATTCAACATTAAGATATTCAGAATAGAAAATCTTGTTATAAGCTTTTTGTGCGTTTGCCAACATTACAAATTACTTCTGACAAAAACAGCTGATATGAATAAAATGAACGATCTTATTAACCGAGATTGTTTATCTAATGGTTTATAAAAGATTCAAGTTGTTTCAAATCAATGAGAAACTATAAAAGTACCAGTTTATTTAATAAACATAGACGTGGTCTATCTAATTTATTTGGTTTTAAATTATAAAGTACATCTTTAAAGTAATTAAAAATAGTGATAATTCAGATTTGTAAACTATACCGGAACAAAATGTAATAATTACGTAAAAAGACAATTTTCTGGGAGAAGCACATGCATTTTTTGTGTATCGTGAAACAGCGTTTATGAAAAACTTTCTAGAAAGCTAAATATTAAAACGTAGCCGCCCTTTAAGAGTATCTGGATATTAGCTTACACATTGCTTACTGGGAACGTCTTTAAAATTGGTCAAGTTCAAAGTGTTTGCATTCAAGATTGCAATTTATAACGACATGGCTTAAGGCATTCCTCGGCTAAATGTTTCGCACTCACCATTATTGATGGCAGTTATTGTAATATAACTAATCGGAGTTATTACTCAAATTCCCAGAATTACGAGGAATAATAGATCGTTAATTTCCATGTTTAGTTAGGGTAACTATAAATAGATTGTTTTCGCTTAATCTAAATTTATTTATAGATTTTGAATTAATGCGTAGTATGAATCAACTCGCAATAAATCGTTGGAAGATATCTGACTGAAATATTATATTATACACTAATACTGTGATACAAATTCTACACATGTCATGTAGGCCTCTAATATGGAAGATATGTGTAGTGTAATTTTTTTTTACCAATCTATATACAGTATATAAACTCCATAATCTGTATCTTAATATATATATTTCTTGCGTGCGTGTGTATGTCACTGAACTCCTCCTAAACGACTGGACCGATCTTGATAAATTTTTTTTTGTGTGTGTTCAAGGGGACCTGAGAATGGTTTAGATTCACAATTTAGTCCACTGGAAAATGTTTTTTTACTTAATTTTTAATTTGTAAGTAGTTGCGGATTTCAGAATGTTTCACATTGGAACCGACGGACTGCGCTGCTATCGCAGTGTCAAATCTTATATTAATAATTTCGTCAAGGAATACATCGAAACCTTACCTGAATAATAACACATAAAAAAATAAAGATTTCGAGTCGACAACATACATCCGCAAAATTCGGATTGTCGAGGATTTTGTTGCATTCTAATGGTTCTGAAATACAAATCACAGTCGCCATATTGGCCAATCTCGCGAAACGTCACAGATACCGAAAAACATGTTGAGTACTACAGCTAAGTCTAAGTAATAAATAGTTTATATGTGTAAATACTTTTTACAGTTATATAGTATCCGCCCAATAAAGGAGATTTGTGTTACCCCGAACATCGCTGATCTATACTAATATAATAAAACGGAAGAGTTTGTTTGTTTGTTTGAACGCGCCTATCTCAGGAACTACCAGTTGGATCTGAAAAAATCTTTTTGTATACGATAGCCCAGTTATTCCGGCTATAGGCTATATAACATAACGCTTTGACCCTTTGGGGCCGGGCAAAAGGCTAAAAAGGCTAAAAGATCATGTCAGCTAATCTCAGGAACCAGCTGTCGGATTTTAAAAATTGTTATTGCCTATGATAGCCCAATTATTCCGAAAGGCTATAGGCTACATAAAATTACGCCACAACTTTTAGGGGCCAGACAAAAATCATAAAATGGTCAAACGAGAAGGGGGAGGGTTGGGTCAAAGGCAAAAAAAGGCTAAACTAATAGGATACAATCTATATGGGTACTGTTTTCGAGATTTTCGGGACGCTGATTAATAATATGAAATTTATTTAGTGATCCAAGATGGCGGACGGTAAATCAAAGATGGCGGATGAGAAAATTTTAAAAATAAATATGGGTATCGCCTTCGATATTTTATGGGATGGGGAATCGAAATACAACAACTATTTTGTGATCAAAGATGGCGGATGGGAAATCAAAGATGGCGGATGGGAAAATTTTAAAAATCAATATTGTTATCGTCTGCGATGTTAAGAGGGATGGGGAATCCAAATACAACATCTGTTTCGTGATTCAAAATGGTGGATGGGAAATCAAAGATTGCGGATGGGATTTTTTTTAAAGTCGATATGGGTATCGTCTCCGATGTTTAAAGGGATGGGGAATCCAAATACAACATCTACTTCGTGATTAAAGATGGCGGATGGGATATCAAAGATGGCGGATGGGATTTATTTTAAAGTCGATATGGGTATCGTCTCCGATATTTTAGGAAATGGGGAATTCAATATTATATAAAAATCTATGTTTGTTTGTTCATCATTTATAGACTCTGAAATGATAAGAGATTAAGCGCTAAGTCAATGGTTACTTTGGAAAGGGGGCTTGGAAAAAGGGCATTAAATAAAAACTCCTAAAAAGGCGATACAGAGTTCGCTGGGTCAGCTAGTTATTATATAAAATCCTTGCGTTACTGACTGAACTGAAGTTTGGCATGTATGTTCCTTGAAGATCATATAGGCTTTTTCGAAATTCCGACGGGTTTGAAAAATGTGGAGGCGTAGCTGCGAGCTTCTTCTAGTTAATATTTAGACAAGCTTAACACATTCATCAGATCTCTAACCAAGCAGAGCTTGAACTTTGTCAATCAAGTAACTGATAAATACAAACATACTATAGACACGCATCTTTTTACAGAAATTTGTTCTAGGTGGAAATCAAACCAAAAACCTGCTACTTGGCAGTTAGGGTCACTAACCCTCGATCGCGATCTAACTAAATTCAAAACGAGCATAATGTTTACTGCAACAAATGTGTATTGCAAAAATACAATTATATATATAAAAAAGCTAATATATATTCAAAGGGCGTCGTGAAGGTCCTCCATATCGCCGTCTACTGGGAACGTGCTCAGAAGACTGACAGCATTGCCACGCTGTACGGCAAAGCTAATTTTTTGTGCTAGATACATACCAGCCTTCTGGTCACCCGAGGCGTCGACAAGTCCCTTCGCAAGCTCTCTATAGAGAGATCAAGCACTTGGATCTCATGACCCTAACGATTTAAATTTAATTTTAGTAGAAGTATTTAAGTAGTTATAATTGGTTCAAAAATTAATTTAATTTTGTTATATAAATATATATATTTTGCAGGAACCGTAAATACGATAAAGAGCAGTACATAAATTATGTACAATGTTGATTTGAAAGCTGAGTAATATCGTATCGAAACTTTAGCCAACTGATAATATTGAACTGCTTCCTTGTCAAGAACAATATATTATAGATCAGCTGATAGTATATCATATTTGACATAGAGCGACAATATCACAGTTGTTATGGCTTCAGATGATATGAAATTATTAATATGTTGCATATGTTTTGATAACGAGTCTCATCCATTTTCATTATGATTTTGGCTACGATTGACCTTTTTGCTTTTGACCTATGGAGTACTTTTTTAATATTATTATTATTTATTAGATTCTTGTAAACTAATATAATGCTACTCCACTTTAATCTAATATATTTCTCATTTAAAATGTCGATAACAAAGTACAATAAATGGACAAGGAAAGCTTCAGTCCTGTATGTGAAAGAAGGAGAAACTAGAGAATAATTACAAGAAAGTTTTAAGTCATCTGAACTCATATGAAACCGTAACCCAGAAAAAATACCAACTGATCGATAGAATACCAAATAACGCTTCTCCAATAAAATAGAACGCAAACTATCTCAAACTGAGTTTCACTATGAGATAAGTAGGTCGAACATTCCACACATTACAAAATTCGAAAGTCCAGTCTAACTTTTCACCAACATTCTTTGCAGTTGAATCATCAAGTCAGATCACAGATTCATTCAGTCTTAGTCTTAATCCCTTGACCCAGTAACACGTTAGAACACTTTCCATGACGTAAACATATTACATACATTTTACTAAGTGTGCGTTTTTAATGAGCGAAATGCTTTACTCACACTACAAACATTTGGCAGACTGTTTCTTTTCAAACTACTCTCTCATTGGATTAAATGCAGTGCGATTTATTTTATAAATTCCTTTAAGATTTGGTTGTATACAGTGCTTCATATTTTTTTATATTGGCTTGCGTCTATTAAAGATCTACTTAAATTTAGAAAAGATGATGTTGTCTACGATTGAAAATGCTTTGGATTTGCCTATCATGTGCGACTTGAAAACAAACAGATAATTCTTAACAGGGCGAAGAACGCGGGCTCGGAAGTGGATAGTGCTAGGGTGATGATTAGTTTTATTACATTATAAAACAGTGATGACGGTTTTTATGTGAATTCACGGAAAGAATTCCAGTATATCGAGGCCAATAAACCCAACGGCAGATATTTTATGGAGTTGGAATACTTAAGGTTATTCATTTCAGCATTCCATTCAAAATTTCACAGATTTAACACTCATATGTGAATAGTTTTGATGAAGTTTACCTAAAGCAGCATCTTGGATTATCAACAGATAAAGTTTGATTATGATTTATTGTCACTCTATTAAATATCAAAAGTGTTTTGTAGAAAGATTCTGCAATGCTACTCGTATTTCTCTATCCTAATTCTACCCAACCCGGACAATAACTAAATTAAAAAGTTCAATATTTAGAATAATATGCCAGGAGTATTATTAGCAGCGATAGCCGAGTGGATATACCAACAGACTGCCATGCAGAGGGTATCGGGTTCGAATCCACGACGCGCACCAATGACTTTTCGGAGTTATGTGCGTATTGAATTGTTAATTATCGCTTGTCCCGTGCCTCGGAGAGCACGTTAAGCCGTCGGTCCCGGTTGTCATGAAGATCTTTGACAGTCGTTACAGGGTGCCAGTACCTTCTAAATAAACTGACACTAGTCTAAATTATGGAATATCGCTATCCCTTCGGGTTGCGGAGGTCAGACAGGCAGTCGCTCTGCGGAAAAGTTAATATTCAGCCAAATCCGGTTAGACTAGTAAGCGGACCCCAGATTGAAACTGGGATAACGCTAAGAGAAAGAAGAAGATGCCAGGAGTATTATTTTTCATAAGTGTCACTTTGTGATTTAAATGAATAAAGGATTTTGACTTTGACTTTGACTTTCATTTCTTCAAGTCAGTGTGGCAAATGGTAGGTTTCAATCACACCACCAATGCTGTAATCATTGAACTACCTCAATTGATGTTTTGGTTTTGCGCAGGCTTTAATATCAATGGACATCGGTAACGAAACAAGTCTGACAGCCATCGACGTTGCTGACAACAAAACTTTTCGATGGTACCTTCTCTGATTCTATAATTGAATTTAACACCTAATGCAAAAAATATCTTATTACATTTTTTAGGTAAGACATGGGTAAGATGGTCAATTTGTGACGTATAAAAATTTAATATATTTCGTGACAAAATTGTGCAGTTTGCAAGGAATACGTGGTTGTATGTACTGAATAGTTAATCAAGTAGTAAGCTTTTTATTTCTGCTGTCTTTAAGTATCAGTAAATAGTTTTCATCCAGCCAGCATATTTTAGAAATTAATACTAAGAAGTTACTTAGATGTATCCTTCAAATTGTAGACACAGTCATGGTATAGGTTTGACCTTTTTTTGTAGTCAAGCAAGATATCAAGTTAATTTGAAATAAGAATAAATAAAAAGTAAAATCATCCATTTTTGTAATATAAAGCTTTAAAAGTTTGTATGGTCAATGTTCTGTGTATTTAATATTCTATTTACAAATTAATTTTGTCACACATCAATTTCTGAAGTATTTCATCTGTACACTTTTTGTAAAGAAAGGAACATTCCTCCAATTTCACACACACGAAAAAAAGAACTTGTCACACATTTTAGTTGCCACTAATCGTCACTATGTCACTAGCACTTAATTATGGGGTATTCCTAAAAGTGCAACTATTTTTGAGCGCAACTAAAAAAGCGCAACTACTTTATTCCACAAAACGCAACCACGTCGACAAATAGTGAAGGGGCATAATAGATTCATAAAGGACTATTTATTATCGATAGGATTTTTAAATCATCTGGCCATTTTTTATTTATTATATTATGGTGATCGTTTACAAAAGTACCAGGATAACAGAAATGAACAGAGGTGTTTATAGAATCTGGTAACAAAGTTATCAATTAGTAAAATGTTTCGGAAGGTACCAGGGTAACATAAATGAACAGAAGTTAGTAGCCTAATAAAAAACCTGGTTTTAGGGTCATGAATCAGAAATGAGGCACTGCATGTATAGGTAAAAGTCAGGCGCACAGCAACAGCTCTGCCCTGTGGTCACTGCTCCCCGCACCGCACCCTGCTCCCCGCTGCATTGTATTATTTTTATATCCATCAAATGTCATAAAGTAAACTAAAATGTCCTGTCTTATCAACTATCGATATTTTCCGTTTGTTATTAACCAGCACTATTGCACCTTGATATTTAGTTGCGCTTTGTGGAATAAAGTAGTTGCGCTTTTTTAGTTGCGCTCAAAAATAGTTGCGGTTTTAGGAATACCCCTTAATTCACAACATTTAATTATAAACCAATTAAAATTAAACGTCCGCACCATTTTTTTTATAGTGAAAGTAATTAATAAACTATTTGTTTGACACATTAACTTTTGGCGGGAAATGGATCGAGGAGGCGATAATCTGTCTTTATTTTTTAAGAACCTTTTAATTGGTTACTTACTGTCGTGCGCGCGCCTAACGCAAAGATACTGCTTCTATTCAGCCCGCGTTGCGTTCGCTAAATTCTAAAAAAAGATAGACCACTCATTCGTGTGAAGTGCGGGACTACTTATCGGGACGTCATTGTAGTTTTTTTACGTTTGGTGTCAGCACGTCTAGTTTCATTTTAGAATACGATCTCTTTGGATATTGTGTCATTGTAAATAGGTTATTGGTGCAATTTATTTCTATACACGTAATAAAAGACTTTTTCAAATGAATTATTATTGAATTTTGAAAAATATACTATAACAATTACATTAGCTTGCCTTAGATAACTAGGAGGTGTGTTAGATAAGTAGGAGTTATGAGGTAATTACAATTATCATTAGTGTCCGTCTGAGTAACGATAATTGCTTAGCATTAAAAAAAACTTTAGTGATGTTAAATTTGAATGGTCCTAGAATATTCGTCAAATTGCAGAAAATTTGATATTGTTACTTTTTTTACCGTGTGGTTGAGCGACTAAGGGATAACACGATGCAAATACCATCTTTGCGTAGAGACGGAAAACTCGACATCAAACCCTATACGACTGCCTCGTGGGATCGGGAGGTCCCGGGTTCGATTCCTGGGACGGGCGGTGTTATTGGGTTTTTCTGTCACGAAATTCTCAGTAGCAGCACGGAGTCTGGAAATGTGCCCGGTACGGCAATAGGCTCGCCCCTTATTACGTGGGACTAAAGAATATCTGGCGAAAAGTGGGTGTAGAAATACACCTCTGCCTACCCCTTCGGGGATAAAAGGCGTGACGATATGTATGTACTTTTTTTAATTTGAGACGAGTCTTTAATAAATATATTGAGTATGATTTGAGTTTGTTTAATGTTAAAACACAGCTTGGCATTGGTTTATTTAAGTCAATAATCGTCTCGTTTGAACTAATGCGATGCGCGCCATATGTTCAAATTCTAAACAGTGGGGATATTGTGAGTTTAATCGTAACTATCACGGTTCTGGTATTCTTTGGTATGATAAAACATAAGTGATTCCTCTGGACTTCTCATTTTGATGATATTGGCTTTGATGTTCAAAGAAACAAAGCAACATGAAAAAGAGTTATAGAAAATATAGTCATGAAATTTTTTTTAAGGAATTTAACTTATTATTACTTTAAGTCTAATCTTAAAATAATTTAATCTTGAGTCTATGGATGGTTAGGTTATAACTACTGCATGGCAAGTTTTTTTTTCGTATTAAGTACAAAACTAAAACTCCAAATTAACAGGCATTGCTAAAGTTCTATTTGAGCTTAATCTTGTTACAAACGTATAAATAAAAATAAAAATTGTCCATGATATACACGTCGTACGTGTATACGTACTTTTTGCATAAGCACTTTATGTGGCTTTTTCAGTAAACAAAAACATGTCCAAAAGCGCTTATGTTTACTACAATAACAATAATAAGTCCGTTAAATATATGAAAGAGATGCACAATCATTCTATGCCGCTGCACAAAAGTGTCAGATGGTCGACGGCTATAAACAACTTGTGTATCCGGGTTGGCACAAGACATTCCGAAATCTGAAACAATACCTACTGTAAAGAGATATTGGATGGAAAATAAAATATGGGCAAAATGTGCAATATTTATTGACAAAAAATGTTAATCTCACTAACAATATTGAAGATATGGTGTATAAGCTATTCAGTGCCATACACTATGGCAACCGGACAACTTATATACAAACAAAAATTTTATACATCAATTACAAAATAATTTTGGTAAAAATGGTTCCATTGGTGCGCAGAACTTAAAGACGTGTCTTGGGTGGCAATCAGTAGTGCCATTAATGTTTAGAAGAATAGGACAACCACATATACAGGGTGGCGCTTGCATAGCGGCACTTTTTGAACAAAGGCATAGCTTACAACATTTTTAAGCCTTGTACCAAATATCAATTAAATTGGTGCAGTAGTTTAGCTACAATATCGATTTTAAGTACTGCAATTTTTGCACACGCTTTGAGTTCCATACAGCTGATACAAATCCTAATTACTGAACTTTCATTAGAGAGATTTGTAGAATTACTGAAATAGGTAATTCGTGATAACGTGATTGAGAATTTGAAAATTTTGTGCTACCTTTTACGTGGGTTTGTGTTAAGTGGGTTTTTGTTAATATGAAAAAGACACCAGTGCTTGCCTAGTGAGTGACTAGGCAAGCACTGGTGTGGAAATATTGGAGTGATGTGTAGAATTACTGAAATAGGTAATTCGTCAATAAATGTGAACTACCTCCGTGGCGTCTCGAAGTTTTGAATAGTCGTTAGGAGAGTCAGTCGGTATTAAAGTGTTAACTAGGGAAAACCATAATTAACACTTTAATTCGCACAGTAATGCGATAGGAGTGAATGAAGCAAGAGAGATATGTCAGGATCATTGCAAATGGCTTACCGTAGTCTCTGCCTACCCCTCCGGGAAACAGGCGTGAGTCTATGTAGTACTGGGATTAGTCAGTGGCGCGCGCTGTGAATTCTAACCTTATAAGGGTATCTACTACGTATTTCGCCGTATATTTCATTACATATTCTATCTCACGTCACTTGCGTCCTCAATGCAATTACATAATGATTATATGTTATCAGTATAAATAAACTTCTTGCATTACTGACTGACCGACAGAGAACGTACAGCCAAAAATATTAGGCGCAGAAAGCTTAAAATTGGCATGCAAGTTCCTTGGGGAGAAACAGAAACGGTTAAATTATTTAAAATGTGCTGCGGGTATTCTTTAATACGATATAATCATCTAGTAGCGCCAAAGAAAGATCACGATGCTATCATATGAAGTCACAGCTAGATCACGTAGCTATACATTGATTGCTAGAGATATTAGGTTACTAAGCATCATTAAAAAAGCGACAATCGGGCTCAGTGGCGTGATATTGGAGAGGCCTATATCCAGCAGTGGACTGGCTGGTGATGATGATGAAGCATCAATAAACTAAAGCACTCATGCAACAATTACGTGTCAAGTACATATGTATAATCATAAACACCTACTCAGCTCACGCGTTCGACCGAAATAACAAAAATACTGCACCAATGACATTGCACATCCCGAACTATTTAGAATGCACGAGTTTACCTATTTGCTTCCCACGCGTGGCCAACTGTATTCGCGATTGTGACTTCAGGTACCAATGTTGGGCTATAAGTAATGACTACGTCTTATTTGGCGTTCTGGAATGTAATTCCTAATTTTATGGTTTTGAAATAGCAGCGTCCTAAAAATAATAGTGGAGAGAGATTTTCGTGTGAATGTTTGTTTTGGCTGTTTAGATATTGTTTCTTGGCTTCATGACAATTAATATCACTGCTTGTTTGTCATGAAGTTGTTGTTGTCAGTCAGTGCGCCGTAATTCGTGTTTAAGTTTGGTGTCTATTCCAGAACGATAAAACCATATCGATACCTTTGGGTAGAAAGGTCGTAAAAACCAAAACCCGACTTTTCAGGAGAGTAGAATTTTTTTTTTTTACATAATAATTCAGAACGTTTTTCTTTTTGAAGTTATAAAAAAATGATATATAAGAAAGGTTCTTAAAATTTGTGAATGAAAAAGGTTAAATCATCAAACCTATCTATCTATATATATGTATATAACTTTAGTTTTAAAGTTAGCTTGGATTTACGTCTAAGAAAAAATCAATTCCTGGTTAATATACCCCATGAAAATGTACTTTCAAATAACTGTATAGGTCGTATATCCATTTTTGGTAAGCTTATGGTCACATTATATGTCGTAAAAACCCATATATGCAGTGTTTTGTATTAAAAACCATTTATAATCATAGATCAATTGAATTCTGACTACTAAACAATCCTGTTACTGTCAGAATTAGTAGGTAGGAACTCAATTATTATTATTTTAATACCCAATAATGGTCAATTCAAATAAAATAAAACTACCTTAAATACGAAATTTTATTCAATTATTTATTGAATTAAGTACATTTAAATATATAACTTAGTAAGTATGTAACTTAAATAAATAATAAACCGAAAACCGATACCAGTGATTTAGTGCATGATACTGAGGCCCTTGGCAGTCGAATTTTCCCAGTTTAGGGTAGACATTTATGATTTTAACAGGCTACCGTCACTGATCAGTCGTATGATGCTACCACGATTAATACCTACACATCGCAATAGCACGGTAATATAATCTAACAGTATTGTAACTCGGCCGTCTCGCGCCGTATGCGAGCTGCGGCACGATCGCGGCTGTGTGTACTTTAGGCACAGTCTAATGTGTGCTTTGCTCGAGGCGCGTAGGTATAACTCGAGTTTCGTGAGTTTGTATGTATACTTAAATACTTTTTAAATTTCTACCTGTTTATTAAGATCGAGTAACAAATTGCTTAAAAATTACGTTTGTAGTATGGGAGCTCCTCTTTATTATTTATTAATTTTTATTTAATTATTTATTTTGAAAGGTAAACATATTCTGTGAACATTTAAAGCGTCTACCTGTTACAGTTAGTAATTTTGAGCAAAAAATACGAAAAAGCACGTTTTTTGTACGGTTGTATATAATATTAAAGGGGGTCCCTTAATATTTTCATTTTTTTATTTTTAGTATTTGTTGTTATAGCGGCAACCGAACCACGTAATTTGTGAACATTTCAGCTTTCTAGCTATCACGGTTTATGAGATACAGCCTGGTGACAGACAGACAGACAGACAGACAGACAGACAGACGGACAGACAGACAGACAGACAGCGGAGGCTTGGTAATAAGGTCCCGTTTTTTACCTTTTAGGTACGTAACCCTATAAACCACGCCAAGTCGTTCAAAAGTCAAAGTCATGTTGAGAGCTTCCATTGACTATCGCGGTGTTGTGCACTCGGAATTCTTACCGGAAGATCAAACGATAAATAAGGAATATTATTTGAGCGTTATGCGCCGTTTAAGAGAGCAAATTCGACGAAAAAGGGCAGTTTTGTGGAAAGAAAATTCTTGGATGCACCACGATAATGCGCCTTCGCACAAGGCCATCATTGTGAACAATTTTTTATCAAACACTCAACAAATACCATTGAGCAACCACCATATTCACCAGATATGGTTCCAGCCGACTTCTTTTTTTTTCCTAAACTCAATAAGCACTTCGTGGCATCCGTTTTCACTCGGTAGAAGACATAAAGGAGATTTCGCGGCGAGAACTAAACTCGGAAACAGTGTTTAAAAATGTTATGATGATTGGATTATTCGTTGGCGTAAGTGTGTCGTTTCTGAAGGGGTACACTTTGAAGGTGATAAAATAAATTTGGATGTATAACAAACAGTTTGAGTATTATTGATCTTTTCCCGGTACTTTCTTGCCGGAATAGTATAATGCCTAAAAATCCAAATCTATCTGAAAATTATCTGAATTGTGTTGTAAGTTTCTTCAATTAGATAATATGTAAGAGTGGCTCATAAATAGGTACATTGCTTTTAAGAGGTCCAAAGAAACATGTGGAGTGTTAGTTGATCAAAAGTCGTTGTACACATCGACTGAAACGGTTTAATACTATGATTAAAGTCACAGTTCAACTTTTATGTTTATTAAACCGGGGTACCTGTTTTTCAAAAGTGAAGAATTGTTCCTAAGGAACCACGAAATATTTTCAGAAAATACCTTTATGTAAAATTTAATGTCTACTTAAGTTTTATTGTAATTTTCATCAGATGAACTACTGCTAAAATTATATGATAAAAGAGATACTGTCTCCGTTACTGTATCCTCACTTATCAACACATCACGTCCCACAAAAACTTTAAATTGACGTACTCATATAATTTACCATATTAAAGTAATCTTATTTGATCTACGTCCAGAGCCATCCATCATCCGAATATGAAATCGTTGTCTAAATCTTGATAGAAGTGTAATGTTCTATGTATAATGTGAAGAAGTTAAACAGCATGGAAAGCGTATAATATACAAGTCTTAATAAGATGATCTTGTGATAAGGGTAGGCCTTTTTTTGTTGTGGATTACAGTTTAAGCAGTTTTTGTTTGGCTAATGGGATTAATGACTTTAGGGATACCGCTGTGGTCTAAATGGCTACCTCACTGTTTAGCACTATGCTAAAGATTACGAGCCACAAAATGTTGGTTTGTGTTTGGTCGCTCTTTGTGTCCGTTCATTTTGTAAAGTGTCTCGAAATACGAGGTGTATACTTAGTAAATCAACAAACAACTATTTTGTGATTATTATTTTGGACTATTTTAAAATGGAAACAATGTCTATAATAGTTTGAGGGTGATAAATGTTCTCCGCTGCGTATTGTCGCATGTACGCCGGTCGCAAAACATGACGGATTTCTTTTAACATGAAGTTAATATTTTACCAGATCCATTATCCAACCTAGACAAAAAATTCTCCTTTCAGTCTCTTAATGGTACCGAACTATTAAGCTCTGTCATACAACATAATATTTGATATAATCCCATTACTTTTCTAATAAGGGACAATTTGGTCACAGAGTTTGCATAAAGACGTCCGTAATCAGAGAAAAGATCCGTCACCTTTTACGAAGGGTTGTAAGGGACGGTGTTTGCGACCAAAAATAGGAGAGCATTCTGAAGATGTTGAATTATAAGCGCTAGGTCCCGGTTTGAATTAAATTTCAAGGGTTTGATGAAGGAAAATTTATACATTGCCACTTCTTTTTTTGACGTTTCCTCTGAAAGGTGCCTGTTTAACCTTAGGGGTGCCGACGAATTAATTTCCCCTTAAGGCTATCGGGCTTTAGAAACATGGAAGGTCTTTTCGCGGACAATGTTAGATTGTTTTTTAAATGTACCACTTTTTGAACAGGAACATCACAGATAAACACTTAAGATTCGTGAAAGCAAGTATTTAATAAGGCCAAAATGCCTCAACAGTTACACTATAAAATAATTTTGTAAACACATACCCATGTTAAGATATACGCTTTTTAGTCAAATTAATTGCCTTACAAGTACATCAAAGGTTAAAACTGAACCATGATTCCTTTAACCGCCGTACTCTGTATAACACAATGAACAACTTTGCAAGTTAACAAAGTACCGCTTAAGTTAAAAGCGGTAGCTGGGGTTCCAACTATCTACAACGTATTCTCTTAAAACTGTTTCACATCGGAAAAGACTGAACAAAAACTACTTCTAAGACGGCTTAGTTTTACAACAGTTCGCAAGCACCTTTTAAGCCCAATTTCCATAGTCGAACTAATATTTGTACCACTACAGTCTACAAGAGGTAGTGTGTTTACATGGCTCTCTGAATTCGACTTAGCTATCGAAATGGCGATGGAACTCCGATAAACTGTTTGAAGTAGTAATGGTTTTTAATACTTGAAAAGTTTATTTAAGAAGAAGGAACCGCTTAGGAAGGAAAATATGGAATGTGTGTGCTATATTTTGAAAAGTAAAAGGTGAAGTAAAAGTGTGGTTGTTATAGTAAATTCAAAATTGCTTTAAGCATATTACAAATATCTTAGAGGTATAAATTGTGAAATTATTCTTGTATTACAATTTTGCTTGAACTAAGGCAGCCCATTTAAAGAAGTACCTGTCTAATGCTAGATAGTGTTAATAATCCATATCTTTTTATTTATGTGTCCAATTTTTCTTAGGGGTTGGGGAAAAGTGGAATAATTATATGCAACAACTGCAATAAATTCTAGTTGTTGGTGCGTCCTGGTTTTGTCACGAACAATATGTAACGACTTGCCATGAACACTTTAAGAGCCTGAATTATATTATTGATGTTATATCCAGTGACCACAATAACACAAACCCTATAGTCTGAAGCTGACTAAGTTCTTTTTCGTAGTTGCATTGAATAAACATCAGGAGGTGTGGGTTGTTTTAAACAATCTATTGACGGGTTGGTATAGAGTTAAATGTCGAGTTTTCAGTCACTTTCCAAATATATCTACTATTTGTTTGGTGTTTTCTTCGTCTCCTCTCACAGCATCCAAGAAATGAGCTGGAGTACTAAGAATTGTTATTCTCTATCCATTACCACACACGTCCTTATTAGCATACTTTAATATTTAGCATTTCCAAATCAGGAGCAAGTCTGGCACCTTCGAATGCAGCATAATACATAATAATATATTCAATTCCTTATAACAAAATGTTCAATATTACAAAGTAAAGCGTCCCAATAATATTTTCTCCGTGTCATGCTCATATTGAAAACAGCGTGTAATTTGTATGAAATGACAAAGTATTACTTACATAGATATTCGGGGGTACAGGTAGAATCAAACGAATATTCAACGTGCTTACGGAAAATGGGAACGCTTGAGAAGATTGCACACTTGATTATATTATAATATAATAAAGGGAAAGGAATGGAATTATTTCTGTTGAGGGGATTTTTATGTTCCTTTTTTATTTGCTCATACTTGGCGTCGCTGTCTATATTTATTTATTCTTTTATAAAGGTTAAAACAAGAGAGATATAAGAGCGGACTTATAGCCAAGGGCATTATATCTACCAGTGTAACTTAGTATGGTGCAGAGGGATAGTAGTATGACCTTAAGATGTACAATTAATGTTAAAAACCCAAGGTGATGTTATACGCAGCCTTTCAATTTTAAGCCGTCAACTCGATGCTCATAATGCCTGGAAATTAAGCCTAACTATGCCAAGATAGGTTTCCAGATATTCTATCTTCGGTCTTTATATCAGAGAAACAGATCTTGCATTGTAAGATCTTCCCTAGCCGTGTGGTTGACGGCATAGAATACAAGTGTCACCACCCCCTATCTTCCCGTGGGTGTCGTAAGAGGCGACTAAGGGATAACACGATGCAAATACCATCTTTGCGTAGAGACGGAATACTCGACATCAAACCCTATACGACTGCCTCGTTGGTCTCGCGGCATAAATGTGCGCGTGGGATCGGGAGGTCCCGGGTTTGATTCCTGGGTCGGGCAGTGTTATTGGGTTTTTCTGTCACGAAATTCTCAGTAGCAGCACGGAGTCTGGAAATGTGCCCGGTACGTCAATAGGCTCGCCCCTTATTACGTGGGACTAAAGTATATCTGGCGAAAAGTGGGTGAAGAAATACACCTCTGACTACCTCTTCGGGGATAAAAGGCGTGACGATATGTATGTATGTATGTATGCATATTTCCTCAGTGGCTCCGTTTCCTTGCTTCGTGCTTAATGTATACTCAGAGGTATCGTTAATGGATAGACAATAAATCTGTTGTCCTCTGATGTTAAACCCTCACAACTTGTGCGATAAATGCACGTTCAATAGCAGATTTAGATTCTCTTGAGAACTGTTATATATTATATTGAAAGAATGTATGTATTTTTTTTACATATTACTTACTTATTCTATACTTAATACTCCATCGACTCTCAATTACTTGCCAAGCCGTATGTTTAAAATTCTTACTAAAGTTGTCTGAGGAAGCATATTATAAACCTGTAGTCCTCACGGCTTGCCTTGAATAGCCGTTCGTAACAGATTGGTAAAGTAAAGCAACGCTGCCAGAGTACACCACTAGCTTCTCCCTAATAAGTAAAAAAGACCATAAATTCTGCTAAAGCTTATAAATCACAACCAGCCAGTGATAGCAATTTAACAGCACAAGACATACGATCACATTTTATCCAAACTATGTTCCCTCAGAGTGCAATACAATAAACTAAGACAACTTACCCCCAAAAGAATCATTACAGCATCTTGTTCACCTGTATATAACCCTCTTTATACTAAGTCAGCGAATATACAACGAAAATTCTCGGTGCAATGAAAACGCGCGTTTACTTTTCAATGTTTAGAGCTTCACATATTTGCTCCTGAATTAATAATTTCGGAAAAAACATACACGAAACACTTTTATGTTTGTTCGCGACGAAATTAACACTGAATTTCTTTTGTCGGCAATGAAACAAATACGTTTTTGTAACCTTACTGTATTGGGAGTGGTTATGGTTTGGTGTAAGATGTTTCCGTAAGAGGTTGTATGGTTTATCTATAAAATGGTTCTATAGAAAATCTTACTTCTTAGAGCATCAACCTCCTAGCGTTATCCGAGTTTCAATCTGGGGTCCGCTTACTAGTCTTACCGGATTTTGGCTGAATATTAGCTTTTCCACGGAGTGACTGCCTGTCTAACCTCCGCAACCCGAGGTGATAGCGATATTCCATGGTTTAGACTAGTGTCAATTTATTTAGAAGGTACTGACGCCCAATAACGACTGTCAAAGATCTTCATTACAACCGGGACCGACGGCTTAACGTGCTCTCCGAGGCACTGGGCTAGCGATAATTAACAATTCAATACGCACATTCCGAAAAGTCAGTGGTGCGCGCTGTGGATTCGAACCCGATACCCTCTGCATGGCAGTTTGTTGGTTTCTCCACTTGGCTATCGCTAACTAATCTAACTTCTTAGAGCATTGAAATATTTTTTAATTTTTAAATTGATGTTCATAAGCGTCATGTGGCCTTACTGAATACTCCACTATGACTTCAACTTTTAATGCCTGAATCAGAGAAAGTGAGAGATAATATTCTAATGAAAAATCTACCGAGAATGTATTTGTCACGCAAAAACGACTTAACAGGTTTTGATGAAACTATGCAGGAAAATCGCTTATACTTACATCATATCATACCATGATTGTAATATAAAGAACCGCGAACATAAACAAGTCTGTAATATAGGCAAGGATTTCTAAGCAACATACATGTTAATGTTTAATGTTCCTTGTAACGAAATACGTTACACAACCATGTTATAAATATGTTTAGGGAAATGGAATCGATTTGTTCCCAACAGATTTATAATGCAAAATTGGAAAGGGATCGTAGGAAACCCTTCCGTAACACTATTAAATAACGTACATTCGACCGAAGTCAAAGTTACAAAAATGATTACTTGTGTGTATAGTATTAAAATGTCAATGTGGTGACGGATTAAGAGTACAAAATGTCAGTATCCCATTTCATTCCATGGGTGTCGTAAGGAGCAACTATGGAAATACACGAAGCAATTTGTATCTTTGCAGATAAACCGGCAGTTTGACATCAAACTCTGTACCGACCTGTCTGGCTAGCTTGGTATAGTAGGCAATATCCTTTTATTGACTCATAGCACCGTGAAGCAACATAGGAGAAGCTTAAGTCTAGCAGTTGACTCGAAAATGTCGTAGAGGTATAGTGTTGAAAAGTACTGGAAACTTGGATTACAACCCAAATAGCTTTTAAAAGCCAGGTCGATGTATTATAAAAATATTTATATTTTTTATAGACTCACGCCTGTATCCCCGAAGGCAGGCAGATGTGTTATATTACACAAACATTTCGCCATGAATTTTTAAGTCCCACGTAATAGGGGGCGAGCTTATTGTCGTTGCCAGGTACATCACCAAAATCCGTACTGCTAGTGACAATTCGGAATAAACCCAGTAACACTTTTGCCCGACCCGAGAATCGAACCCGGGACCTCCAATCAGCAGTTGCATACGCTATTTACTGGACCACGGAGGCAGTCATAAAAATGTATTAATAATAATATAATAATAATATTCTACCACATACACACATCACCATCTAGTCCCAAACTAAGCAGAGCTTGTACTATGGGTACTAGATAATGGATAAACATACATATTTTTTTTTTTTGTAAATACTTACATATTCGACTGCTCCTAATAAAATTGATATCAATATGCTTAACCAGCACTTCTCCGCTTCGTCTAATTATGATAGGACAACAAAAATTAACACTTTAAATTATCTTTCATCGCTTCCAACTCCTGATTATACTCCATTTGTCTTTAGTCAATTTACTGAATGTGATGTTAAGAAGAGCATCCTATCGATTGCATCCAACGCAGTTGGAAGTGACGGTATCACCCGTAATATGATCCTTCCCATCCTTGGTGAAATCCTATCGATCATTTGTCACATCCTTAATTATGCCATCTCCAATGGTGTTTTTCCAACTGCTTGGAAAAATGCTCAAGTCATCCCTTTACCAAAAAAGCCTAATCCTGAATCCTTCTCTGAATTTCGTCCCATATCCATATTACCTTTCCTTTCCAAAGCCCTCGAACGCCTTATCCATAACCAACTGAATGCTTTCCTATCTAGAAATAATATCCTCAATCCCTTTCAATCTGGCTTCCGACCTGGACATAGTACCTGTACCACCATTGTCAATATTACGGATGATATCAGGGAAGGCATGGAGGATGGCAATCTCACAGTTCTCTGTTTACTAGATTTTAGTAACGCTTTCAACACTGTAGACTTTGACGTTTTCCTTGCCAGGTTATGCTCTCTTAACATATCTCCATCGGTGATCGACTGGTTTCGTAGTTACCTGTTTGGTCGTCGTCAAAGAGTACGTCTGGATGACACCTATTCCACCTGGTGTGATATCTCTGCCGGCGTACCACAGGGCGGCGTTTTATCTCCTTTGCTTTTCACAGTTTTTATTAATACTATCTCCGACCATATTTCTTCTTCCTACCACTTCTATGCTGATGATATGCAAATTTATTATCAGACTAAGCCTGAGAACTTACCACTTGGTATTATAATTATTAATAACGATCTGGATCGAATAAGTGATTGGACAAATAGGTTTGGACTAAGGGTTAATCCTACCAAGACCCAGGTTATTGTGGTTGGTAGTTCTAGATATATTTCCAAGATCGACTGGTCAACGCTTCCCCTCGTATCTTTTGATGGTGTTCCGATTCCTTTTAGTGAAAAAGTTAAGAACTTGGGTATTTACATTGACAGAACACTTTCTTGGACATTCCAACTACAAAGCACTAGTCGACAACTTTTTGCTGCTGCCGCATCATTGAGAAGGTTACGCAACTTTCTCCCAATTGCCACTAAAATAGCGCTTGTACAATCTATGCTTCTTCCCATTCTTGACTATGCCGATGCCAGCTATCTAGATCTCAATGAGGACCAGCTGGAAAAACTTGAGCGACTCCAAAACTTCTGTATATGGTTCATATTTGGTTTACGTAAATATGACCACGTCTCTGAATTTCGAAACAAGCTCAAATGGCTGCCAATCCGCTTTCGCCGGAATACTCACATTCTCTGTCTCCTGTTTAATGTACTATTTAATCCATCATATCCCCTATATCTCAAGAAAAGATTTGTATTCTTGCATGACACACATTCGAAGTGCTTGAGATCATCAGAAAATCTTAAGTTGAAAAATCCTGTGCACTCAACTGTGTTCTTTGACAAATCCTTTACAGTGCTAACGGCAAGACTATGGAACTCACTACCAGAACATATTAGACGATCAAAAACACTGCCAATATTTAAAAAGCTCGTAAAGGAACATTACTTGTCAGTATAACAACAACCAATCCTGTTACATGTATGTAAAATATACATGATGTATGTACATATGTATAAAATATATATTTATTTATTTATGTACTTGGTATATGTATTATGTATACATTATTCATGTATGTATGTAATTATATCTAAGGCTGGTTTTAGTCTTACGCTGACCGCACGCGCACCTAGGAAGGAAGCGTTCTAGGAAGCGTTTTTGAATGACGCGTAGCTATCAGCACGCACGGTGGTCAGCGCTGTTAGCTACGCAGCCGTACGCGTCGCGCGTCGGCCCCGCGTAGCTGTCAGCGCTGACGATCGCTCGAGCGCCTCTGCTTTCAGTGAGCGTTTTAGTGTCGAGCGGAGCGGATGTCATCGCGCGTACAGTCATCGCGAATCGCTACGTGGATACAGGTCGAGTTATTGATGAGTCGTTCAATCGGTGGTACAGGCACGATTCGTAGGCTGTAATGGACCAGTTTATCCTGCATCTTTGCCAGTAATTCGTCAAAAGTTCTATTTGACATTCGAAAGTAATTAAAGAATTTACTTTTGTCAGCCCTTAAAGTGCCATAAAACAAAACAAATTCTCCTGCAACGGCTCTCTGCTCAATCAATGGATGAACATGGAGTCTTCGTCGTCGCCAATTTTTATTTTTTTGGGATAGATAGTACAAAGCAGCAATAATTAATACACTCCGCATTTTGATCGTTGACTGTACAGTAAGGCGGTCAGTACGATGTTAAAACGAGCCACGCTGAGCCTCAGCGCTGACAAACTACTGCTACGCTGAGCTATGAGCGCTGACGGTCAGCGTGAGACTAAAATCAGCCTTAATATTGTTTATATTAATTTACTTTAGTTAGGTTAATTTTAGATTTAAGTAGCTAGTCTTAGTCTTAGTATTGTACGCCCGCATACTACCTGTCCATTTAGACGATACTGTCCGTCCATGGTTGTCTGGTAGAAATCGCATTATGCGATAAGACCGCCCTTGTACTTACCATTAGTATATAAGTAATTTACTGTACCTACTTGTTCTGTAATTACTGGTGTACAATAAAGAATTAAATAAATAAATAAATAATATACATAGAAACACCCAGACCCAGACAAACATCCATGTTCACGCACACAAATGTTTGACTTGAGCGGGAATCGGACCCACGAACTTCAGCGAAGCAGTCGCTTACACTCCCGATGCGCTTACCGGTCGTCAAATAATAAATAAAGTTTCATATCAATAAATAAATATTCATTGATATGAAACTAAATTAAGGGCCCTTTTCCTGTACTGCGTATTTCGTTCACGTGTGGATCTGTAGGCCTATTCAGAATCTCACGACAACTAATCGAATCGTATGTCATTGGTGCCGTAATCCAATCTAATGTGCTTTGTCAATGTTATTCAGAATCATTCGACTTCGGATTCGGTTGGATTTTCGATAAGTCAATTTGATTTCGATAACACATTATGGTGCGTTTACTGAGTATGCTTGCATAGATAAATGTGCACACGAAAGTACAAATTATTCAAATATAATTAGCTTTGTAGAGGACTATTTTGATAATCTAGATTAAAATTAAAGCGAATTATGTGACATCAATATTATATAAAAAAAACATATTTATATAAATTAAAAATAAACACAACTATGTACCTATTCATGTAATTGAATGCAACCTATGAACAATACTTAGGTACTTACTTCGTAAACACTAACCAATAAAATGAGGGAAGAAGTTTTTGTACATACTTTTTGTCAAATTGTATTTTTTGTGTTTGATTCGGAAAGCGTCTAATTTTTAAGTGGTTACTTTATTTACCTATAAACTAATATGGATAAAGAGATAGAAGTGCAAACTTCTCCATTATGACAGTAACAAAACGTGTTTAGAAAACAAAGTGATGATATGACATGGAAGAAGACAGAAGCCGCTTGGGAAAGCATTTTTATTATAATGAATGATCGATCTGGAGGAACATTCAGGTCGACCAAGACTGCATTACCTTAGGAGCTGTATCGTCAGTATCAAAACAGCGCCTCCACTAGATAATGTGGACTTGGAAAGTGTTGTTGACTCTGATGAACTGCCAGCTCAAGAAAGTCAAGGTAAGTTTAATGATTATTTATACATAAGTACACATACATACACATACACAACGTCACGCCTTTTATCCCCGAAGGGGTAGGCAGAGGTGTATTTCTACACCCACTTTTCGCCAGATATACTTTAGTCCCACGTAATAAGGGGCGAGCTTATTGCCGTACCGGGCACATTTCCAGACTCCGTGCTGCTACTGGGAATTTATACATAAGTAATTATATAAAAGAAACCCATACTAGGACACAAACCTTTATTGCAGAACCATACTCCAAGAACTTAGGGTCCCAAGCCAACCTCACCTGCAAGGTGCATAGAGTTTCCACCAAGATCTTAGGGTCCCAAGTGTACAATTATTTTTCAAATTAATTCACTTTTGTTTTCTTTGCAGCTAATGTACCAAGTGAATCACTACAAGGTATGGGAGTTTGAAGAAAAGGAGTGGAAGGAAGAGGAACATAATACAAAATAAAAAATTAATATTAAATGAATAAATGTTTATTTTGTTTCAATCATTGCCATTGATTGCAATGTAATGTAGGACAATGCAGGCAACTATTATAGCTTGCACACAAGCAAATTTTAACGTAGGTGACATTAAAATTAGCTATTAGTTGTCTAAGTACAGCTCATCTATTCTTGCACACAGCAAATCATCTTTGAACTATATTCCCTATTCCTATTACCTATATGTCTCATTAAGTTTTCTGTGAGGGATGACGGGTTCAGAAAGGGTGTCAAAAGATATTGCTTTACTCATATCCGCTATCACCAAGAAGTAAGCCATCTCTAAATTGACCAGTTCCAAGTCATTGTTTCAAAAGGGGATTTATTGAATATTATCTGATCATGGACAGATCCTGGCAATTTTGCTACAAAAACCAAGTATTTTAATAGGCTAATGCAAAACCACTTGAACACTAATCAACAAATCCTTTCTGTTTCTATAACTTCACCTGAATCACCTGAAATAATAAGTATTACTTTCATTTTAATATTGTACTAAGCAGGTATACATATAAGTAACTTAACATGTTGTGTCCTTGTCATGATAATGTTAAGAAATACTACGCACCAGGCGAGTACAATCTAGAGCTATGACATTTCATAAAAGCAATCTTGTAGTGTAGCTACTTCAGACGTCAGGGAATTATAACTAAGTGTAGTTGAGCAATAGCTGCAGTAACTTTCATAACAATACAGCATGCCATTGGTGGACTGTCACCACAAAAATCAGCCACACTTCTTAAGTGGGATGCATAATGAGATACCTAAGCCTAAGTATTATACTTGTTACTGTGGAAGCTGCTTGATAGGTACCTAAAGAAATATTTTTATTAGGTAAGTAGGTACTCCATTGTTGTCGTAACAGTACACTAATGAATTGGTCTAACCTCTTGTTTAGATGTTCAGTAGATTTGATAGCTTGTATTAGTAAAATCACTTGAATATGAAAAAAATACCACTCATCTTTGCGATTTAGGGCTTATTAATTTTATGTTTAATAAAAATAAGCACTTGGTTTACTGCACATTTCGATAGGTACACGAAATCTGGCAGAAAAATAATGTTTCACCTAGGTCAGTAAAATAATACCTAGGTACCTAATAATCAACACGGAATGTAATACTTTCACGAATTCTAGGTAAGGTAGGTTATCGCTGCGTCATAAACTCATAAGATTACAACATCTTCAATCAAGTCAATTAAATAAATTTTTATTGATAAATTATATAGAGTAATCTTAAGTTTATGTTATATGACGTAGCTATACAAAATGACAGTCCATCTATCAAAATGACAACGGACAACTTTCTCAAGTAGAAAATATAAACTTAGTAAACACACTTACATTGGTATTTGGCACTTGGCAGATGTCTTGGAAAGTAAATAAGTAGTGCTACTGGAACGCGAATGTCGTGTCGTGAAATAAACACATGAAGTTAAGGGTGCCTTTCAAATTTCTTTGGTGCCTTTACATTTAGGATAATTCCCAATAAATATTGGATTTGATACCGAAAAAGCATAATCGTCTATATACCACGATAGCTGCCACTCATTCTGAAATGGCGGGAAATTAAGTAGGTATCAAATAGGTAGGCTATTTGATTTTCATTCAATTCATTTATAAATATAATTAACTATAGGTAAAAAAATAGTTCGAGTAACAATCTGATGCTATGTAGCTCTCGATGATGTTTCCACAACAATTATCGGATTTTGCTGTCAACCTGCGTTATTGAAGCATTCTGAATAGCATTGATTTACGATAGGTATCTAGTTATCGGGCGTTATGACGTCTCATTCGATTCGATATCTTTGACGTGATTTTAACATTCGAAACGGTTGTTCTGAATAACAAACTGAAGTAATCGTACGATATGAAACCGAATCGTACGAAAACTGAGTTATCGTGACATTCTGAATCGACCTGTTGGTCCGCTTGCGGGTGATAACATGGCCACACCCAGGATAAACATTTCGTTTGCTGCTGCAGTGTCGTCCGTGTCGCCAGTGATTCTCTCTGTATCAATTTTTTATTTCTTCAGTTTGCATAGTATACGCGTACTATGACCATGCGTGCGGCCCGCGTCACAATAAAAACAACATAGAAGGCAGAAAAACACCGACCGCATCCGGATAGCACGCACGCGTACCGCGCGCGTGATACCCGCGATAAACATGTACGAAACGATAGGATGAGGGCAGCCTGCATGCGGATGAAATCCGCGTGCGGACGATAATACGCATGGCAGGAAAAGGGCCCTAAAAATACATCTTTGAAAACGATACAGCCAAAAGATATCAGGATAATTTAACCTCTCAAATAACGTCCTCCATAAAACGTTTCTAAATTCGTAATGCTATTTTTGCGAGTTGTTTACAATTACGATCTTTTAGCGGATTATATAAATATAAAGTATAAGCTACGGTCAAATGAGGAGAAGATAAAATTGGATGAAGATTGTCTTACAATTCATATAATCTATTTTTAGATCCTTTTCTCACCTTGAAAGTCGTAGGATGATTCAATAAAATATGAAACAAGAGACTAGTACTACGTATATTCGCTGAAAATACATTTTTTGCTATATGCCAAATTAGATGCTGCTGACAGCAAAGTCAGCCGTATTTCTATTTTAAAATGAACTTTATTGCATTTTATAATGTTATAAAAGGTCTTGAACTTCGAACTAGACGGGACGAAAGTTTTATATTAGTCGCGATCTCTGTTGAGAGCGATAAAATAATGAGTTGACATGCGAGTCATATAGAATCAAAAACAGCAATCTGACTTTTGACTTATTAACGGTAATTAGGAAAAGTAGTTTCATTTTTACAAACTACATCTTTTTTTAATGTGTGTTTATAACAATGTATGCTTTCGATTTTTGAATTCATTATATTAAGATTTAAATATATGTAAATTGAATAAAATTAATAGTTATTAACTAAAATTACCAGATTGCTGTTTTTGATATTGACTTCCAAACATTGCTGAGTATGATACTTAACAATGATTAGATTGCTGTCTTTGATTCTTGCCAAAATGAAACACACATAGGGTTGTCAATAAATAAAACTTCATAATTTAATACGATCTTTTTATTTGGTTTGCTATCACTAAAGTTATTGAGAAGGAGATTTTCATATCGAAAAAACTTTGTCATTTGACAACCCTCGAATTAAAAATGCAAGGTAAGGTCCTTGCAAGTTTGGCGACATTTACTTTGTAATTTACGGGATCTCTTTTCTTTTTTCTCGCGTATCTATTAGTTACACGTCTGGGATGTACATCTATGTTACGTTTTTTCACCTCCATACTAATTATTTAACACTATTTTTGCAATAAAATTACAAAATACGCAAACGGATCTTACGACAAAATCAATCAGACGCCATCTTGACGTCATGATCAATGAACGCCTGTGATTGGTCGAAGCTAGCAGATTGCTGTTTTTCCATCTCATCGTATGCAGATTGCTGTATTTGATACCAATATGGGTTTTACATTCAGGTTTTTGGTGGAATATTGCTGTTTTTGATACGATGTGACTAAATAAGTAAAACATATTTAAAAAATACAATGTTACCATAGTGATAACTCGAATTACGTAAAATTGACAGATTGCTGTTTTTGATTCTATACGACTCATTGCGTGGTCTATGTCTACGGTCTATGTGTAGTAGCGATGATGCGCGGTGTCTTCCCCATTATCTGGGTTAAATTGATCTATAAGAGATAATACTATAAAAACAATGCCATAAAAAATATTTGACAAAACTGTCATCTTTTTGACACATAGATGAAGTCTGTGCCTCACAACGTCGTAGTAATTCTCAAAAGAGCTTTTATTTATTCTATGACAAACCTAACAAGACAATATTGCAATAAACCTGAATATATAATAAACGAAATTGCATGAATCTGCACGCTAGACAAATTAATGTCTTGCATATCACTTTTCTTGAAGCACATCATCGTTATTTAAAATTATTCAAACACCCAGACGCAAAAAATGCACGAAAACGCCATAAAACGTGGTAAATTAAAAAAAATTGCCACAAAAGCAATTGCCTGTGTTGCTACTGCAGAAAAAGCTTAATATTTATTTTGGTGACACTTAACTGTGTTGTGTTTTTTATGTTAATGTAAACAAGAAAATATTACACTTTGCATTTTTCAAGTGCTTACATTTATTTTTATTTATTCTTTATGCACAAAAATAGTACACCGGTGGACTCAATGCCTAGTGGCATTTTCTGCCAGTCAACCTTTTGGTAGTGCAGAGATAGATGAGGTAGGTGCATTAGCCTTGTGGTGAAAAATAGGATATGTCCTATCCTATCCTATCCTATCGCCTTAAACCTCCTAAACCCCGTCCTAACGTTCTGCACATGCGTTGTTTTGGGCGTATGGATAGCGAGAAGCTGCGTGAGGATGCTGCTGAGCTTAATTGGTCATCTTTGTTAGCAGCCGACACCGTAGACGAAAAAGTCTCAATATTCAACAAAACGCTAGTTGGTCTTTATGATCAACATGCTCCTATCAGGAGAGTTAAATTGAAACGTCCTCCCGCTCCTTGGCTTACTAGGGGCATTCAAATGGCCATGAGGCGCCGAGATCGAGCTTTTCGGAAGTTCAAAAAGGAGCGGTCTGATGAGAACTGGAGTATATACAAAACTGCACGGAATCGGTGTAATCAGATGATACGCAATGCTAAACGCCGCCATATTTTCGACAATATTAATTCTTCTTCCTCTGCTAGTATCTGGAAGTTCCTCGGGACCCTAGGTATTGGCAAACAGCAACACACAACTCCTCATATCATGATTGGTTTGGATGATTTAAATAACCATTTCACAACTACTTCTCAACTTGATCATCAAACCATGCGTCTTACAGTTGATTACATTGCTGGGCTTCCCCGTCCTAATATTGATGCTTTTAATTTTTCTCCAATTGCATTTGGTGAGGTCAAGAAGATTATCCTATCCATAAAATCGAACGCTGTGGGGTTTGATACTATCAGCCGCCGCATGATCATCCCGATTCTCGATCATCTCACCCTCCCTTTATCCCACATTTTAAACTTTTCACTTGACCGTGGCACTTTCCCTTCCGTGTGGCGTAAAGCCTTTGCTATCCCACTTCCTAAGATAACGAACCCTTCTCTCCCTAACCATTTCCGTCCAATCTCTATCCTTCCTTTCATATCCAAAGTGCTTGAAGCCTGTGTACATAAACAGTTGTCTCAATTTGTGTACCAAAACTACTTGCTCAGTCCTCTGCAATCCGGCTTCAGGCCAGGCCATAGCACGACTTCTGCTCTCCTTAAAGTGACTGGCGATGTTAGGGCAGGTATGGAGGACACTAAGGTCACTGTGCTGACCTTGGTCGACTTCTCTAACGCTTTCAACACCGTCAGTCACGATATCCTTCTATCGATCCTCTCCCATCTCATTATCTCGCCCAATGCATTGGAATGGTTCTCAAGTTATCTTCAGGAGCGCCAGCAGGCTGTGCGCTGCGATGAAACTACATCGAGTTGGCGTAACATTAGTCATGGTGTTCCTCAGGGTGGCATTATCTCTCCTTTACTATTCTCTATTTTCATTAACTTTTTTTACTCCAAATCTTCGATGTTCGTATCATCTTTATGCCGACGACTTGCAGTTGTACTCCCAATCGAGGGTGGATGATGTGTCAGTTGCCATTGCCTACATAAATAGGGACCTTGAGTCAATGATGGACTGGTGTCAGAAATTTGGCTTAGAAGTTAACCCCGCGAAGTGCCAGGCCATTATTGTAGGTAGTCGCCGCTTATGGCATAGATTGGACATGAAAACTATACCTCCTGTAATGTTTAATGGTTTAGTCATTCCGTACAGTGCATCCGTAAAAGACCTAGGCCTGTACATCGATTCCACTCTCGATTGGCAAGCCCAGGTGACTAATGTTAGTCAGAGGGTCACCGGAACTCTTCGTGCACTATACCGCCTCAAAAACTTCCTTCCTTCCAAGACCAAGACAATGCTTGTGCAGGCTTTAATATTTTCCGTAATCGACTATGGTGATGTGTGCTATTATGACCTGAATGCAGAACATCTCAATAAGTACGACCGACTTCTCAATAACTGCATTCGATTCATTTACAATCTTCGTAAGTATGACCACGTCTCTACTTATCGTTCCGAACTCAGATCGTTACCAATTCGTCAACGCCGGTGTTTGCGTGCTCTTACTACACTCTTCTCTATTCTCAAGACCCTTCCCCTCCAACTTATCTCACCTCATACTTCCAATATCTATCTTCTATCCATGAGAGAGATCTTCGTTCTTCTCATAATCTTCTTCTTTCTTGCCCCAGTCACACTACTGGGTTCATTAACTCTTCTTTTGTTGTGCAGTCTATTATTTTATGGAATACACTCCCTCCTGAAATCAGATTGTCCACCAACCGTTATGCTTTCAAAATGAAAGTTTGAGAGCTTCTTTTTGAGAGATTGAAGGAATCAGCACATCAATCTCATCCATTATTATAAGTATTTATGTATATATTGTATGTATATATATTTATTTATAGAAATATATAATATATTGTATGTATTTTATCCCTATTATGTATATAACTATTTTATTGTTTTTCCTTATAACTAGTATTTAAATTTATACTTAATAAAATGCTTGGTTGACACGTAGAAAATGCCTTATGGCATTATGTCCACCTTTGTACACCATGTTTGTGCATAAAGAAATAAATAAATAAATATGTATTAGATACATATTATAAACCATAAATATACTATAAATATACATAATTATTCATAGATATGATACACACATAAATATTATACATAAATATATACATATATAAATACATAATTATGCTATAGATGATGAGAGTGATGAGCCGATTCCTTCAACTTAGCAAAGAGAAGATTCCGTACTTTCGTTTTAAATGCATAACGGTTGGTGGCCATACTGACTTCAGGGGGGAGCCTGTTCCATAGCAGAACAACTTGGACAACAAAAAAAGAGTTTCCAAAACCAGAAGTATGAGCGTCACAGTGAAGAAGTAGATTATGAGAGGAACAAAGGTTCCTCTCATGTGTGGAACATAAGTATAGGAAGTATGTAGTCAGATAAGAAGGAGGAGAAGGGGAAGTAAGAATAGAGTAGAGAGTTGTGAGAGCACGCATACTACGGCGCTGACGAATAGGTAGCCATTTAAGATCGGAACGAAAAGTAGATACATAATCATACTTATGAAGATTGTATATGAATCAAATGCAGGTATTGAGAAGTCGGTCATATTTGTTAAGATACTCTGCATTCAGGTCATAATAGCACACATCACCATAGTCGATTAAAGGAAACATCAAGGCCTGTACAAGCATTGTTTTGGTTCTGATTGGCAAGAAGTTTTTGAGGCGATATAGAGCTCGAAGGGTACCAGTCACTCTCTGACTGACATTCGTAACCTGTGCCTACCAGTCGAGAGTGGAATCAATTAGCAATCCCAAGTCTTAAACCACTGGACTAAAAGGTATGATAAGACCATTAAACATGACCGGAGACACGCTAGTCAGGTCTAATCTCCATGTCATGCGCTGACTGCCAACAACAATGGCCTGGCATTTAGTAGGATTTACATCCAGTCCGAAATCTTTACACCAAGCTTGAATCATACCTAGGTCTCTATTAATATTGGCTATCGCTATTGTTACATCATCCACTCTCGCCTGGAAATATAACTGCAAGCCGTCAGCGTAAAGATGGTACGAACATCGAAGCTTAGGGGTTAAGAAATTAATAAACATTGAAAATAGTAGAGGAGAAAGTATGCCACTTTGAGGAACACCAGTGTTAATATTACGCCAACTTGATGAGATGTCATCACTGCGAACTGCCTGCTGGCGTTCCTGAAGATAAGTAGAGGACCATTCCAGTGCGCCAGGTGAGATCTTTAGATGGGAAAGGATTGATAGAAGGATATCGTGACTGACGGTATTAAAGGCATTCGAAAAGTCAACCAAGGCCAATACCGTGACCTTAGTCTCCTCAATGCCTGCCCTAATATCGCCAGTCACTTTAAGGAGTGCAGAGGTTGTGCTATGTCCAGGCCTAAAGCCAGATTGAAATGGACTTAATAAATTGTGTTTGTACACAAAACTGGACAGCTGTTTATTTACATAAGCCTCTAGCACTTTGGACAGGAAGGGAAGGACGGAGATTGGTCGAAAATGTTGAGGGAGAGTAGGATTGAGAATTTTGGACGAATAAGAGATTTGGATGGAATAACAAAAGCCTTACGCCACAAAGAAGGGAAGGAACCATTGGCAATCGAGAAATTGACAATGTGGGATATAGTAAGGATGAGGTGGTCAAGGCTAAGGGTGATCATACGACGGCTAATACCGTCATATCCCATAGCGTTGGACTTGATAGAAAGGATTATCTTCTTGATCTCACTCGGAGCAACTGGAGAAAAATCAAAAATATCTATGTTGAGACGGAGAAGGGCAGCTAAGGCATTTTAATTAATTTTATTGTGATGAATGTAATTTAATTTTATACACTGAAGTAATACTAACTTAATGTGCTGCCTGTCTATCTTAATCTTAATTACTAATATTTTTAATTTTGTCTAATTACTATGGACCCAAGTCTGAAATAAATGAATATAATTATTATTATTATAAGTAATCCATAGTAAACGGCAGCGATAGCCGAGTGGATACACCAACAGACTGCCATGCAGAGGGTATCGGGTTCGAATCCACGGCGCGCACCAATGACTTTTCGGAGTTATGTGCGTATTGAATAGTTAATTATCGCTTGTCCCGTGCCTCGGAGAGCACGTTAAGCCGTCGGTCCCGGTTGTCATGAAGATCTTTGACAGTCGTTACAGGGCGTCAGTACCTTCTAAATAAACTGACACTAGTCTAAACCATGGAATATCGCTATCCCTTCGGGTTGCGGAGGTCAGACAGGCAGTCGCTCTGTAGAAAAGCTAATATTCAGCCAAATCCGGTTAGACTAGTAAGCGGACCCCAGATTGAAACTGGGATAACGCTAAGAGAAAGATAAGTAATCCATAGTATGACGCCTGGTCTGAGGGTCTAACAAAGCAGTAGTGGTGAAAAAATGGCTTAAATCCTCCAGACCAACCGTCCACTCAGGATCAGAATGTCGCTGTTTGCCAATACCCAGGGTCCAAGGAACTTCCAGATATTGGCGGGGGAAGAGGAGTTTATGTTGTCAAGAATATGGCGGCGTTTAGCGTTACGAACCATCTGGTTACACCGATTTAATTATATCTTACGTTTTTTTTTTATTTTACTTCTGTGTGCAGCTTTAGTCCAATGGTACAAGTTATAGTGCATTGGATTGCCGTTTACTACGTGAAAAGATTGGCAAATACCATTTTGGTATACTCGTCAATAAATAATAAAAAAAAAATATCACGTACCTAACTTTGAAATAGTCAAACAACTCACACTACCCAAAACAAGCTTTATTAAATTTCATAAAATGGGTCTTCTTTATCTGTTCTAATAGAATGCTTTTAACCTTTGGTAATTTATAATCATCATACCTATAAGTTTAATTAAAAGGTATAATCACGTTAGTTATATTAGTGCCCCAATGTAACGACTGAATTACTATTTACAATCCAAAAAACTGTCACACCAGCAACAACACCAGTCTACCTGCCACCCCCACTGATGTGAGGGGAACACTTAATGTTTCAAGTAAATACCTCTCGTTATTAAAATCTGTTAAATAAAATTGTATAATAATTATAAATTACCAAAATATATCAATACAATTTTATACATTCTGTGATAGCACTTCAAGTTATAAACACAAAAATAATATTGTCTTTCACTACATTATTCACTATAGTACTACACGATCAAATCCAATGTTACGCTAAAATACAAACTGTTTTAACAAATATTAACGTATAATTTCACCGTATAACTGTATTTACTTTGCTTTAATTTGAAAGTCAAACAGTAAATCTATTGTTTGTGTTAGTACACTTGCGTGGCTGGAAAATGTAGTGAAAAATACAGAGAGAGGTTGTAACGGGAATTGAAAACTAAAAGTGTTCATGGGCGGAATGATTCGCGTTTTTGTCGACAATGTACAAATTTGGCCTGAAAAGTAAAAAAAAAAATCTTTGGAGAGAATTTCATGTTTGGGGAGTTAATCTTTTTCGTATTGAAATGTTTTAAAAAGTATGTTTTATCATTAATATGTATGTAATATTATATAAAACTAGCTTTTGCCCGCGGCTTCGCTGGCGTAAATTCGGGGTTCTATAGTTATAGTATAATATAATATATATTATCATCTATGCTCGGGGTAACACAAATTTCCTTTTATTGTCGTTTTAACTCTTTAAGAATGTCAGCTCTTGTAGCGTGGTGGCTCTCAACCTCTCTTTTAGAAATATAACTGCAAAAAGTATTTACACATGCAAACTACTTAGTACTAAGACTAAGTAGTACTCGAAATGTTATCCGATATCTGTGGCGTTTCGCTAGAGTCGTCAATATGGTGTGTGTTTTCTGTCAGAACCATTAGAATTTAACAAAATACTCGACAATCCGAATTTTACGGATATATGTTGTTGACTCGAAATCTTTATTTTTTTATGTTTTATTATTCAGGTAAGATTTCGATGTACTCCAGGACGAAATTATTAATATAAGATTTGACACTGCGATATCAGCGCAGTCAGTCGGTTCCAATGTGAAACATTCCTAAATCCACAACTACTTACAAATAAAAAATTAAGTAAAAAATCATTTTCCAGTGGACTAAATTGTAAATCTAAACCATTCTCAAGTCCCCTTGAACACACACAAAAAATTTCATCAAGATCAGTCCAGTCGTTTAGGAGGAGTTCAGTGACATACACACGCACACAAGAAATATATATATTAAGATATGGTAGGGCATCAAAACAATTTTCCATACTCGTAATCAAATACAGTCAAGCCAACAAAATTACTTTCGGATGTAAATGTACTGAATATTTTTTTAGCACTCTTGTGGTTTACAAAATCAATCTTTCCTCACTTTGCTCTAAACTTGAAATTAAAATAAGACAAAGTATAATGTGATTAACATTTTAAAATGGTGCCTATAATGTTATTGGTAATAACGTGATCGGTAATATTGCTTCTCTTTTTGTAGTTATACCAAATGGCTTAGCCTGTAATACATCTGCACATTTAATTGAGCAAAACATCACAGAAAATGGTTTATATAGACTATTCACATTTACACAAAGCATTTTTCACATGTACCTATTTAAAATTTTATTACATAGAATATAGCTCCATTTTAAGTTGTAACACAACATTTTAGTTTCCAAATCAGAAATCAGATCTCGAAGCCACACTTGAACCCATTAGTCGATAATTTAAAGCAAATACCTACGGCAAACAAAAACAGTAACCTAGAAAGAATTTACGTCAGTTTAACGATCTCTCAGGAAGGTTAAAGATAAGCAGATGTCAGTCAGTGCTACTCGTCATTAAGGAGCTTGTTCGAAGAAAAGATTAAGATTGCCATGAGGAAAACTGCGCTGATGATCATTAATATATGGCGGTGAAGTCCAGTAGGTGTTGGAGGGATTTTTGGTTCACTGAATGTAGCAGTGAACAACATATGTAGTAAACGATTGTCTAGTATACTACGCTACTACTCTTCTCTAGGAGACTGCGACGAGAGTGTTTAGTGCAGACATACGGCGCACACCACTGGCTTTTCAAACTTAAGTGCATAGCAAATTGCTAATTATCACTTGCTTAAGTGGACTATGGCCTTACCCTTCTCATAGTGAGAAGAGGCCCGTACCCAGCAGTTGGACAGTATAGAGGGCTGATGATAAGTTGAAGAAAAACATTATGAGAGTTATTTTGTGTCGTCATCCTCCTAGCGTTATCCCAGTTGCAATGCAGCATCCGCTTACTAGTCTAACTAGATTTGACTGAATATTAGCTTTCCCACAGAGCGACTGCTAGTCTGACCGCTGCAACCCAAAGGTATATCCATTTTCGATGGTTTAGACTAGTATCAGTTATTCAGATGTACTAAGTAGTTACAACAGACAAAGATTTTCATGACTGCCGGGGCCGACGCCTTAACATGCTCTCCGAGGCATGAGGCAAGCTATAAATTAGCAAGAGATTTTGTGTATAGTTAATAATAATTTGAATCTCTCATGTCAATAATGCTATAGTATGGAACGCTTGAAGTATATAATATATCATCATCATCAGCCCTTTATACTGTCCCACTGGCGGGCACGGGCCTCTTCTCACTATGAGAAGGGTATGGCTATAGTCCACTACGCTGGCCATGTGTGGGTTGGCAGACTTCACATGTCTTTCGAGAACGTTGAGGAGAACTCTCAGACATGCAGGTTTCCTCACGATGTTTTCCTTCACCGTTTAGCAAGCGATAATTAACAATTTAATACGCACATCATTTCGAAAAGTCATTGGTGCGTGCCGTGAATTCAAACCCGAGGGTCGGTCTCTCCACTCGGCTATCGCTGCCTTAGTAAATATATAATAATGATAATACATTATATTATGATCATGGCGTCAATATTTTAATTAATATCTGCTTTTGATAACAACCACAATTTTTTCTCACAGAGTAAATTATCTCTTAACTACTTAATTTGGCCCATAAATAAAACAAAAAATTCCGTTACTGATGAAATAGGCGTCTAGATCTGAATAAGTATGAGGAATTTAATTAATATACCTCGTAACACATTCGTTTTCACCCACAAAATGTGCCGTTCGTTAATTGTGTAATGGTGTTAGATACAATGTTCCTTGACTTGATATTTGGACTTTGTTATTTTTGTCCGATACATAATGTGAATTTCCTTTTTGTTAATATGTATATATATGTGTATTTTACATATAATATACCTACATAATGTGAATTTTATTTTCGTTAATAAGAGTGTTGTTATGCTTACTTATCTGCGCGGCATTCTTTAAATACCGAGATGAATTACCCTCTTTCTACCCGTTTGACTCTCTTTGATAAATAATACCAGGACCTCGACTGCTAAACCCCATGCTGAAACGTATGAACAAAACGAATTTCATCTTTGTTTTTGATCTTTTTTAAAGTAATCACTTACTTCAGACCCGTTACATACATGTACGTAAACACACATACATTATAATATATTATAATGTATGTGTATCATAGATAGATCACAGAAAAAGCTACTTACGGCCTGGCCACGGACAATTCGCTCCAGCGAAAATTCGCGCGATGCGACCGGCAACGCGACTTGCGACCGGCAACGCGACTTGCGACTGAATCAAATGTATAGAAATGTTCTAAGCAGCGGCGACCGGGCGACGCGACCGGCGAATAGCACCGAGCGGTACAGCGGCGTGTCGCGCGACACGTTGCGCGACCAAAACAAATGTATGAATTAGTACGGCGCACGCCACGGCGGCGTCGAGCGGTAGTCGCGGCGACTAGCGCCGGAGCTGAGTCAGTATAAAATTTTTAGTTTATTCCTCCGCGGGCATGATATTATTCTTAGAATTTTTTGTTAGGCTACTTATTTGGAACGTCTGGATGTTATCTATATCTACATAAATGTATACAGTATAAATAAAGTTGAAGTGTCTGTCTGTGATTTCAAAATACCTAAGTAAGTTTTTAGAAGTGCATATACCTACCTAGTTAGTTAGATCACACCTACATAAGCTTTTCCGTATTTTAACTCAAAATTCGAGTTACAATACCTACAAGCGTCGGCTCAGTACGCATTCAGTAGGTAGGTACCTACAGAATGTATACCGACGCGCCTTGAGTATGCAGTAGGTTAGGTGGGTACCGAGCCTGACGCTCGTAGGTATAAATCGCGTTCCGACCGTTTGTATAAAGATAAAATACAGTACCTATAGATTTCAATACCGTGGTTTAGTACTTGTATATATTCTGTGACCGTGGTAAGGTACACAATATCAAGTCTGCCTCTGTGATCTTGCGGTAGTGTAAGCGGATCATGAGGTCTCGGGTTCGATTGTCGGGATGAAACAAATGTGATATTGCCACCAAAGTCCGTACAATGTCGAGCTAAATTTCATAAAAGATCTCAGTTAATGTCGTCTCGCTCCTGGTCTACACTAGTCGCGGCGGCGAGCGCGTGTGCCCGTGGCATGTTTTTTGCGTCGCGCGAATTGTCGCGTCGCCGGTCATGTCGCAGGTCGCGTCGCCGGTCCCCGCGGCCAAGCCGTTAGACCTCAATTTCTATGTTGATAATGTTGTTGTTGTTCTTACCAAGAAGCGTATGGCATGTTTTCCTAGTGAAAGTCAATCTTCCTTTAAATTTGAAGTTTAATATCCTGTTGTAAGTTAAAGTTATGATGGGGTGTTGATGTAAGCGTCAAAGATTCAAAAGTTCCTTTTGACGTTACTCGTTCGGGACAGAGTCAAATGAGTTCACCTTTTTAATGATATGAACAAAAGCCATGATCGCACCTATTGTATACTAGTGTACATGGAGTTCCCTGCCATGTCTGTTTAATGCAGGTAAGTGTTTACTGGCACTATCACATGAGCATTCCTGTACTTATACTTTTCTTGTTTCGTCCTTTTTAGACCACCTTTTTCACGTAGTCGGATTATTCAAACATATTTTTTTATTTAATCCTTTGCCGTATCCCGGGAAGGTGCATGTAAACTAACCGTGCAATATTTACATTGTCAAATTTAAAGGAAGAAACATTTAATCATTACCAACAGATACCAAGTACGCGCACGCAATACGCGCCGTTCATTTGGGTCAGAATCTGACCCAATCGGCGGCCGCGTTGTCTGTGGTCCGAGTCGCACGGTAGCGTAAGCATCTCCCGCAAAATAATAGAAATTATGACATATTGTACAGTGTTTTGTGCCACAATGCTTCAGAAAAAGATTATAAGGTTGCTGGAGTATCATTCCACCGGTCAGACATAAATTTTATTGCGTAAATTGTCTAATAATACAAATACAGTGAATCATAATAAGTACGAGCGGAGTGTTGCCAGTTGGGTGTGAAATTGTCCCAGTTTAATTTACACATTCCTTACCAAAATTTATTCTATTGACAGTAATAATAAAAAAAGGAATTAGGTAGTTACATAATTATATAAACTTAACCTTTCAAACACCGCTGGCTGGTACATACCAATCGGTTACGATTACGACAAATTTGTCACGTCAAGTACTAGCCGAGCTCGGCTAAGACGACATTGTCCCAAGCTCTCGATTTTTCCGTTTTTGTATTGAAAGGCTAGTATCTAAAGTCTAGTATTGTCTTGTAATGTAGGTACGCGTAACTAACTTCATTGTTGAACGAATGACATTACCGACCGAATTATATTAGAATTTTTAAACTTGTCGCCTTTTTTTGGTCACCATAGCGCAACGGCGCACACATAGTACTCGCTGTTGATTTTTGATATTTTTTTACATACATACATAGATATCGTCACGCCTTTTATCGCCGAAGGGGTAGGCAGAGGTGTATTTCTACACCCACTTTTCGCCAGATATACTTTAGTCCCACGTAATAAGGGGCGAACCTATTGCCGTACCGGGCACATTTCCAGACTCCGTGCTGCTACTGAGAATTTCGTGACAGAAAAACCCAATAACACTGCCCGACCCAGGAATCGAACCTGGGACCTCCCGATCCCACGCGCACATTTATGCCGCGAGACCAACGAGGCAGTCGTATAGGGTTTGATGTCGAGTTTTCCGTCTCTACGCAAAGATGGTATTTGCATCGTGTTATCCCTTAGTCGCCTCTTACGACACCCACGGGAAGATAGGGGGTGGTGACACTTGTATTCTATGCCGTCAACCACACGGTCATGGTTGATATTTTTTTCTCACAAATATACATAAATATTTTTTATGTAGGTACTGTAAAGAGCATTTAACTAGGAAATCACTCGGCACTTGTTAGCGCTCACGTTTGAGTAAGTTTCGTCAAGATTGATTTAGCCATCGTTAGTCAGTTGTAAAAACTTAAAAAGCAGATAAGTGTGACTTTAGAATTTATAATATACAATTACTTATTTCGTGCAAAAATTATGAATTTACCCTATTTTTAGGGGAAAGACGTTGTAACTGGCAACTCTATAATGGCGTCTGTGTGCGTGATGCAGCAAGTAAACACAGCACAGTTCCGCACACATAGCGAATTTTCGGCTTAACTTCTGAGCTCGCGTTGTTTGAATACTGACTTTCTGTAGGTAATAATTCAATGGGAAGAAAGAAAGAAAAAATGGGTAATTCAATACGTCTAAACCACGCGAATTGTAAGTACAACCGTGTTTTTACTTATATTTTGACAACTTATATTTTTACGTAGCCCGACTACGTTAAAGCTTTTAAACTTATTTCTTTATTACTTTTTTTTTTCAAAAAAAAAAAACATTCGTATATTTCAAATAAAAACACCACAACTAATAACATCGAAACAGTGGTGAGCTGTATCACGTCCGCATCTAAAACGCGGATGCAAGGAGGATGCAACACAAAGTTTGTTGAACACAAACAATGGTCAGTGTGGACACACGACTTTTCAAGTCCGCTTCCGTTTGAAATTCCTTTGCGCTCTTTATAAAGACTCTTTGAGATCAGAGTTAGAGTACCGTGGCTAGGGAGATTTGATTTTGCAACTTTTGTAATGCAGCTGCTGAGGTGGCAAGTTACTATTATGTCACGGTTCCATTTTCGACATTTTAACATTTCTTTCTCTTAAGAGGCGGGCGGACGGAATTGAAATGTGATATTTAAACCTTTAAGTGCTTACTCACCTCATAGAAGACTGATACTATAGGTTTATTATATTTAGGCCCACTTGCGTAACGTTTGATTTAAGTCACTCCTTAATTTAAATTTTTTGAACAGAATTAACAGCATAAAATAATTTAACTTAAAATTATTTAGCGTCCTCTTGCACAACGACAAAAACGCTTAGTTTTAGTTAAACATTTTATGAGGTCGGTAAAGTAGTTTCTACGTTTTGTTTTATGGCATGAAGCCTTTTTGTTACGATTTTAACGATGTTATGCGTATGGTTTTGCATAAAACCTTAGACTATATATACTTTGAGCATAAAACAAAACGCATTGTCGTCGCCTAGCAACAAAATGACAATTGACAAATAATAACTAGAAACTTTTAAGCATTAACCGTAGAACCCTACATGGGGTGCAGGTGCACCCCACACCGATTTGTTTCCTAAATATCTCAATTTCTTTAATATCCACGAATTCGCGCGTCGGAGTATTTTAGTTTGGTGTCAACCGCTCGCGTTACGTCAATACCGTGACGAGGGACCGCGTTGTGTGGTCGCCTGTATAAGTGCTGTGGGGTACGCCAGTACCCCAGTGTAGTAAAATCGTAAGATTATTTATTTATTACGATTGACGCATTTATATGTAATAAGTTATTAAATTTCATTATTTATTAAAATAATAGTCTTATATGAATTAAATACATATATTTTTAGATATTATGAAGGTAAAATTCAATGAAGTTTATTTATTTTGTTTCGGATGGCTGTCAGAGGTTTGAATTACGAAGAAATAAGCTCTATTCTAGACCACAAATCTGGCGAGGAAGAAATAGAAGTTGGGACCAGTTGTAATTCCTGGGTTCTTTACAAGTGTTCAAGATCAAATAATAAGCCAAATATAAAGTTTCAGCAGACAGTTTTGAAATTAGGTTTGGAACTGATACATGAACATTTGGAGGACCGTCACCGGATGCCAACTTAGTCCATTGCAGTGATCCTCAAAAAAGGAACAAATCCTACAAGCGCTGTTGCTCAAACTACGTTTAACTTTGTGTAATAAGGCTGATTTGTGATCTCAAGTTACCGATTCTGTTTAGTAAAACGTATTTTCATGAATTGTTTTATTTTATTTTAAGGATTACAGTCATTTTAGTATGGGGTGTTCCAGCACCCCAGTGTAGGAATAACATGTGCGCCAAATAGTGTAGAATTCTAGGGTTAACAATAACACAAGTAGGAACATTGTTATCAGTTATATCATCATTATCATCATGTCAGCCTAGGGACGTCCACTGCTGGACATAGGCCTCCCCCTGCTGCGTCGTCCGGTCCAGTTATATAATTATTGATAATTTTCGTCGCTAATGACAAGATGCCAACATCAGTGTGACAGTTCTTAAATGAAATTAGCCACTAAACAGCCGATTTTCGGTGATTAATTTTGACAGTTCTTAAATCATATTACTCGACAAATTTTTCGTTGTGCAAGACGCTAGTGGTGTTTAATATGTTTTTTCTCGTTAAATACATCTTAATTCAATTTAAGAATCGTTGTGCAAGTGGGCCTTAGTGTAGTAAGCATCAAAATGATCGTTTAATATCTTGTTCTATAAATAATTATATAGGTAATATTTCCGTAAGTGACCGTAATTGCTAAATAATTTGATATTCTTTCGTGACAATCAAATAAACAAAACCTTAGTGTCAACAACTACCGACTATCCGCCCATCAAAAGGCTCAACGTAAAAACTGTCGTAACACTCCCACAAACAACATTTTAGTTACAACAAACAGCCGACCATGCTTAGTTTATCTACTCACCAAAAGGCTCAACATTAAACCAATATCACCAAAATTTTACCAAGTCCAAATCCACAGTAGTCACCCCAAAAACGGTGACCTCCGTTCCATTGCCTCTCAAGTTAGATTTTATTTAACTTTCCATAAAGGTAAGTATACAAACTCTGAGCAATGCATGTTGAGTTAAGAACTACTTGGTGTTTTCCTTTAAAATAGACCATTTAGCGTGTTGCCGTGAACTTATAAAATGAAGGCTAGATCTTATTAATTCTTATGAAACTTAGTTTAAGCTCTTACGTTGTTAGGAAACTGTGGATAAGCTGCATCAAGGAGTGAAAAAAGATTCGTTGTTATCGCGCTTCTTACTAATTTACACATTTGATTGAAAGTTTGAAGATTCAATAATGATCCAGTTTTCGCTATAAAGTAATATATTCGTATTTCCACCATCATCCTAAAAAAGGACAGTTCAGAAGTACCCTAAACAGAAGAGCATGCATGAGAAACTTGATGAAAGTGAATAAAGCAAGAGGATCGTTGCAAATGGCGTTCCGTAGTCTCTGCCTACCAGGCGTGAGTCTATGTATGTATGTTCCACCAAAACGCAAGTTTACGGATTTTTTACTACGAACTGAGCCTCATTTAATAATTTAACGTCACCTGCAGCTTCACGCGCGTGGGAGGAGGTTATCGCAGTAAAAAGTATTCTTTGTCGGTCGCTAGCTTTCAAACTATCTCCACACATAAAAATAATACCATAAAGTGTCGAAAAAAGAGATGGACGACAGTTTAACAAAAACACACTTTTGCATTATAATTTTTAGCACGGATTTTGGAATGCATTTTTCTTTAGTGCGATTTTTAATATGACACCTACGCTAATGCGATATTTGTCAAAACAAAATGCATATGCATATTTATAGATTTGCGCGAGCCGTTGCTCCAATATTCTAGTCATTACATTAAGAAAATGATTTAGTCTTCCTTTATGATAGCTATACTTAGCATAAAATTTCAAAAATGATGAATAAAATATGTGCAGAAGTCTAACACTCATTTCATTCAAGTATCTTTCTAGTGTGAAGCAAATGTTCACATGCTTATCACATAAGATAAATATAATTATTTCCATCATCATCATTAGTCTGTCATATTCTGCTGGATATAGGTTTCATAAGAGCACGCTACTGCCCGGCTATTCAGCTCTTCGTGTTCAGCCGATACAACTACTATATATACATATACGTTCCAAAATGTTCAAGACTTTAAATCTACGGAACGGACCATTTTAAAGTCTAAATCTCTGTATGTTAATCCAACAACTTCTCCATTAGATTTATGCTCGAATATAGAGTAAATAAATCCCGAAAAATGTTAACTTCAACATTTCAATTTGACACAAAATGAAATGGTGCAAATGCAAAATTCTCGAAGCCGTAACTATTCGAACTAGAACCGGATTTGCGCGACTTAAAAGAGACTCTATCCGGTAAATAGAGGACTGTGTCGACTGCCAGATACAGTTGCAACGCCATTTTGTTCGAAATTAGGTGACGCGAGTCGGCAGAATAGGCGCGTTAGCTTTCACTAAAATTTCCAAGTATAATTTTCACTACTTTTAGGTCCATTTCGTTTATATGTTTTGCGGACACACTATAGAAATAATTAAAAAAAAAGTAGTTAGACAAATGAAACATTTATTGATAATTTTGTTAATCCTTCAACTTGAACTCGATGAAAACATTGCGGTGAGTGTTTTGGGCTCGATCACCACATGAGACTAATTTTTTTGTGATACACAAATTATCGCATTTAATCTGTAATTACTTTGTCTCCGTCGATTGGATGTTGAAGACCCATGCAACACGTTAACGCAGAGCTAGAGACGCAGCTGTTCTTTTACAAATTTAAGCGTAATAAAGTATTTGTTAGTTTAAACTTCCGTTATTCTCCACAGCCTAAAGTTGCGGCAAGAAATTCTTGATAACACTTTGCCGAATCCAAAAATCTATCAAATACTGTCCCTTGCCAATCGCATGCTAACAAGCTCTTTGGATCAATTAGTCAAGTGTCGTATATACTTGCAAGCAAATAGTGTAGGAGGAGTATTCGTACATCTGGATAATTTTCAAAAACATGTATCGAGGCATGAAATTAAATACGACTAAGTATCTAAAACTGTTTTGTTTTTAGCTGACCTTTGTGTGTGCAACTTTTAACGTCTATCGATTTTTGATAAAGTATACTTTTATTACTAAAATGTTGGTTTCATAAGACTAATTGGCTGTGAGCAGTGAGGTCTGAATCAGTGAAAACTTATGCACTCGGATCTGCTTCAAAAGCATTTTTATTTATTTGAAATTTTGGATAGTGCTATCTGCTGTCTAACGTTTTGGTTGAGACATTAAAGGTAAAAATCTTTGATAGCCGTAATAGGACGTCAGTATCTTTAAATAAACTTACATTAGTCTAGGCCACGGAATATCGCTATACCTCCGGGTTGCAGTGGTCAGACAGGTAGTCGCTCTGTGGAAAAGCTGATATTCAGCCAATCCGATTTGACTAGCAAGCGGACCATGGCTTGAAACTAAAGTAACGCTAGGAGGATGATGATGATTTAAGGTAAAATACCTCTATACTTGACGACGTTTCGACCAAAATTTAATGTCTGTTACTGTTTTCTAGTCACAGAAATCTAATCTTTTACCTCACAGTTGACAATTGTTTCTTATGCTTACACCACTCGACGGAAAAAACCTTTCACAAGAAGATAAATGGAATAATGTATGAGAGTTTACTCAAACTGTTTAATGTTTGTCTTCGAGGATCAAATATGGAGACCCAAATGAAGAGGCTCAATATTGACTGATTAATTCATTCATCATTATACGCGTTAACGTACGCTCAAGACAAACATCTTTGTAATTATCTTGGCAAGTCTAATGTTTGCGGAATGATTAGTCATGGAGTACTATGCTGCTAATTGTAGGGTAGTGATTGAGTGGGTATTTGGATCATCTTGCTTGATTTTTTCTGAAAGTTTTTAGTATGGATGTCAAAACAGCTACAGGCCACCTGGTGGTGTTTAAGTAGATTAAGGACGTCAAACTATAGTCCGTGCCACAGAATATAGACATTTTGTTAACAAAGATTTCTACTAATGTGTCTACTAAATGTCAAATCCAATGAGCGTAACGGTACAAAGATATGTGTCATTGGAAAGTAATTTGTCAATTGATCGAATTTTCATCGATATAAGCGATGTCAATAGTGTTTTGTGGTAATAGAATGGAGCGTCAGACGCCTGGAACGTCAAAATTTTGCGTTAATCCATTGAAATATTACATTTATTGGCTTAGCAGGCACTCATCAGAGAATAAAATATTTTTTTGCTGGCAAGAAGAGGTACTATAAAGTTAAATGGTTGTTTATGTTGTCACACCGGCATCTCGGAAGAGCGGGTGCAGAATTGCAGATGGCAAACTATTAATCGCACAAAAGACTCTCATCTAATAAAAATAAATAGCGTCTTTTGACGACGGTTACCCCAAATGTCATTTTACCGTAACTTTTTAATGGATTTTCTTTAAGTTTATTCTGACTTTTTCATTTATACAAATCTCCGTATCAAGAAAGCTAAGCTAAGTTAGTGGTCTGGAGTTTTATTCATTTGTGGTAATTTTTTTAATATGAGATATTATAGGATAGCTTAGCTATTTCTAGCAAATTATTTATTGCCTATGAATAAAAAATCAAGTCAATAATAGAGTACCATGTTACTGGTAACTGGTTACTGGTATGTACTCTATCTTTGACATCCTTGGTATTCAATTATTAACTTGTATTTACAGAATTATTTACATCTAAAAAAACTACAGAAAATCGGCAAGTTAATGAATATTCTTCCGGGAAATTCGACCACTCAAACACAAAATCAAATATGTTTATGTTCCAGAGTTGCCCTAGGCAGGTGGGAATTGTTGCAGAAGGCAGTGGACGCTTTTATTACATCCACCTGACTAGAGCAAACAAGAAGTCTGACATATATTGGACTGAGTTTCTCAGCGCTAACAATATCAAATACAATATGCCATTACCTGGATCTTCACTGTTATCAGGCCTGGAACTAAGTTAGATAAACACACCACTAAAGTGGCCACAATAGAGAATGTTATATCTAGGTAGTTAGCTGGCTATACTCCTAGCGTGATGTCTTCAGAACACGAGGGTACGAGGCAGGATGACACAGGATTCATAATTTACAAAATATCAATGTTCAATATTTATTTAAAATTTATAAGGACTCGCTGAACCGTGCCAGGCAAATCAAAAGCGGCAGTTTTACATGATTTCTACAAAATTCTATTCTCGTAGCATGCTACGAGACGACTTGAAGCACATGTGGTTCAAGAGGCGATTTCAATGGAAAAAGCTGACTTGTCACTTCATACAATGTGACCAGTGTCAAAAATTAATTACCATAAATAACAAATGTTACTAAACTGATTTACTCGACTAACTATTATAGATAATTTATCTAATTCAAACAGGTTATTTTTGTAAAAATAGAAAATTTTTGGACTCGACAGAAAGTCATGGATACTAAAATATAAATTTGAACACATAATAGCATAATTGAGCATTGAAAAGAAGCAACAACTGTTCAAATGGTATCTCAGCACTCAGGCACTCAAGCAAAATCTCATACACAACTGTTTGAAACAAAGGTTGTGAAGCCCTGAATATGTGTTTACAAAAAGTCTATCTTCTCGTGGCATCGACTATAGTTACAACTGTCAAGTGATGAACGGTTCGGCTTAACATAGTGTTAAGATGCTACTGATGCCAAATAAGGCTTTTCTGCGTGGTGCTAGTCTAGTCTAGTCTAGTCGAATCTGTTCTTGTCTTTTTTTCTTATACTTCCTTTTCTTTCTAATTCTCTCCCCTCATATTACTATAGACTAACTACAATTAATACTAATAAAAAATACTGTTCGTAGACTCTATCAATGCTCTCAACTCCATATCATAAATGAGAAAGTCATACTATTTCGAAGTAATAAAGAAGTAACTAAAATAAATGTTTACAAATCTCTTCAACTATTAATAAATCCAGTACATTTGTCTATATAATGTTAACGGGATCCTGCCGTTTTGCCGAAAAGATTTTGCCAAAATTTCATTACCCAAACAAATTTTAGCAACCTTTTTTTATACCATTGTATTATTTCGAATGATTTTAGTACGCATATTTTTATTTGGTCAAATTTTTACTTTGCAAAATATTACCAAGTATAATGTCATTATGGCATTTGGTCTTTAATCAAATGATTTATTACAGCAAACAATCTTCAGACAATAAACGTTTGGTGATATTAATTTATTTATGGAAGTAGTTAGAGTAGGTTAATTATTAAAAAAATGGTTAGGCTAGGTTAGATTAGAACTGTGACCTCCTACGCACGAGCCGAGCGAGCGAAGCAAGCGGTGCCGCGGCAATTTTTTGGGAACTGAAAATTTGTCAAATTCTATTCGGTCAAACAAGGGAGACCCAATGTTAACTTGCTTACATCCGAGACTATCACCTTGTATAATCCGCAACAAACAAATTCGTTGACAAATTCTAAATGTCGATAAATATTAAAGTCTTTAACAATTCATCTTCGTTTCCTATCAAAACAAACAAACTTTCCAAAGGGTTCGAGGTAAAACAAACTAGAGCTGAATCGACTGCTAATTATCCATTGTCTTCGAAATAATTCACAATAGTACTAATACGGTCTGTCATTAAGAGTCTGTGTTCCAGTTTCTTTGAATCTATTTTTGACGGGAAAATGTTACAAGCAAAGTTTGGATAAGTTGATCTTTTTAAGTAATTTGTCTCTGGATTGACTGGTAAAATGTAAAATGTAGGTTTAATTATGCGATAGCGATAGTCCAGTGGTGTACGTAACGGACTGCCGAGACGATTGTCTCGGGTTCGATCCCCAGGTACCCCGGGCACACACCTTTGACTTTTCGAAAATGTGTTTGTATTAAAAATGTTAGTTATCGCTCGCTTAATAATGTACCCGATAGATGGCAATAGGCTCGCCTCCTATTATATTGGGTCCGAAACATAACTGGCGATATGTGGGTGTGTAATACACATCTGCCTAACCCTTCGGGGATAAAATACGTGAAATTATGTATGTAGGTATGTATTTATTGATCTAAATGCCTACTGTGGCTAGAGTTATACATCATATAACACTAGAAGATAGAAATATGTATTATATACTAAAGGATGCCCGCAGCTACACAAGCACATTTTATTTTAATTTGACCCTTTCTTCCTGATCCCGTAGGAACATAATGTATTACACCGGGTAATCCATTCTTAGTGCACCTATACGGTCCCCAAGAAACATACATGCCAAAATTCACATGATATACAATACACAAGGCGTCGGTATTCTTAGTGCAGACCTGCTCAATGCGTTCATACCTTTAGTCTTCAGGGCTTTCTTGTAAGCAAAAATGAGCTATGTTTTTTTAACTTTACATAAAAAACTGCTATGACGGATGTTACTGCTACTCGTATCGAAAATGAGCTTTTAAGCACTTATCACTAAGTACTGGAACGTTATCTAGTCGGATGGTAGTATCGCTACTTTAATGTTTACTTTATCATACTTAGGTAGGTAGATTAAAATCAATGTTAGGCAGTTAGAGAGACGGGTAGAGATTCCCTTTGCCTAGGGCAACGCCAGAGGAGGATTATAAATTTGCCTGATAAATACATAATGTATTGACCTACATCTGTATATATGAAATCGCCTGCCTCTGTGGTCTTGCGGTAGTATAAGCAACTGTGGATCCTAAGGTCTCGGGTTTGATTCCCAGGTCGAACAATAGTTGATATAGGCATTTTCTGATAAAAAATATTTAATAGAAGTTGGGTGTCAGTTGGCAGTGTTACACCCCCGTGCCTCGACAAGGACGATAACCTGCTGGTCGGTACTGCGGCCAATCTCACTCCAGTCGTGTCGTATGTGACGTCCCATTTAATGTCATATAGCAATTTGGAGCCCCGACTAGTATTAACTGCGAACGGTCTTGCCAATTCGTGGGACTAACATTATAGTTTAACGTACTCAGCATGCGGTAAGCCACAATTTATTAACAATTATATATTGTATTTATAGACTGCCTCCTTGGTCCAGTGGATGGGAGCGTATGCGTTTGCTGATCGGAGGTCCCGGCTTCGATTCCCAGGTTGGGTAAAAGTGTTCCTGAGTATTTTGGAATTCTCATTAGCAGTACGGAGTCTGGTTATGTGCACGGTAGCAGCAATAGGCTCACCCGCTATTACGCGGGAACTAAAAATGCATGGCGAAATGTGGGAGTAATATAACACCTCTGCCTACACCTTTGGGAATACAGGCGTGAGTCTATAAAAATGTATGTATATATTATATACGTAAATTTTATTTATGCACATTGCACTTTGCCCTGTAGAAGCTACTGTGCAAATAGAAGTAGAATCAATTCTTCACATGAGAGCTCTCCATTCGATAACCGTGAGGACATTATCTGGAACGAAGCTATGCATATTTAATGGCAACTAAAATTTAGACGATGGTAATAAATTTTAGTTATAATTAATTAATTGTAACACCGTCGATTATAAGTTTAAAATCGGTCGCCCGAAGCCGAACTTGAACCTGCTAATTAGAATAATGTAATAAATTTTATAATACCACGTACCGTTCATATTATTCCGAATACAATTGTGTTATCGATTTTATCTATGGTAATATTATCGCAGTTAAGGTAGGCCTCACGCAAGGAGCGATGATCATGTCGGGATCACGAGGTGGTATTTTTCAGGTAGATTCGCTGACATGTTTGAGTAACATTTTACTGAAGAGAATAAAACAAGAGTTTGAACCGTAATCTTCTGTAAGATGAATGTTTTTTAGTGTCTAGGCCAGAACGCTAGCTGGCTACATAATGGAGAAAGGTGACTTGGTTTTCTTCATCCTTAAAAATACATCTGCATCTTTTAGTGCCGTAGTTTGCAGACCATACAGTCCCAATCGAGCCGAAATCATCAAACCTCAACGTTGCAACCAAATAGTGAAATTGCTTCACCAAGATTACAAGTGTCAAGTTTCAAGCATAACAGAGGCACAATATCCTGCTCTAACACACAGATTTGATAATAATTCATTCTCTTTCACACAAAGGCTTTTCATCGAAATTGTGCTAAGACGTTCAACTATTGACAAAGACTTTAAGAAGATTTCGTAAAGTTACTAAATGAGTTTCAGCGAGTTTCAACAGACGAAAAGAAAAAGTTCAATAACAGCAGACAGCGTGTTCGACGCTATTTCAATACCGGCGTTAATCCTATTGTCATGTGTAATTCAGTAAAGAGAAACGATTTCTACATGGAACAAAATGTTCGTACCCGTTTTGTGCTCTTATATAAATATGTATGCAAAACGAATTTGAAATTATATTTGCTATGTCTTTTAGAAATAAAAACGTGGTACCTCGAGCATTGAAATTTTTATTTCATATACAGTAAAACCCAAGACTCTTTCAAGAAAAATATTATATCAAATTAGGCTACAGAGATGATAGACTAGCACAGTTACTAGAAAAACCTTTGATACATTTCTTTTATATTGTAAACGATTTATATTCTCAGCCTGTGTGAAAATAATATGTAACTACCTATGTATTCAAGAACATGATTATGTATAAGTATATTAATCATTTATCTGGCTGGCGTAGTACAATCTCTGTATAGCTTGGGAACTTACGACCTGCGACCGTGTATTTTTCTATGCGCGCCGCATATTTTCCAAACATGAAGTTATGAATGTTATAATAACCGATCCAACTATATTATTATTTAGCCACAACCACAAAAAACAGACAGGATGAAACGCAGACTAAAAATAACAGTAGTTTAATATAATTGACAAGTTGCGTTACGTTATTGCCAAGTTTTATGCAGGGCGATCATATTTATTATAGTAATTTGTCGCGTCCATTGGCTGGCTTGAATAAGCAACGCTTGTACATGTAACCACTTGGATAGGAGACCACGTGCATTTTCACAAGAGCACTACCGCGCTTCAGACGGCAGATAAAGCTTTCGGTCCCTGTTCTTTTCATAGTACAAGAATCGTTAGATCTTGTCAGAGGGCTTTGAGGGTCTCAAAACTCCGATCAGAGTTGGCCACACACTCACATGAAAAGAATAACAAAACATTTTAATAAAATTTATTAAATTTTCACACATGTCGCACCTCTGGCGCTTCTGGACTTCTAGTTGTCTTCCCGCCTCCTTCTAGGTCGGAATACGAAATTCGCTTTGCCACTCTTTGGTAGTAGTAGTTTGGTAGGACTTTAGTACTGCACACTCGGTCAAACCATCTAACTTGTAATAAATGTGTGCTAAAAATGCCAGTGCCCTGCTTCGTGTCAATGGATTTACAGTTAAGGCTGACTCACTATCTCACCACTCGTTGCTCCCACACGGTTACTGTGTAATATGTGGCTTAAGGAACGTGTTGTTAATTCAGAGTATTATTTTAAGTTTATTTTTAGGGTTGTACCTTCCTTTTGTCAAATGACAAAGGATTGAAAATAAAAAGTCTTAGAATAGCAGACGAGTCCTTCCGGAAGATCTTTTCTTATTGTAATAAGTTTGGATCTCATTTATATTATAATTGGAGGGTTTCGAAGTAAAAGATTAAAGATGAACGTAAAATTAATGGACTCTGCCGTAATAAAAGTTTATTAACAACTTTTCTTTGGTTAATCGCGCAGTTAATTATATTGTATCTTTCATTGATAAGCTTTCTTCGAGTGGTTCGTTGAGTAAATTATTATTTTAAAATAAAATTTCCATTTTAGACTAGAACTACAAGCAGAAAAACATTTTTTGTAATAAAATGAAATGAAATCTTAATTCGCAGAGATCTGGTTACAATGATGTTGCACTAGTATTACAATTAAAAGAAATATTCCACTTAAACGAATTTAGTCAATCATCTGTATATTTATGTAAAATTCTTGCGTTACTGACTAAATGTCAGACAACGCACATCCAAAACTATTAGACGACAAAAGTTGAAATTTGGCGTATGGACCGTAGGGGTGCACTTAAAAGGGATTTCTTGCGGGCGTAGCTGCGGCATCCACTAGTGGTATAGAAAGGGTAATATATTTAAAAACTAGACAATAATATTTATATCTAGGGTTATGCCATGTATAAATGTCAATATATGTATAAAATTTATAAATTGATAACAATAATAATATTTGGGCAATCCTTCGTAGAACAATTGTTTCATATCTTAAGAAGCTTCTAACCTGAACCTTATAGTCATCCACACCAATGCAGAAAGAAGCAAGCATACACAAAAATTAAGCAAGAAGCAAAATTTGAAGCCGCCTTAACATATAAATTACATACTGTACTTCCCACATGACGTCGTGTGCAGTGACGCCAGTCTCCAACATCATACATTATTAAAATTAACTCGAGAGCAGCCATCAAAAGATCGTCACAACAGCTTATAACGAGAGAGCTAAATCTCGAACGTACTGTGAATTTTGTAGTTGCGTTAGTTTTGGGTACGTTAAAGTTTTTACTACAGTTTCTGTTTGGAATGAGTTCTACGTTTATTATTCAGTGTTACCTGGGTGACACTGTGTTTTATTATGTAATATGATGTTAGGGATATGTGTCGTTTTATAAACATACCAACGGACTGCTATGGTGGACTGCAGGCTATACCGATTTCAAACCCACTGCGCTGACCACCCACTTTTCTAGCGTAAGTGCGTATTAAATTTATCATCGTTTGCCCAGAGCCTTGGAGAGCACGTTGATCTGGCGGTCCTAGTTGTCATGAAGATCTATGAATGTCATTATGGGAAGTCAGTAGCCTTGAAGACACTAACACTGGTCTAAGCCTTAAGATATCACTATAATTCTGGGCTGGAGCTTTCTGACCTGTCTAAACTCAGAGTGGAGTAATAAACGCTAACTATGATAGAAGGGCACAAAATCCCCCAATATCGTAACATCTGAAACAATTCAGACTGTTTCTCTGCTTATAGCACATTGATCACTAAAGCGAATGAGACCATAACGTTTACAAAAGCTTAGATTCTCCTAAAACATGTTTCAGTCGCACATAATAGCTTCTTGCTAGTCGCAAAGCCGGCAAGATACGCCGCTTACGACCGATGCTATTAGTAATTAAGGCTTTAGATACTTACGTATATAAAGCCTTATTTACTAATAGCGAGGATGATACTAAAGTAGGAGTTAGTGAAATGTGTCACGTTGCGTAAATACTTCGTGAAATAATGTAGGGATGCTGGGCAAATGGTAAGCTTTACTCTGTTAGTCTGAGGATATACCGTCCCTTATATAAATAGTCAATATAACACCTAAGTAATCTTCTAACGTAACTATTGCCAAAAGGAAATTAAAGTCTTGGATACAAAAGTAAATCTACATAGTTACGTGCCTAGCGCCGCACGAACACTGCGAAATAATTGAGTGACAGTTACACGTAGATTAAGCACTCTGCTTTATATTAGAGCACATTTTCCCCATCATATATATTAGAAAGTATAGTATCTTAGTTATATAATAAGTTTTTAAGGTGCATTCAGCTGGAACTGTCACAAAATGTGATGTAGTGTTACGAGTAGAAATTCGGGTCACTACATTTTTCTATAATATTTTATAAGTAAATATGTACAAACTAAACATAAACATAAATCAACTATCTGTTTATCCGAAATCTATTCCGTTTTATTTATTGACGACCACAAAATTAAATTAATTTTAACATAAAACAATTATAACTACTTATATATTACTTATATATTTTAACCTGCCAGTAACCACTTTTTAGGTCTAAGGTAGAAAACCACTTCATCCCCGTCAGCGTATCCAGTGTGTCATCGATCCTTGGCAGCGGGTAGCTGTCCTTCTTTGTGATGTCGTTTAATCGGCGGTAGTCTACACAGAAGCGCATGCTGCCATCTTTCTTCTTAACTAGCACCACCGGAGAACACCACGGGCTGGACGAAGGCTCGATTACGCCTTCCTTCACCATACCGTCGATCATAGCTTCCACTTCACGTTCCCGTGCCACTGGCACACGTCTTGGTCGCTGGCGAATCGGTGCTTCACTTCCCGTGTTTATTTTGTGCTGGACTAGTGCTGTCTTTCCTATGTCGGCATCACTGGTCGAGAAAATATCGGCGAACCGGTTTAACGTCTTCTTAGCCTTGGTCTTCTCTTCTTCTGACAGGGTACTTTGGCAGCCCTGCAAAAGTGAAGACACGTCGAATCGTGCACCCTGAACCTTGGCGCGGGTAGGTTGCTCTTGACATCTACGCATCCAAGCCGCTCCTTCATAGGTGCCCAATTCCGTCCCTTTCTTGAGCGACACTTCCTTGTCACTTGCATTCAGTGCGCGTACTGATGAAACTTTGGTACCCCTTACCAAGGTTCGTGCAATCTTCCACGAGGCCTCTTTCTCTAGGCCTTCGATTAGTAAGCAGCGGTTCCCTCGACCAGAATTCACTGGTAGACAAACTGGTACAACCGTCTCCGACCGCGGATGAAGAATGACATTCTTCAGGCAGTACACTTTTCCTGAAGTTGCACCTTCCATGAAGACTTCTTCCGAGCCACACTTCAAGACTCCCTGGTTAACATCGATCTCGCAGCGATACTTCCGCATGAAGTCTAGGCCTAAGATGCAGTCGTCCACTATATCGGCCACGATGACTTTGTGACGGTAAACTTTGTTGCCTAGCTTCAGATCCACCTCCATTTCACCTCGGATGGTTATGTGCTGACCGGTAGCTGTTCTCAGATTCACACATTCATTGTTCCTGAAGCAGCCCCCAAGAACCCGTCTTGCCAGATGGAAACCGACGACTGTCCGAGAAGCACCCGTGTCTAATGTCAGCTTGCATGGTGTTCTGTTTATTTCGCCTTCGATGATCAGGCTGTTCCCGTCACATGATTGCGAGATCGAGGTACTTGGGGCTCTTCCATTACCAGCCAGCACCCGCCCCGCAGTCCTGGCTTCTACTCGTTTCCCTGCTCTCGCTGCCTGGAAGGCACATCAGGCGACCCCGTTGGTGGAGACAGGGTGTCACCAGGCTGCCTGCGCTTTGGGCAGCTCAAGCGGATATGGCCTCTTTCTCCGCAGTTGTAGCACCGAGGTGACGATAAGACTTCCCTGATGCGGTGAACTCGGTCGTCGCGTCGCACTGCTTCCACCTCGAGAGCGTGGGCTAAGGCGTCCTTGAGGTCCTTGAAGTGCCCAAGCCTCACTGCTGCTCTTACCTCCAGGTCCCGGATCCCATCCGTAAACGCCTGTACGAGGTTCCCGTCAATAAGTGCAGGAGACGACTGGTATGCCTTCCTGACCAGCTTTTCCACCTCTAGAGCCCACTGCTGCAGAGTTTCTCCGGTGCGTTGCGTCCTGTCCTTCAGCTGAGCACGATACACATGTTCGAGGTGCGCGTCTCCGTACCTCGCCTCCAGCGCCTCCAGAAGCTTCTCGTAGGTGACGTCTTGTCCGAGTGCCTCCAACACTGTCAAGGCCCGATCGCGAAGGCCCAAGGTTAGGGCGGTTAAGGCCTGTTCTTTATTCCACCCATTTGATCGCATCACAGCTTCGAACTGGATCTTGTATGCCGACCATGATGACGAGCCATCAAATGGTAGAACCTTAAACCCACGGGGCGTGGGCGCTACAGCCCCTGATGTCGCTTCCAGCCCACGCAATTTCTTCTCCACTTCAGCAACACAGGTCTCGTGGTGGTCATGTACACGTTTCTCTATAGAGGCGACGCGAGTCTCCAGCTTGTCGTGTACGAGCATCTCTACGTCGCTGATACGGGCCTCGTGCTGCTGAAGTTCTTCCTTGACCGCCTTCAGGTCCTTCCCTACAGCGGCGCTGAGGTCCTTCATAAGCACCACCTGCTCTTCTAGGCGGCGCGCGTGCTCCTCCTTGTCGCGCTGGAGCTGTTCTTCTAGGCGGCGCGCGTGCTCTTCTTGCCGGCAAGCCTGCTGCTCCTTGTCGCGCTGAAGCTGTTCCTCCAGGCGGCGCGCGTGCTCCTCTTGACGGCGAGCCTGCTCCTTCTGACGTCGAGCCTGCTCCTCCTGACGGCGAGCCTGCTCCTCCTTGTCGCGCTGAAGTTGTTCCTCCAGGTGGCGCGCGTGCTCCTCTTGACGGCGAGCCTGCTCCTCCTGACATCGAGCCTGCTCCTCCTGACGGCGGGCCTGCTCCTGCATGAACGCCATCAGAGCCGCGATGTCGGGCACCGTCACGGAGTGTGCGCTTGCAGGCTCCACTGCAGCCGCGGAGTCGCCTGGTCCACCAGACGATGGAGTAAGAATGTCTCCGAAGCGTCTCTGGTCCAGGTCTTGCTGGCGCTGGTTCCTGGTGCGCACTCCTTCAGTTTGTTCTTTCGGCATAACCGGCATAATTTATCCCTTTCTTCTGACACCAATTTGTTACGAGCTGGGGTTCGACGATAAATTATAACTCACTATGCCAGAAAAACTGTACTTTATTTACTAACACAAACACTATACACACTTATTTCTCAACACTATTACACTCCACTAAACACTTCTGACTTACTTCCCTTCGCTTGATGTTGATCGCTTTCCGTATTCAATTGAACTGTGTCCGTTCCGTTCGTTCGCGCTCTATTTATACTGGCCGGATAACATCACTAGCACATTCTAGATGCTTCTACAAAACTGTCGAAATAATCTCGAACAGTCGATTACTCGATACAGCAACGCCATCTAGTACAGAGTAGCTGAATTACCTTTAAACCACCGATACATTCAATCTCTTCTAGTATATTCACCGATAGATGGCGTAACAATATTATATTTATTTGTTTAGTTTCAGGCCGCAGAACAAACCAATATTTTCTTTTTGATTAAGCATGAGAGTCCATATTTCGTGAACAAATAAACAAACATAGTAGATAAATAAATCATTATAATCAAATATGATTAAATTCCAACAATATCACCAACGTGCAAATAAATTGAATTGATCATTTAATGGTGGAAACAGCGTGGCATTTTCATTCGAAATGACCTAGTTACAAGCAAATTGATATTCCTAATTTGACAGAGAGATTTACTCGGGTAAAATCTAAAGCTGATTTTCTACCAGAGTGGCGAGACGAGGCGAGGCGAGGAGAGAATTGAAATTTGTATGGCCAATTTTCAATTCTCTCCCAGCGCATCTTTGGTGGAAACATTGTGGATTGACGAGAATATGCGAGGCGTGAATTGAAATATTTGTTTGTGTAAAAATGAACCGTATTGCTTCGAACATAGAGTATAAATTAACCAGTACCAGTATATCTTTATCTAATGAAGCCTATGGGTAGCGCGGCGGTCACGCGCGAGCTCGTACGAGCTCGCACGAGCTCGCGATGGCTATTTTTAGTGGAAAAGTCAGTGCGATTTTAATTCTCTCCTCGCCTCGCCTCGTCTCGCCCCTCTGGTGGAAAATCACCTTTTGAATTGCCTAACTTAACGTTGGCTGACCCGTGATCATTTTGCGAGAAAAGTATAAAGCATGCGTTTTCCTATAACTTGGAAAACGTAACATTTTATTAATTGTGTAGTCTTTTACTAGTTATTTGCAAGATTTTCAAAAACACTTATCGCTAATATTGTATAATTTCTAAGCACGACTCAATATATTAAGCAAAACAAACGTACCAAAAACAATTTGTTCAGAACAGGCTGTGTACCCAAATAAACCCTAAACCACTGCCTAGTTCCAACATCTACATATGAATGGTTAAAACACATTTGCTACCAACACGAGTTAAATACACTAAGAGATAAATATTTACATTCGCCATTAAACCTTATCATGTTACTCTCTCACTGAAATAGATCTAGACTATTGCTCTCTCGTTCTCTTTGATACATCTAAAAAGAGATGCATATAAATTAGAGCTTAATGACATTCAGTTTTCCTTATAGTTCTAAAGGCGTATTTTACAAGTGGCTATAAGAATGTAACACATTTTTTTTGCATTAATTACCTTTTCTTTTCTTTTCTGGTTGAGTGTGTAGCCAACTCTAGTGATGGAGTTATCAGATCGAAGTCCTTTGTCCTTTTTATAGCCACTTGGGCTATAAGAATGTAACATTTTTTTTGCATTAATTACCTTTTCTTTTTTTCTGGTTGAGTGTGTAGCCAACTCTAGTGATGGAGTTATCAGATCGAAGTCCTTTGACATGGCGTTACGATTCTTACGAACCGGGACCGACAGCTAAATGTGCCATCAGAAGGCCTGTAGCGCTCTGATGTAGGTGAAACACGCAGTCATCCATCCTATTGGTGATCTGTGCAATCATTATTTACCTTTGTCGACCTATTACGAAAAACAAACTAAATCAAGTTACGACCTTTTCTCTTAATGTTGGTTAGAGAAAGACAGCTACAGTTTTATTTTAGTTTAGTGAGTGAACAACAAAATCGGGTCTATGTTAGTAACTTTAGGACTCTCTGGATTGTAATTAAGGCACCTACGTTGTGTATGCAAACTTTGAGAAACATAATGCCGCTGCTCCTAGTGTGGGCGTTTGTGTATTTGTCCGAATATTAGAAGAAACTTCTAGAAAATATGTATTCATACACATTCATACGCTTTATACACCTGCACGGTGCACCACCTTCGGTAAAACTTGCTGTGGCTTGACGGGTATTAGTTACGTCTCTAGATGTAGTAACGTACATCTCCTATGCTCTCATCTCATTCTTCCTCCTATTCTTTTTCCCAACTCAAAAGGCGATTTTAAAAACCTGCAGGGCATGGAAGGACCCGATTATATTGAAGGATGTGCTGGTGAATAAGACTTTGACTTTGAAGGTGATGAAGAAAGAACATTAATCATAGATATTTTTCCCAAGAAATATAATATTTATTTTCTATTTAATCTTGTTTTATTATTATTTTTCTTGTCATACATATAATTTGGAACGTTTTGTATAAATTTAAATTTTAAATGTAACTTGAATATTGCAATAAATCAAAAACGTTCCACAGCCATATTTTTATGAATATTGAAAAAAGGAGTAACATTGGAAGTCTAAAATAGGGTCAAATTAAAACTAATTCATGTTCACTTTAACATAGAAAAGTATCGGTACTTAAAAAATAACATTTCATAGAATAATACAATATTGAACTTTAATCGCAATTATCTCAAAATGGTAAGCTTGTGGGCTGGAACGTTTTTCAGAAACTACGTCCAATTTGTTGAATAAAAAGTTGTTTTACTGTTAGGACCTGACAGTATTCATATAGTTCCCTGGTAGGCTTTCGGTATGGTTTAAAAGTGGACACTTTCAATGCTGCTCTCTGTGCTCGTTCCACTCGTAAGAGATGGCTTTTGGGTACCCCAGCCCAAGAGGAGATACAATAGCCTATCTAAGATTGGCAAACAGCATAGTAAACCGTCTTGAGGATATCAGGCTCTGCCACATGTCTTAGGTGTTTAAATACAAAGATAAGTTTACGAATTCCGCTCGTTAATAAGTCAATGTGTTGTGCAAAACTCAATCGATCATCCAAAATTACACCCAAATATCTTATGGCTGTAGCGTTTTTTTAATTTCGGGCACTCACATGTGGAATGGTTATTCAATGTGTGTTTGTGTGCAATAATAGAGTATATTGTATTGTCCAATGTTACCGATGGCTTTTTAATGTTAAATGATAGATATTTCGTTTTTTCCACATTCATTGACAGAGAGTTTAGAGCAAGCCAATGAGTTATTTTATCAAGACCAATCTGTGCTGCATTATATGCTTGTTCCCAAGTGCGTCCCGTATAGATAAGGGCTGTATCATCAGCAAATGCAAAAAGTCTGCCATGTTCTAATTTTATTTTGCACATCTCGTTAACATAAATCAGAAAAAGTATAGGTCCCAGTATGCTGCCTTGGGGCACGCCATGTTCGATTGGCAAATAATTGCTGAGGTGCTCTCTTATTTTTACGCATTGGGTTCGGCCAGTTAAATAGCTCTGAAACAACTTCAACTGCTTGTCTCTTACACCAATTCTTTCCAGTTTTTGTAGTGAAGGAATAGAGACCGTGTCAAATGCCTTCGCCAAATCCAGAAAAATGCCCAAGCATTTGTCACCGTTATCCAATGCTTCCACAAGATGATTGGTGAGATCATGAACAGCATCATTGGTTGACATATGATTTCTGAAACCATACTGGTTATTAGACAAGATATTATTAACATCAAGATAGTTTTTAAGTCTACTGTTCATGATTTTCTCCAAAATTTTGTATAATGCTGGGAGCACGGAGATAGGTCGATAGTTAAAGACACGGTCTCTATCCCCAGACTTGTATATATAATTGGGAGCCGTCTGCCACCATTGGCCAAATAAAATAACAACAAAGCTATTCTTAGTGTCAGTGATCAGCGATAACAATCTGAAAATTTATAAATTTAGTTTTAAATGAACTTTAAAAACATACGTGGAAGTTTGTGTCTCATTAGTGCCAAAAATTGAACTACGCTCAGTATACGTTGCGGTTTTTAGGCCGCAACACTGTTATTCTGCACAATCCATTTTATGATTTTAGTGGCGTCGGCGCCAGTGTCTGTTTATAAAATATACATCTAGAATATACTTTGCTGTGTCGTATGTGTGAGTAGATACGATGTGTTAAACATAATTATGTAAACAAAAAGTATAGAATGTGGTGTCAAAATGCAGAATCTTTTGTGTAGTAATGTAATTTTTATGCAAGCGTCAGTGTGCTATAAATCTTTAGTATCACTACATAGTATAAACAAAGTCTGTCTTCTGTCTGTCAACGGATTTAAATGCGGCTTCTTTAAATAGAGGGGATGATTTAAGAGGAAGATTTATATGTATAATTGACGCGGGCGAAGCCGCTGGCGATGTCTAGTAGAGTATAAACTAATATCGTAAGACAAACTTTTATTAAGCTCGTATATACCCATTTGTATTTTTTATTTCAGAATACAACAGTTCTAAATTTTCTTTTCTAAATTTAGCTACACAAGTGATTTAAAAGACAGACTGGTAAAAAATTCCCAAGGAGCCCTAGAAATATGACCACAATAACTGAAAATTATGCTTACACTTACAAGAGTGGATTTCTTCAAAATGTCTCTTCACCGAAAGGTCATATGTACTCCACGCAAATAATGTTAATCTTTCCAATCCATTACCAGGCAGCCTTCTACAAAATGTCAAACCATCCTTTCAGCCCATAGATTTTTTACATAGAACTTTAACAAACAGTGGTACTGAGAACTCAATAAAACAAGTGGCCAGGCGAAGGTTCTCGAAGGAATTCGTTGCATTATTCAATGACGGCCGCTCTTCACTTTGCTAAATGAAATAAATTACCATTGATACGTATCTCACTGGAATATGTATTACATTTTAAATTGTCAATTTTGTAAGAAGTCGGTGCAATGAGTTGTTTCAGAGAGTGATTCTGTGAAGAATGAGCAATATACTCAACGGTCCTTAGGTAAGTATCTGTACATATAAATGAAATTGAATTGCTGCCTGTGATTCCAAAACAACTGTGTTTTCTTACCTGTTTACAGCTATTTACATCATACTAAATCATAAATAATCTTCTTTTAAGTTTTGTCTGTCAGTCTTGTTTGTCTATAATAATCTCAGAAACGGCTGCAGCGTTTTGAACGAGATTTTGACTGTAAGATAAAGAAGTATTGCAACATAAACATAGATTTCAATTAAATCCACAAAAATAAGGTAACAGCACGAAAAACTAAACCCCTAAAATACACAGTAAATGGTTCGGCACATGGGCGCTATCGAGATATAACAAATATCCTGGGTATAATTGCGCAGGTCAACTACTCATTTAGATAGTTCGTATGAAGCAAATCATATGTGAGTACATACTCAGTATACAAATCTCCTTAATACCTTTTCATAAATAAGTAGGCACAAGTATTGTCTTATTTCTTGGAATTCAATATTACTCTGTACATAATTTCGTCAAACAATAACTCATCTTTATAAGTCGAAACATAATATATTATAAAACATCTGAAATGTTTCATGTATAAAAGTTTTCTCCTTATAAAGACAAAACTGTAGTTATAAACTATAATCAAGAAAAGTTCATTGACCAAGTTAATAGCAACGGAGAGGAATAACATACATAACAACATACAAATGCACAGAATGAGTATTTCACATTTACAATATCCAGCAGCAAAAATAAAAAGGAAGATTGTAATCAAGAGTTTTTCAATTATACCGTAGTCTAAAAGAATATCGTACTATACTGATTTTTATATATCATAAAAAGGCGTACAATACATTGATTAGCCACACTCCCGTTACATAAAATACCTCTAAATAGCAATTTGTTTTAGCTCAACACATTCATGTTTTGCTTCTACAGTGTAAGGCAGCTATAGTACAGTTTTATGCCGCGCTCTAACCCGCGGTGGCGGCTCGAGTGAACATTTACTTCCAACTAAATGCTGGCAAAATCCCCGTTTCGAAACACTGTCTACCAGGGCATAAATAGAGGAAACATTTTAGTATAATATTAAATTTTAAATACAAATTACATACTCGTATTAATGGTTATAGAGTTTGTGTGTTGAGTTTCAGTATTAGTGTTCGCGTTGCTGGATATTAAGGATTGTTAGAATGTTGTGGTGTATTGTTCTGTTTTGTAAAGATTGTGCCTTTGTTCTAGAATTCTCAGTGATATTCTTAATGGAGCAGATTGTTTCTGAAAACAGATGGCTCAGTTTGGAAGTGTACTAGCGTGTTTGAAACAACATTACCTAAAACTGTGAAATTAGGCTAGCTAGAGAGAGCTAGTCGCCGGTAAGTTTAAATGTCGTTGATACTGCAATACCGCGTAACTAACAGTGGATAATAACGGCGGAAATACAAAAGTATCAAATTTTAGATTTCGCGGCAGTGAGCTAACGATGCTGATTGGCTATGGACCACATTAACAGTTCGGCGTATCGCTTATTCAATATGCAACCAATCACAACTGGTTAAAACCGCGTGAACGAAATTGTCAAAATAATTTGACCAATACCGCGTATTCTCGCGATCATAACAAGAAGACGTATTGTTTTTGTGTGGTGTTCCGGAAAATAAAAGTTTTTATAGTAATACAATGCAGATCGGTAAGTTTTTTACTTTGTTTTAATGCTTGTTTCTCAATCAATTTGGTTACTTATAAGAATCAAATCTTATAAAAAATGATTTGAAATTCTATAATGCAGAGTGGACAACAACAGCTCTCGATAGAGAGAGGTGGAAAGAGGGTAGGGAGGCCTTTGCTCTGCAGTGGGACAGGTTAGGCTGTAAATAATAATAATAATAAGAATCTGTGAATTCCCTCATTTTACAAGTAAAATTTGCACTAATTGTGTGATGGTAGTTCCGCGGTTTTGAAATTTTATCTTTTACTTTATATTTACTTACGCGTTATATTTACTTATTTATTTACGCGTATTTGTTGATTTTGTTGTGAACAAAAATATCGTATCAGTGATTTTAGAACATACTTTAACTCAAGTATTCTTAATTCTAGCGCAGACCAATAGCGCCTGGTATTTAAATATAATTACTATTTGTGGGTAGCTTTCGAGTGTTTCTCAATATCTATTACTTTTCTTTTAGACGATCATGGAAGAAGAGTCAGGTGTTGATGAGGCTATAATATGGAGAAATGCCAACATCAGTACTAATGTTGTTACATTACACGAGCTTCAAAATCGACGCCAGGTACTTTTAAATAAATGGAAGCAAATTTTGGATGAAAAGCGTGCAGGTAACCCACTTATATTCCAAAAACATGTCGAACACGTTACATGTACAGCTACGAATATCGAAAACTCTATTGCTGACTGTCATACTCTAACCACAGTTTTAGAACCTGTCGCTAGCTCATCAGGTTTTCTGGAAGTTTTTAATGAGTCACTGTTGGATTTTTCGTCAGATGACTCTGTTGTTGACCCTGATTATGTTCCATTATCTCAAATCATGAATGTAAAACCGATCAAGTCATTAGATAATATTGAATGTGTCCAGAAAGAGATACTGAGGCAGAAGTTGGGAGACAGTCAAGATCGAGAAAAAGAAAAGCTGACAGGTTAACATGGAAAAGAGAACATAGCAGGAAAAATAGAATGTTAGGGAAAGAATATCTTGGATACAAAAAAATTGGTAATAACACACACACACACAAACACATCGTCACGCCTTTTATCCCCGAAGGGGTAGGCAGAGGTGTATTTCTACACCCACTTTTCGCCAGATATACTTAAGGCCCACGTAATAAGGGGCGATTCTAAACCAGAGAGAACGATGGGTCGTCTCTGCAATTCACAGTTTTGTGCTCGTAGCAAAGTCTTGTTTTGCTCACATCTAACGCAGGAGATGAGACTGTCTATTTTTAATAAATATTGGAGCATGTCAAGGTTGCAAAAAAGATATTTTGTGTCTTCTAAGGTGAATAAAACTGACACTCAGAGGAAAACTAAAGGTATTGACTCTAGATGTTCAAGTTCCAAAGCGTATTATTTTCAAATAGAAGGCAAAAAAGAAAGAGTCTGCTTGATAACATTTCTGAATACACTTGGTATTAAGGAATGGACGGTTCGCTATTGGCTTGGAGATAGAGGTAATAAAGAAAACCATACAAATGTGAGCATGTCTTCATTAGTAACCACTGAGAGTAAGCGAGATTTAAAAGCTATCTATCAGCCTTCCCAAAATTACCATCGCATTATTGTCGCAAATCGAGTACAAAGCAAAATTTGGAACCTCTAATTCAGTCCAAATCACAGCTTTACAATTTATACGTGGAATTTGTATCCTCATTAACCAAACCTGTCGCTTCAAGGAAGCTTTTTTGTGACGTTTTAGCAGAAGAAAACATAGGTTTGTTCCAACCTAAAAAAGACGCTTGTGACCTTTGCTGTGCTTATAAAGTAGGCAACGTCTTAGACGAAGATTATCAGCGTCATATTGAACTCAAGAACATGGCTCGAGAGGAAAAGAACATGGATAAACAAGCTGCAAAAATGGAATCATCCACACTGTGACTGCTGATTTACAAGCTGTAAAACTATGTCCCTATTTGACGGCTAGTGCTCTCTATTTCAAAACCAAGTTAGCAGTGCACAATTTCACTGTCTACAATCTTGGAACAGACGATGTCACATGCTATTGGTTTGATGAAACCACTTGTGACTTGATGGATCCATGGTGAACCATGTATAAAAATATTACAATAAAACAAAAATACCTCGAGAGGGGACACACACAGATGGAGGTGGACTCTGTCCATTCTCTCGTTGAGAGAAAGTTAAAAAACATAGAAATATGTTTGCCATCGCAATACGCAACACTAACTAAACAAGCAAGAAAGAAACCCTCTCCATACAGAGTCATTCAACCGGATCATACTTTTTTCAAGGACTACGGGATTAAAGAATACCAAGTTTATGACTCCATGCGACCTGACCGTACTGCAGGCGATGATTTTGTGGTGGACGTGCGAGTATTAAAATATAATCCTAATGGGACTATTCAGTATAAAAAACATTTCAAAGTTGACTTAACCCTATTGCCACGAAGACCACGAAATATAATAAAACTTGCAAATAGTGTTCTATTGCTATTTTCATCTAGAGTGCCAATATTAGAAAGCAAATATCTGCAATACAGCAACTAAAATATATAATAACTTCTCTTAGCGTTATCCCAGTTTCAATCTGGACGCCGCTTACTAGTCTTACCGGATTTGGCTGAATATTAGCTTTTCCACAGAGCGACTGCCTGTCTGACCTCCGCAACCTGAAGGGATAGCGATATTCCATGGTTTAGACTAATGTCAGCTTATTGAGAAGGTACTGGCGCCCTGTAACAACTGTCAAAGATCTTAATGACAACCCGGACCGACGGCTTAACGTGCTCTCCGAGGCACGCGACAAGCGATAATTAACAATTCAATACGCACATAACTCAGAAAAGTCATTGGTGCGCGCCGTGGATTCGAACTCGATACCCTCTGCATGGCAGTTTGTTGGTATATCCACACTATTTTCAATATGACTCTATGAATCATAATATTTTGTTCTAAGTTCTATGATACTTTTTAGGATTCCGTACCTAAAAGGTAAAAAAGGGACCCTATGGAGACCTAGGAGAGTTGTGACAGAGATGAGTTGTGACAAAGACGATTTCTCCCTACCTATTATAGTATGCGAGATAGCAATAACGCTTGTTTATCGTTATCGACACGCGCTACTCGACTCAGTACCTGGCAGCGGCGCACGTGGTGCGGTGCGGTGCGTAAATTTATCGTCAGTGTACAAAAACTTGCAAAAAGTAAGTGTTTCTTCAAAATTTTATTTGAATATATATCATGTCTTAGTATATGTGCATTGATGTGTTATTTTTTCTTAAGTTATGTACTTATTTAAGTCTCAATACGTGGCACTGATATTTTGTGTGCACATCGTGTTTAGAAAATATGAACTATTATTCGGACCAAGTCGTCATTTTGAACACCTAGGCGAGTTGTGACAGCCTGTCACAACTCAACTAGGTGCCAGCAGAAATATGGAGTAAGATAGGAGTATCTCACTCCATATTTCTGCTGGGCTATTTCCACAATGTTTTTTTTATTAATTTTAGATTTTTGTTGGTGTGTTAGTAGCTATTTAAGGTCAAATTACTTAAGGGAAAATCAAATCTGCTGTCCTTACTGACACTCCCACAAAGGATGAAATACCTGTTACAGAGACTAATAGGACGTCTAAGAATGTTAAGAATCGTGTCTTAAGCGAAGAAAAGAAGAAACATAAAAAAGCAAAGAAGACTATTACGAATAATAGAACAAGTGGTGAAGAAGAAGCAGTAAATAATTGCTTTTGTTTGGTTTGCCTTTAAGCCTATGCAGACAGCAAATCAAATGAGCAGTGGGTCCAATGCCTGGAATGCAAAGGCTGGGCACACGTAGATTGTACTGGAGACGAGCTGCATTACGTTAGCCATAATTGTGAATCTGATAAGATAAAGATTTTATACTGATTATAATAATAATATGATTGATCTCAAAGCGATGCCATATTTAGTTAATGAAAAGATTATAGTTACTTGTTATGAGAATGTTATAATACTATGTTGTTTTAGTTGGTAGGTACTAAAAGATGATTAAAGTACTGTTTTGGTAAAAAAAACTTGCTTGATTTATTTATGTCATGTGTAATGGTATCTTTTATATCTAACAGCTTAAATACAATGATGTCACAACTTACGTCGGAACTTGTCACAACTTACCTCGGTGGTAGGGGAGTTGTGACAAGGGGAGTGGTCTTTGATTTTGTTGATTTTCTCAGAAACTATTATACTTTAATTAATTTTGGTGATGGTTTTGAAAACAGAAGGAATGACGCTTAACTGTGGAATGTTTCTTAAGCGAGATATAGCCCCTTATGTAAAAATTGTCACAACTCTCCTAGGTCTCGCCGCTGTCTGTCTGTCTGTCTGCCTGTCTCTCACCAGGCTGTATCTTATAAACCGTGATAGCTAGAAAGCTGAAATTTTCACAAATTATGTATTTCGCTTGCCACTATAACAACAAATACTAAAAATGAAAAAAAATATATATTAAGGGGGGTTCCATACAGTAAACGTGTTTTTTTTTTTCATATTTTTTGCTCAAAATTACTAACCGTAATAGGTAGACGCTTAAATTTTTCTACAGAATATGTAGTTCTATATTACCTTTCAAAATAAATAATTAAATAAAAAAGGGAGGCTCCCACACAACAAACGTAACTTTTAAGCAATTTGTTACTCCATCTTAATAAACAGGTAGAAACTTAAAAAATATTAAAGTATACATACAACAAACGCGATTTTCTTTTATAGATGATGGTACGGAACCCTTCGTGCGCGAGTCCGATTCGCACTTGCCCAATTTTTAAACTCAATTCTCCCTGAATTCAATATTTACTTTTAAAAGTTTCTCACTAGATTGATTTTTGCATTCAATATATATTTCTAAACCGTAATTTGTCTTGGACGTGAAGTTTGATAGAAAGTCAATAAAAATTCTATCAGCAAGACTTACCGTAGCAAACTTGCATTCCAGATCGTTCAGATAATCTCCAATAACAAGAACGATCATTTGTAAACAATAATTTAGATGGCGAAGTTGTATCTATGGGTATCTATCTGACAACGCCTTCTGGACACCGTATTTCAAAATCATAGATAAACTTCGATTAAACCCGGGGCTGTTCGATTCAAGTCAATTTATTTATGTTACATTAATATCAAAGTCAATTTATTTATGATATATTTACGATACGATGTGGGTTAAAATATTATGCTTACATTAGTACAGTGCTGACGGTTTAATGAAAAGATCTAAATTCTAACGAGTTTTGACTGAACCTAAGTCTTCCTAACTCCTTCTTCGAGAGGCATATTGTTTTCGCCAGGTTTTAGAATGTCAATAAATATCGTCTTGAAAATAACTTTTAATATATGTAATATTAAAATTATTTTCAAGACGATAAATGTAAAACTTATAGTAATCTCACTTACTGTATTTTTCTGTATTAATTTCGATACATAAATATATAATTGGTGCAATCGCAAACATACTTCATACATCTAAATCAAAATAAAATAATATATTCTCAAATAGGGTTATCAGTTGAAACAACTTTTAAAACATTCTCATAGTATTTGTATATGTTAGGTATATTATTAATATTATATCTTATGGTCACGACTAATCGTATAGACATCATCAGCCTTTAATAGTCCACTGCTGGACTAGGCCTCTCCTTTGAAAGTAGGAATTGGCCTACTATACCACGCTAGCCAAGCGGGATGGTATAGGGTTTGTATCAAGTTTTCCTTCTCTTACAGTGCTGTTCTCTGCATAGTACGCTCCCTCTGTCGGCTCTTATGACACCCATGGGATGATATGGGGTGGTGACAATTCGTATTCTTAATCCGTCACCACACGGACAGATATAGACAGATATAGAATCGTATAGTATAAAAGCTTATTTAATCGTTCCTTGAAGCAGAACGTAGTTGATTACAGAAGCTCAGTCGGTAAAAACTCTCTCCGATCGCGAGACCACTGGATAACAATCATAAAATACTATGCATGTTTTAGATATCTTAGATATACACATATAAATACATCAAAGCAAACATACATACACTACCACATAAAATAAATTTGCCACCCAGTAAATTTTGAAAACTTGGAATGATTGAAATGACTCTGTGAATCATTCACATATTTGTAGCACCAAACTGAAGTTACACGTTTGATTCGCCAGCCATACTGAACTAAGCCAGACCCAACTACCTACAAAGTTTTTAAATGCAGCTAATGGAACAAGTATCTCATCCCAGGAAAAAAACAACATAATAGGAATAATACATTCATAATATTTATCCCAAGGACAAACAGGCCTGTGTATATATATTAATAGTCTGTTTTGAAAGCTTGAATTGAACAGATATATTTTTATTTGCATTTTACTTTACTCTGCCTATCTCCACATCACCATGCGTATTACGCATGTAAAATCTCCTTGCCAGTCACCTCGTCAACTTTCACAATTATCTTTGTAAACAGAAGACTACACTAAGTGAAAATTCCGTTCACCTGCTATTTACTAATTGCATAGCCTAGTACCTTTACAATTCCATCCGTACAGAACACGTAGATACAGGAACAGTTTAATATCACGCTGACCGCAGCACTGCGGCCGATTAATTTGCGAGTTAGCAATTTGTATTGTACGCTGCTACGAACGTCCGGCTATCTGAGCTACGTAAAACGATTTCTCAAGCTCCACTGTGCTTTAGTGACCATGATATCGCAAAACCTCAAGATATTGATACTAAGCCAACCATTAACTATGTATGTCTTGTACAGATATGAAAAAAGTGATTGATGAAATTGTTTTTCTATAATTGATGGTGATGGTTTAATCCGTAAAAACGATTTGCGGTATGGTCTACTTACCATATGACGTGAATGTTTTCTGTCGAACTTTTGGTGCCCTCACCTGCTGCTATTACACCGGTGCTTTTTTGTGAGGATAGACGTTATGCTTTTAGCAGAAGACCGAAGGAACCATAGATATAGCATAATAAAAAAAAACGTTCAAGTGTCGGCCATAGATGAATTGATTTTGATTAATGATAACAAGGGCTTTTGCAAAGAACAGTAAGCTACCCAAAGTTTAACATATACATCGTCATGGTTCATGTTATCAGGCATAAACAGATGTATGCCATCACATTTCAATTAAGGCGTTTGACCATACGTTACAATTTTCGCAAAATAAACAGCAGAACTCCTAACTTCCATGACTAAAACCATCTAGGACAATTGTTAAAGATTAATTTCTTGAACACAAAGACTAAAACTGCAAGTGCAAAAGTATAAAAATGGGAACGTGATCTAAGCTACTTCAGTTCCACTTTGAAGAGAAAATTTTATAATTTTCTTCGACTTGGCTGAAATGTAAAATTCCTTTTAATCAGACTTGAAAGGTGGAAGAGACAGCTGATTAGAGGGTTTCGTTCAAACTTGTGTAGGTAAAGAGTCTATAGCTAGAATCTAAACACCCGGGTGGTTGGATATCGGCATCTTTTTGCACACACGTTTGGGTATAGTGCAAACTTATTTTTTACAATGTATAACTAATAAATCTACCCTTAGCGTATTGTAATTTCATACTGCCTTATGCAGTTCAAAGCTCAAGTACATAATATAACAAGCGTAGATAATATATGTTAATCGTAATATGAGTAATGACTCGACTTGGTCTAGTGGTCCCAGATCGCTAAGCCGGAGGTTGAGGGTTCGATTTCCATCCATGACAAAATGTTTTTGTGGTACAAGATTACTTGTTCTGTTGTTGGGTATGATGTATCTATATTATGTATTTATCAGTTACCTGGTTGCTATAGTACAAGCGCTGCTTAATCTGAAATCAGATGACCGTTTGTGAGTTGTACTAGAATGTTTAATATATTAAGTAGATAATATTCTCAAAATTATGATAATTTATTAGTAACCTGGACTATTTTACACTTAAGTCTGCGGAGATTCTATACATATTTAGGTCTCCGTAGTGAATTACTCCGTCTGACCGTCCGTCCACATGCCCGAAGCTTAACTCAGCTACTACAACTGACGGCTTTTACTTTACGCTGCACCCAGTGTTGTGGAGGTAATCCTCACCCAGTAAAAATAACGTATCTCATTCAAGCAACGTATACGGCTACTCGTCAAGCTACGTAATTTGGGCCTACCTTTTAAAGCAGAACTTTTTTCGTCATAATATTATTTTGCATAACAACGCATAGCATAATCTTCATTTCGCAGAAAGTTGTTTGGCATACACTCACTTATCATAAATTCGAAACTCATAATTTTGTTAGTCCGAATCATCTTTTGGCATACATTTCATGTCCATAATAATTGAAAAGCAGGCATGCAGCATGCAGCAAGCATAGTTCTGTCACGGAAGCGGCGCTGCGGGGTTGGGGCGGCCCTACGCGAGCTTTTTTGTCATGTTAAAAGTATGCCGTTGCAAATTCGGACATGTAAACATTCTGCTAATCAATACTAAATAATTTTTATTCCTTAAAAATATTCGATTAAAGAAGACTATGTTAAGTGTGTTATGCCAAATGGAATTCGTAGTATCAAGATTCTGCCAAATAGAAGGAACCCACGTAATTTGACCTTTGTACCATTCTTATGGTGTAGGAAACAAGTATCAAAATTGTACTGCAACTGTCAAGCTTGACGAAGTTAAATACAAAATAATAAATCGTATGCTAGAATTCCTTTTTAAAAGAAATAAAATCAAATTATCAAATGCTTATACTACACCTAAATATCGACCAAATGTGCATAAAATTTGTTAGTAAGCTATTTCTTATACCAGCCAAATTACCAAAATAATGTAAAGATCTGCATTTGGATTTCTCCATAATTCTGTGAGCGACCCATGTTTACCCATATTGTCCTTTCTGTATGAACGTTTGGAGTAATCAATTGAACAGAAATATCAGGTTACTCGAAGACTCACGATTAACAAATGAATATACAACAATACGTATGAATTACATTATCAGAGTTTCTGGAGTACATAGTCGTATTAGAGAGGCACTTTCTTGGAGCAGCTATCAAAATGAACATATTGGCAATGCTTGTAATAAAATTATATTGTGAAAAACTTACCGCCGTACTCAATATCCGATGTATCCACGGCTTTGGAGATTGCAGCTGCATATATTTGATATATAAGGAAGACAAACAAAATATATAAGGCAAGTGTGAATGGGACAAGATAAAGGGGAAGTCCTAGGCGGACGTTCGCTGATTAGATCGGAGACATCCTAAAAAAAGGATAGGTCAGAAGTACCCTAAACAGAAAAACATGCATGAGAAACTTGATGGGAGTGAATGAAGCAAGAGAGGTATATCAGGATCGTTGCCAATGGCGTTCCGTAGTCTCTGCCTACTTCTCCGGGAAACAGGCATAGTATATTTGATATATACTGCATACAAAATATGTCAAATATATAATGTATATTTAATTTCTAAATACATGCATAGATCAAATATTAAAACTGGCCGTGAGTAAATTTAGAAATTGTAAATTTTAGAAAAGGATGGCAGGTAATTTAGTTCGATGTTTTAAAAAGATATACCTTTCCTTTATTGTATTATCTGTTGGTAAAAGATGGCAATGGGCTTATTTCAGCTTAGTGTATCAATAAAAAATTACGCCCGGTGTCTCTTCTATTTACATATTTTTTGTTACTTTTAAGAACCTGTAGTCTTTCTCTTATAAAAATAGCATAAATCACCTAATAAATAAGTTTTTTTTGAAGTTGTATATTATTTTATTTTATTCTTTTTTTTTTTTTATAATATCAAGGTATTTAATTTTATAATCTATATGTAGCTTAATCTAATCATAATGTCTAAGTAGTATATGTACAAAAAACCGTAAAAACAAATAAAAATTTTAAAATATTTACAAGGTTTAGGCGTCGTAAAATGCCTCCGCATCAATGTCATCGGGTAACGTGCCCAGAAGGCTGGCAGCATTGCCACGCTGGATGGCAATGCTGATTCTCTGAGCAAGGAATAAACCAGCCTTCTGGTCACGTGAGACGTCGATTAAACGTTTAGAAATTTCCCGGAATAGTGAACGAGCGCTCGGACCCCATGAGCCTAGCGTTTCAACCCCAAACGGCTCAAACACGTAATTACTCACTAAATTACTGTATTTGTGCCGTTTGAGGGTTTCCGCAGTTGCAGCAGCAGCGCCAGCATGGCCTCCGGTGCTTGGAACATGTGATGGCGCGAGGGTGTCTACGCAGGTTGCGTCCCACACCAAGGGCCTACCCATTTTCCAAGGCAACAATGACATACCATCAGGTCTCTTACCGTCGTCGCGTACCAAACCATTTGGTTCAAGTACAGCTGGTACGCCAGACGCGACAAGAGCACGACGAATTATGTTATTCAGATGGGCGTGACGGGGAATTCTACCAGCGCTTCTGCTGCAAGATAGCCCATGGTGTCCGAGGCTATCGACGTCTTCTCCACAATGACATCGATGCGGAGAAACACACGGAGCACCTAAACGAAGACAAGTGGCGATACGGAACGTCTCATCGTCCAACATGGTTCCAGTGTTGGACGATGGTAGTGCCTGAAGCCACAGACCCGATTCCCATTCTCCCACAGCCAGCAAGCGAGCACGCTCTGCAACGTTAAAAGATGCATCTAAAAGACTTTTCCTTACAATGTCACAAAGCGGCGCATCCCACTGTCTTTGGGAGAATAGGTTGGTAGGCAAAACAGTGCTTGGACAAGCCATTTTCCAGGCGTTTACAGCTTCGGATTTGCACAGCACTTCTGAGTTAACTAGTGTAGGTGATAAAATTTTCCTAGTTAACTCTTCCGTGCTGTGAACCGAAGACAGAAACGCCGGTAAACTGACACTAGAAATTTTGCGTATACCGAGCCCACCCAGACGTATAGGCAATGACGCTTGTAGCCAGGCTCGGTCGTCCAAGTCCACATTTAGTATTCTCTTTAAAGTAGTTTGGATAATTTTGTCGACTTGTTCTAAAAGTGCATATTTTTTCCAAAGTTGGGAAGATCTTAAAGCATGTGTGAATTTTGGGACGAAAAGACAATATCGAATAATAGTATAGGCCGAATGTACATTAATTTTGAATAGGCGATCTGAAATATCACAAAAATTTTGAATTTTTTCCTCTATGAAAGAATCGAAAGATTCTTCAAAAACTGGAGAACCTAGGAGGCGAAGAGAACTCTTATCAACAATTTTGATGTCTGAAGCCAAATGATTAAATTTAGATATAATCGAATGTTTTTTTGAAGAGTCTGTTGTATTTATAAACAGCTCACATTTACTAGAATTTAGTTCCAAGCCAATAGATGCGAATTTATTTTTAAGAAGAGCTAAATCTTGTAATACAATGTCTGGATCCCCTCCTAGGGTCCCGTCATCTAAAAACCATACATTAAATTTAGAATTTACTTGCCGAATTATGGGGTGTATTGCTAAACTAAAAATGACTGGTCCAAGAGGGTCACCTTGTTGACACCCAACTGCTGATTCCAATAGCTTATCCTGATATAATAATTTTGTGGGGTACCTGTAACATTGCCAAAGAAATTTAAAAATTTTAGGGGTTTCTAATTTCGCTTGTGCCAACAAAGTGTCCCTATTCACTGAATTGAAGGCGTTTTTTAAGTCAACCTTCAAAATGACCTCTCCATCACCACTTCCAAGGTACGTTGAAAGGGCATGTATAGCAGCCTCGCAACCCCCTTTGGAACCAAAACCTAGTTGGAGGGGTTGGAATTTTTCCGATAGCTCCCTGCTGTAAAATGTACAGCATATCTTGGCTGCTATACGCCGATATGTGCAACCCACGGCAATGGGACGTATGCCACCATCCCTCTTGTTAAGGGCGCACAAGTTCGCCCCATACAAGATGTCAACGATGGCGTCGTCCACATTACCGGAGAGCATCATATTTATTAGCGCAGTCAACTCCCTCAGAAGTGTATCGCCAGCCACCCCAGCACTGTCACACACAAGGTCTTTCAGGTGCTGGGGCGTCAGTGCATCGAGGCCCCCGGCCGAGCCACTCCGGAAGGAGCCAACCGCTGCTAACACGTCCTTGGCTGTGGTGATCAGATGTTCTGATTCCCTGTCGGGAGCTTCAGGGAAGGAGAGATCATTAATAGGCGCTGGATGCTTGCTCTTCAGACCCGCAAGCGTGTCTGGAGAGCAAGGCGCCACCACATCGCTACTGAAAAGGAGCCTAGAAGCGCCCCGTATATCGCCCTCCCTTAATTTAGATTCTACATATTGATACAGCGACTTCTGCTTGTTAAACGTAAATTTTGAATCTAAAGAGTGTGCCGAAACTTGACAATTATATTTAATTTGGGATGTCAACGAATTTTGGCCTGCCTGATTTTTATCAACATGTAGAATCCTATAAGGGAAAGTCAGTAATTGCTCCCAGGCTGTTCTCGAGTTCTCCCTGACGACAAGACCAATACATTCCGCTAATTTTTTGGATACTGATGGTCTTGCCCCACGGGGAACTCTTTTCACAACCGGGATCGAATGTTTAAATTTTGATAGCGTTTGCCAAAAAGGAATTTGTGTGGTGTCTCCTAATACAGGTTGTGAAGATATTGTGGAGCCAGAAAGTGCATTTTGGGATTTATGTACTTTACCAAAATGCACTTTCAGGCCCCGCTTACCTTTGAAAAAGCGGTCCTGGGAGCAATCCGGACAGCGTACCAGACCAGTCAACGATGTGGTAGGTTGACTAGCACTCACGTCCACATCGCCAGTGCCATCACAACATTGCATTCGTTATATTACTACCTATATATAATATTTACAAAAAAAAAACACAAAAATAAATTCACATTTTAACAATATTTACAAAACAAACTGTCACACTATGTCAAGAACTGTCACGATGGTAGAGATAATTATTAATAAACAATTTCTTTGATGCTTTTGTTGCTCGGCGGCGGCATAAAAACTCACGTGAAGAAGATGTGACTTGCTTGCTGGTGAAACCTGGGTGCGACCAAGGTAGCGACCAAAATACGGTCGCTTACATTTACGAAGCGAGGCACGGCTGGCAGCTTGAGCGATTTGCGATTTTAATCCGCTTTACATATTTATACATTTAAAACAAAACCTCTTGTTCGACTACGAATGATCATGAGTTAATAACACAGAGAATGGTTTATAATCTCGTTCAGAGCAGACAGAAATAATTATTTTCTTAGTGAAATTATTCAGCACGCTTGCATGTCATATTCCGTTTTTATTCTCCAATAAATAAGTTTATATAATATGATTGCATTAATTTAAAATTTCAAACTATGATAGCTTTTAGCAAAACATTTCTTTTTCTTATTTTAGTAGAAGTTCTTTCACAGTGAACTTGCAAAATAACCAGACATTTAGAACCAACTCAACAATCTAATTTCAGTAAAGTGGCAAAATAACGAAGAACCCAAACAGCCAGACTTCTAACTAACATTTCTACCACATAAAGACCAAAGAATAAACTGTATTCAGCCTAATTCACTTTTCTTAAAAACATTTCACACACACCAATTTGAAAGTTGAACACTACCGCGAAACTAGAAGAACTAAAATTAAATCCATTGGTAAACTAAAAGCAACCATATGAAATCATGTTTTAAGTTTATATTTGACTTTTAAGAGGCAATAATGATGCGGTGGGCGTACCAACAACGTTATTTACTTACAATGTATTTATAAGTACACTGCTCTTGCTTTCATTTAGCCTTTACATCGCCGCAGTTTACGAAATGAACATACATTTCTCTTAAATTAAGCTAAGTTTTTTTCATTTAAGGCATGTTGTGGAACGTGTGCTGTAATACAGTTTGCTGATACAAGTTTGATTTAGTACTCCTAATTAATAATTTATGGATGTCAAGTAATTTTACAAAGATGGCTGTAGTAGTATCCTTATGTTGCCTAATATTATCTGGCTATTAATTCATTTATTCTTAACAAAATTAATTTGTGTTATTTATACATACATACATACATATCGTCACGCCTTTTATCCCCGAAGGGGTACACACCCACTTTTCGCCAGATATACTTTAGTCCCACGTAATAAGGGGCGAGCCTATTGCCGTACCGGGCACATTTCCAGACTCCGTGCTGCTACTGAGAATTTCGTGACATAAAAACCCAATAACACTGCCCGACCCAGGAATCGAACCCGGGATCTCCCGATCCCACGCGCACATTTATGCCGCGAGATCAACGAGGCAGTCGTACAGGGTTTGATGTCGAGTTTTCCGTCTCTACGTAAAGATGGTATTTGCATCGTGTTATCCCTTAGTCGCCTCTTACGACCAGTGGCGACTCGTTCAAAGAAGCGCTGGAGCAGTGAACTCCCAAAATTATAAAATATAACGTATAGGGTAGGTAACGTAGGAGAATGTGGGCGTTCTTCGTCTCTCAGGTCTTCCTCCATCGTACATTTCAGGAAAATAAGACTTGGTATACACTCAATAGGTTTTACTCAAACTAATTAGTTTACTTCACAAACTAAATATGCACACGTAGCTCGGATGAAAATGGATTACTTTTGGAAACGCGGCGAAGTCGGACGTAGGTAGGCTACACTTGTTTCCTCCGCTGTGTCTGTCGCCAAAAAGTGGCCCTTGACAGCTCGACGTTCGCTTATAAAACATTTAATGACATTGACAGCTGTCAACCGCCGACCTTAGTGTTCAGTGTTGCCAACCATCGTTTCCGAATACGCCCAAATCTAATAAGATTTGACGTTCCGTTCTCCAATCTCCGACACGGCCATCTTGACACGTCACACGTCCCTGTGTGATGCTTCTTCTTCGTCCTCGGTCCCTCACTGCTGAAGATCGCGACCACATATGTGTCTCCAGTCTGTACACAGGTGTAAGGCTCGTTGCATGCTGCCGCCCTCCGCCTTCATGTTCGTGTCAAACCGTCTCGTAGGTGCCCTGGGTGATGCTCCTGCAAAAGGGAAAACGTTTTGCAATATCTCAAGGTCTTTGCTCGGCCCACCCTGACCATCGTTTAGTTAAAGAATAGGGCTCGTTACGTAATAAACCACAACATCAAGTTTTTTTTTTTCAACTACATCATACTAGAACATCACATTATTATGAAAGCAACTCTCTCATTAGTGAACTGTATCAGAGAATTATATCACAAACGTTAATCAGCGAAAAGTGTCACGGTTCACGGGCCTCTTCTCACTATGAGAAGGGTAAGGCCATAGTCCACCACGCTGGCCAAGTGCGGGTTGGCAGACTTCACATGTCTTTCGAGCACACTCCGAAGTACTCTCAGACATGCAGGTTTCCTCACGATGTTTTCCTTCACCGTCGTTGCTATCACCTACACGAGCGTAGCAACTCATATCACCTCCATCGAGTGACGTACACATTGTCGTCGCTATCACCTATAACGAGCGATAGTGACCCTTTGCCACCTACATCGAGTGACAATTAGGCCATAATCCACCACGCTGGCCAAGTGCGGGTTGGCAGACTTCACATGTCTTTCGAGCACACTCCGAAGTACTCTCAGACATGCAGGTTTCCTCACGATGTTTTCCTTCACCGTCGTTGTTATCACCTACACGAGCGTAGCAACTCATATCACCTCCATCGAGTGACGTACACATTGTCGTCGCTATCACCTATAACGAGCGATAGTGACCCTTTGCCACCTACATCGAGTGACAATTAGGCCATAGTCCACCACGCTGGCCAAGTGCGGGTTGGCAGACTTCACATGTCTTTCGAGCACACTCCGAAGTACTCTCAGACATGCAGGTTTCCTCACGATGTTTTCCTTCACCGTCGTTGCTATCACCTACACGAGCGTAGCAACTCATATAACCTCCATCGAGTGACGTACACACTGTCGTCGCTATCACCTATAACGAGCGATAGCGACCCATTGTCACCTACATCGAGTGACAATTAGGCCATAGTCCACCACGCTGGCCAAATGCGGGTTGGCAGACTTCACATGTCTTTCGAGCACACTCCGAAGAACTCTCAGACATGCAGGTTTCCTCACGGTGTTTTCCTTCACCGTCGTTGCTATCACCTACACGAGCGTAGCAACTCACGCCACCTCCATCGAGTGACGTAAACCATGTCACCTCTCTCAAGTGACTCTTAGATTACTTATTGCCTCCAACGAGCAATACAACGAACACATCACCTAAATCGAGCGACATGTCCGTTTACCAACTTAGTAATGATACCAACCACTGTTCACTAATCAGAAAGAAGCACCACTAAATTTAATTCATTATTCAGTTAAGCTAAGGTATTTGGACTCTACATCTTCTAACCAATGCCAGTTTCGGCCAGATAGGCTTTACCTTAACCAGTACAAGCTTTTACAAGCTCCTCAAAGCCACATACAGGCTTCACACAGGCGCGGTGCCACGCGCCACAAACGGGCCTCGCGCCACAAACGGGCCACGCGCCAAACACGGGCCGCGCGCCACACACGGGCCGCGCGCCACACACGGGCCGCGCGCCACACACGGGCCGCGCGCCACACACGGGCCGCGCGCCACACACGGGCCGCGCGCCACACACGGGCCGCGCGCCACACACGGGCCGCGCGCCACACACGGGCCGCGCGCCACACACGGGCCGCGCGCCACACACGGGCCGCGCGCCACACACGGGCCGCGCGCCACACACGGGCCGCGCGCCACACACGGGCTGCGCAACACACACGGGCCGCGCAACACACACGGGCCGCGCGGCACAAACTGCTGGCCACCATGCCACACTCGCCACCAGGCCGCGCCGGCCGCCTCAGCCACCATGCCGCGTCAGCCATCATGCCTCGCAGGCCTCCAGCCCGCGCCGGCCACTAGGTTACGCCGGTCACCAGGCCGCGCCAGCTACCAGGCTGCGCCGGCCATCAGGCCGCGCCAGCCACCAGGCTCACCCAAAAGGAATTAAATCTACCATTAGTATTTCAAAGATTCGTCTCATTGTATACACAATAAATAGAGTATTTCAAAGTAATTCAACGTCCGCACTTCGTAAATTTTAAGCAATTATCAAATTCATTTACAACTTCACAACTGCATAGAATGTAACTCCCATCCATACTCAATGAGTTATGTCAAAACTGGATTTGGCCACTGACAAAAACTAAAACCAAATACGAACATGGCGAGAACTGATAAGCTACTTTCGGACAAACTGATTTCCTTTGGCTACATAGAGGAAACGACTACAGTTCTGAGATAACCATGATAATAACCACCATCGGCAGTCTATGAGTACTTTCAGATTCTCGCAACACGCTCTTGTCATACGACTCAAACCAGAGGTAGATGATTTTAGCGATCAAAAATCAAATGAGAGCTACTTGAGTAGCAGGGTATCCATGATTGCGATCAACGACCACACCTTAATGCACTTCGCTCTAGGAATAAAAGAACATTATCGCACAGCATTCAATCTAGTCGTTCGGCTATTCCTGACCCAAGTCAGTAGGAATAAAGGTACTCTGATCAAAATCACTACAGATTTTAATGAAAATCACAACTTATTCTTTCTGTCGAAGCTGACATGTTGAACAACACACATACTCGTTAAAATAATAAGAAACTCATTGAAATATTGCATTGCTCATACTCTGACATCCATCGGGTTTTCAACATCACGCTATTTAACCTCCAACCCGTTACACAGCACCACCCGGATAATCATTTCAAGCGTTAAACAAAGTAATTTTAAACTAGGTTTGGTTTTCCTTATCACATAGACTATAAGAAAATCTTACTAGGCTGATGCTCTAGATGTTAAGTTTACTACCAAGTATCCAACTAGTATTTTCAGCGTTATAACTTTGTCATGGATAGTCTGGTATTCTAGTATGGAGACTATGACTAACACAAAAGCTCATAGGTAAACTTTACTTACCAGAAAGGCACTTTGCCGGTCCAACTAACGGCAACGCAAGGCTACACATGCGGCCGCACAAACGGCTTATCCAGTTTATGCAAATCTACACCAACGGAAACGCGGGTACCACAAAATTATCACAACAACGACTAAAAAGTACCCATTTAATGAGAATAAGGTTAACATATAATCATCACTACCTAGTTCTATCTACAACGAAAATTAAAATCTCTGAAACTGATTATCATAACGCACTACGGTGATAACTCAATCATTTTCTTCTACGACTGATAATCGAGTTTAACAGCTTCTTCTAGAAAAACAATCACTCCTAAATGTCCCAACTTGGAATTGGCCAGAGAACTCGGAGCACTTGATAAAAATTCTCAGTGTATCACATGAATTTAAAAAACACACAGTAGGTAATTTTCATGCGTAAAATCTTAAAATTTAATTAAATTTTACTAGTGGTGCCATCTAATAATCATGAGTAAGAAACATTTTAATGTGCCATGTTAAAAAAATTATGCACACAAAGAAGCAGGTGTAATTGCAACACCGAGATCGTCTGTACAACTCAGAACTACAACGAGTAAAAGTGCCGCTTTTTACTTAGGCTCTGATGACGTTTAAACGAAAACCATTAGGGATTAACGAAGAATGTGAGTGAATGAAGCAAGAGAGATATGTCTGGATCGTTGCAAATGGCGTTCCGTAGTCTCTGCCAAACCCTACGGGAAACAGGCGTGAGTCTATGTATGTATGTATGCATTAGGGATTACCAACACCACGAGTCGATAAAATAATGGAGCTAGTAATAACCTTCGACTATGGTCAGGCTAACACGTTTCACTCAAACTTACTTGCTTGAAGCTATGCAAGTCGGCCTGTTACGCTCACTCTCGATACTATTACAGTCCATAAAGTAAGACCGAGATAAGATAAACTATTTGCAAGCAAGCATATGATAACAATGTTCGTGAGTACGAGCCACCCTCGCATGAAGTAATAAAAATAATCGCTTTCTTTTTAACCGGCCTATCAAACTCAAAACCTCCGTTCGATATCCACGCTAGAGCTAGGTCACAGTGGTAGTCAGACAACCATACGCTAACATAAAATACAGCAAAGGTGACAATTAAATCGTTCCGAACTACCTACATTTTTTGTCTTTTTCTCTTTAAGCTATTACAAAGAAGGTTATTCATGAGATCATGCCATGAGAAACACGACTCTTTGAAAGTCTAACGGTCCCACAACTCAAATGTCTTGTGCAGGAATCGAACCCACAACACTCGCCACGATGTGATGGCGACATCATCAAAACGATTATAACATTTCCAAGGTTAAACGTGTAGCAGTATTCTGCTAACTAAGAGTGTTTAACAACTACCGTAAGTAAATAAAATTTGATGTACCAAAAAAAGAAAAGAAAAAATAACACAAAATACTCTCACCCCGGTTGCAGTAGAAAACCCAGCTGATTCGCCAACATAGCAGCGTTAGCAGCCGTCTTCGCTCGCGCCTTGTTGGCGCACTTCATTGAACAGGTCCATCCCAGGAACAGGCTTAGTGCGACCATAAGCGGGGCGCAATGCGGATTTCGATTGTCCAATAACATGTCTGCATCCGTCACCAAAGCACGTGCATCTACATCTTGTTGCTCAGGATCGAAGTCCGGTAAATAAAGGCCATGTGACGATGTAGTAGTTATTTTCATGGCTTGGATCAAAGTCAGAAAATTGCAATTTTGTAGTTCCAACTATTTTTCGTTACTAGCGTCTTGATTTTGAACACGTGGGTCGTTGTGCTCGTATCCGACTTCTGATAACGTATAGGGTAGGTAACGTAGGAGAATGTGGGCGTTCTTCGTCTCTCAGGTCTTCCTCCATCGTACATTTCAGGAAAATAAGACTTGGTATACACTCAATAGGTTTTACTCAAACTAATTAGTTTACTTCACAAACTAAATATGCACACGTAGCTCGGATGAAAATGGATTACTTTTGGAAACGCGGCGAAGTCGGACGTAGGTAGGCTACACTTGTTTCCTCCGCTGTGTCTGTCGCCAAAAAGTGGCCCTTGACAGCTCGACGTTCGCTTATAAAACATTTAATGACATTGACAGCTGTCAACCGCCGACCTTAGTGTTCAGTGTTGCCAACCATCGTTTCCGAATACGCCCAAATCTAATAAGATTTGACGTTCCGTTCTCCAATCTCCGACAAATATATGTAGGTATACAACTCATATAAACTTTTTCTATAAACATGCTCAATATTTTAATACACACCTATTCTCTTTTCTATAATGCATATCTACAAATAAGTATTTGACTACTAAACTGTTTATCATAATTTTGTCAACACTCTTGAAACATACATAGGTATTTTTGTTGAGTGGAGCGCTCATAACAGCGCTCTTCGTTGACGAAAGCTTAGTACAACGCTTAATACTGAAATGTAATGAGTGCGAAAGAGAGAGCCTTCTATGCGCTCGGCGCGTGAGACAAAAGATTTGTATGAGAAATAAGGCAAATACGGAGCGGCGCTCCTGGCGTAGAGCATAGATATTTATATTTATTTAAAATTTGTATTCATTGCTCCTGGCTAGCTTGACGAGGTGCGCATGCGCGAATATATTACTCGACTAAATGATATGACCATTTGTCACGAAGAAAAATTAAAACGTGTGCGCCGTTTTTTTTTTAATAGTGTTTTGCCGGTATCATTTGAATGTTTGTACACAAACAAAAGCAAAAAATTTCTCTGCAAGTGCCTTGGTAATTAGAAAAGGATTGGTGTTTAAAATATTGTTAATTGTATGTGTGATTGTGTGTATATGTTTAAGAAAGACAGTTAAATTGTGTAAATAATATGGAATATAACAGCGTAAACTTTATAAACGTATGGATGAAAGAAGAAATACGAAAGGAGTGTATTGTGCGCATAGAGATATTATGAATAGAGTGGCAGAGTGGGGCCTATTCGTGTCCGCCGGTGGGAGAGAGAACGCAACATTAAAGGCCCCCTGCATCTCTCTCTAACAATACATGCACAACATCAACATTACGCAGTGGCGTGCTACTTGTAACTATTATTTAAATCAGTTTATTAGTAATCAATAGTTTAAAAGTTGTTTTTATTGATACACAAAGATAGTTTGAAGTGAACACCTCAGTAAAGGTTAAGGATGATGTGTTGGATCTTGTGGATAACACCAAATTTTTAGGCATTACACTAGATTCTAAGCTGCAATGGGGACCACATATTAGTAAATTGTCGAATAGACTCAGCTCTGCAGCATACGCAGTCAGGAAAATTCGCCAGTTAACTGACATTGACACTGCCAGGCTTGTATATCATAGCTATTTTCATAGTATAATGTCATACGGTATTCTCCTGTGGGGAAATGCTGCCGACATTCAGACCATCTTTGTTCTGCAGAAAAGAGCTATTCGAGCAATTTATAATTTGGATTATGGGGCTTCGTTAAGGAATAAATTCAAGGAAATAAACATTTTAACAGTTGCAAGCCAGTACATTTATTCCAACCTATTATATTTATTCCAAAACAAGGCCTCATACTCAAAGAAAAGTGATATCCACAATTTGAATACTAGAAATAAGAGTAAGCTAGTAGTGCCGGCTACCCGGCTAGAGAAAATAAAAAAATCTTTTCAAGGCCAATGTGTGCGCTTTTACAATAAAGTGCCAAGCAATATTCAAAATTTAAGTTATAATAAATTCAAAAAGATTATAAAACGTAAACTTTGTCAAAAAGGGTACTATTCAGTGCTAGATTATATTGAAGATAAAAATGCTTGGGATTAATTTGCTCGGTCCCACAGGCTACTTATGTTTGATTAGTGTTAAGTTTCATGTGAGTGTGAGTTATTGTGTCTATAGTCTATATTATGCTAGTAAGTACTTTTATATTATTATTTAAAAAGCCTTATTAATTGACAACAACATTATAGACACACCAGCTCATAAACTTATGAAAAATTCAATGTAGTTACTAAGTTTTTAAATTGTATAGAATCAAGACGTGGAAAAGAGTGGCCCGGAGTTTCTTGCCTGATTCTTCTCACGAGGCTCTACTTTCTGAACAGGCATTTTTTTCAATGCTCAACTATGTTAATATGCATTTAAAGTTACTTTTTTTTTTTCTGTTATTTGTATGACTTTCTGACGTGTCCAAAAATTTAAACATTTTTATGGAAATAAACATATTTGAGTTTGAGTTTGACAAAAAAGTTTATATATTTTTAAAGTATTAATTACTGATAAACTGATATAAATAATAGTAACAGGTAGCACGCCATTGCGCAATGTTGATGTTGTGCATGTACTGTTAGAGAGAGATGCAGGGGGTCTCTCTCGCACCGACGGACACGACACAGTATTGAGTTAGGTACTGTTCTGCCACTCTATCCTTTATATCTCTATGATTGTGCGAGAATGAATGTAAATGTCGGTAGGGGACGCCCTAGGCGGGCGTACGCCGATCAAATAGGTGACGTACTAAAAAAGGGCCAAATTAAAAGCACCCATTACCGACGCGCATGCATGATGAGGTTAATGAATATCGAGGAAGCGAAAGAGGTATGTTTGAACCGAAGCATGTGGCATTCCATAGTCTCTGCCTACCTCAATGGGAGACAGGCGTGACAATATAGGTAGATAGAACTTTATAAAAAACTGTGAAAAACTTTAGAAAACGACCAATATGATAAAACGCTTTGGTTATGTGGTTGCGAAAATGCAAAGGAAGTAAGAAGCGGTTTTATTTTCCGTGTATTTTGTTTAGTGGCGCCGGAGTTGATACTGTGTGGACGGTTCAGGCAGGTATCGATGATTTAGCACATCTTACTATAAATTGTAAAAGCATTCACAAAATAAATTGTAAGCAGTTTCATATTCTTTTTTAGTGAACACCCAATATAATCTTTCACGAGCCGCCTCTGCTTACGACACCCACGGGAAGATAGGGGGTGGTGACACTTGTATTCTATGCCGTCAACCACACGGCAAACTTTTTTTAAATTTGTGTTATTTATTTATAAATTATCCAGTCTCCTACATAAATTAAGATATTTATTTACTTTTATTTATTTGTTTCACACATTTCGTCGTAAGAACACTAATGGATAGTATCACAAAAATCAAATCAAATCAATTTATTTGTGAAATATAGGTATTAACATTTTAGATGGTTCTTATGAACTAGATAGTGCGCTATGTCTTGTCAATTTTGACATACAAATATTTATAGAAAAAACATGCATGCATGCGTGGTTATGAACTTATTAACATATATATTATAAGAAATTATTAACATATTGGAATTCAATTTAATAATAAGTTTAAAACGTGTTCAATTGTATAATAACATTTGTATAATGTGAGAGATTTTTTAAATTTTACTAGAGGCATATTTTTGATATTGTCAGGTATTATATTGTAGATTTTTGGTGCATTGCAAAAAAACCTCTTTTGCATTAAAGATGTCTTGCACTTTATATTACATAACTTTGACGGATATGTGTCACTAATATCTGATAAGTTCCTTTTATAAAAACTAGCCTGATAACTCATACAAAAATCGTTTTAATTTGCGTTTGTCTAGAAGATAATGCCTACTCAGGTAGTATACGTAAATCAGTAAATCTCTAGCATCTAACAACCGTATAACAAAATCTGACAAGCATCTCTACGATATAGGAATGACAATCACGATCATCCTAAATATGGAGCAGCGACAGCTTTGTGGAGAAACTAACAAAATTAAAGTTACAGTGGCGCCCAACGTGGGGTGTCACTGTAGCGTTGCACCTGGGTCAACGCTATTTGGTTAAATAAAATATCAATATATTGGCAACAATAACAGTATGTATATTTCTGTAAAAAGAATCTATATAGCTTTTAGCTAAAAGGAAGAGAAAACTGATTTTAAACAATTTTGACTCTAAACCAAGATAGAAGAAGGGAATGAATTCGTATTCATCCCCTTCTTCTCATGTGTTGTCCTGAAGGAACGTGTTTCCGGCGTCGCACAGGGAAGAGAGAAGACTTATCTTGGATCGCCGCACAGCCAGAGAGAGGGACGATCACTCCTGCGGCACGGTATATACTTAGTCTGGCCATAAATACTGTTACAATTTAAAATAAAAAATATTACAATAAACAATCGTATAAAATGACAGATTCCAAATTCAAATTTTGAATTTGGAATCTGTCATTATTATTTATACGATTGTTTATTGTGTCTTCTCGTTTTGGTGCCAATACATTGTACAATATTTTGCGATATTAAAATGGAGTAGGATGATAAAGACAACCGAATCGCTGTGATTATATTACACAAAGTAGGTATGGAGCCAAAAGCAATATTTCAAACTCTCCATACACTTAGTATTAGTCAAATGTTTGTGTACCAGGCTATTAATAGGTACAATGAGACCTTCTCTGTTTGTTACAGAAAAAGACCTGGCCTTCCACGTAGTGTTCGTTCGAAAAAGGTGGTCAAAGCAGTGAGGGAAAGAATTCGAAGAAATCCTGTCCGAAAGCGAAAAATTTTATCTCGGGAGATGAAGATAGCACCTAGAACCATGTTGCGTATTTTAAAAGATGACTTAGGTCTTAGGACTTGCAGCCTATAAGAGACGCACTGGTCATTTCTTAACTGATAATTTAAAAAAAATAGGGTGGTAAAATCGAAATATCTACTGAAGCGGTACGCAAAGGAAGGTTACAGAAAAAATATGTTTACTGATGGAATTTTTTTTACAATTGAGCAACATTTTATCAAACAAAATGACCGTTTTTGCACTCAAAGCTCTAAGGAAGCTTCCCAATTAGTCGACAGAGTGCAACATGGGCATTACCCAACTTCAGTGATGGTTTGGTGGGGTGTTAGCTATGAAGGAGTGACTGAGCCATATTTTTGTGAAAAAGGTATCAAAACATCGGCACAAGTGTATCAAAATACCATTCTTGAGAAGGTAGTTAAGCCCCTTAACAACACCATGTTCAATAACCAAGTATGGTCCTTCCAGCAAGACTCGGCACCGGGTCATAAAGCTCGGTTCACGCAGTTTTGGTTGGAAGCGAACGTTTCGGACTTCATCAGAGCTGAAGACTGACCGTCGTCTAGTCCCGATCTTAATCCGCTGGATTATGATTTATGGTCAGTTTTAGAGAGTACGGTTTGTTCTAAACGCCGTGATAATTTGGAGTCCCTAAAACAATCCATACGATTGGCAATAAATAATTTTACCATGGAAAGAGTGCATGCTTCTATTGATAACTGGCCTCAACGTTTAAAGGACTGTATTACAGCCAATGGAGACCACTTTGAATAAGCTTTTTATATAAAACTAGAGGACGCCAGCAGCTACGCCTGCATTTTTTTTTAATTTACCCGTTTATGCCGATCCCGTGGCAATTTCGGGAAATCCCTTCTTAGTGCACCTCTACGGTCCCCAAGGAACATACATGCCAAATTTCAGCTTCCTGCGCCCGATAGTTTCGGCTGCAGCGTGTCTGTCAGTCAGTCAGTAACGTAAGGATTTTATATATTAAGATTATAAGCTAAAAAATTTTTGGATTCCCTCAGACTAAAAGAAAAAGACCAACTCAATAAATATTCAAAAGCCCTATTAATGCTACGCTATTTTTATTTAAACACAATTTTGAATATGACCATGCAAACATCTAACACTAAACTCAAAAACTCAAAACTCGCGTTTTTATGGTTTAACCAGTTTTTATGGTTCCGTACCTAAAAACGAAAAAATGAAATCCTTATAGTTGTTGAGTGACAACTCCCGCATTAGGACTAAATCCTGTATCGCGGGGGACTTTACAAACATGCAACTAACGGACACAATGAACACCCAGACTCGAAACAACAATTTGTGAATTACAAAAAGTGTTGCCTCGTGTGGGGATCGCCAATCCTATTGTCATCCACCGGGCACATTATTAGGGGTAATAGCTTGGTGGAAATATATAAGCCACTGGTACATAATGTCGTCATCAGCGTCCTATCGTTATCCCGGTTGCATCCGAGACCTGCGCCTTATAGTCTGAGGTCCGCTTACCGGTCTAACCAGATAATACCGAATATCAACTTGGTATATTATGTATCTAGCAATATTTCATTATCATCAGCCCCGCAATCTGTCCTACCGCTGAGCACGGGCCTCTTTTCACTAACGGAAGAGTAAGGTCATAGTCCACTACGCAGGCCGACTGCAGGTTAGCAGACTTCATATATCTTCCGACAATATTTTGGAGAATTCTCAGACATGTAAGTTTCCTCAAGATGTTTTTCTTCACCCTTAGTAAGTGCTAATTAATGTTCCGAAAAGTGGTTTGTGCCTTGCTATTGAACCCGAGATCCTCAGCATAAAAGTGTGCTAGTATCTCCCCTAAGCTATCACCGCCTCCGGAATTCCGCATAACATGGTAACATTTCAATAAAAATTTAATTAAAATCCCCAATTCAAAATTCAATCCATATTCCGTCACGCGTATTTACTATGTCTATCAAGTTGAGGTTTAATTTACTGCGCGGTTCCCGTGACATCAGGATATCCTAGTCAAACATTGATATGTCACGTATGATGGACGAGCGTGCTGACGGGACAATAAATTACGTACATGGATGGATAGACAATGGACGGATGTACATAAACGCATCCGTTCAACATCAGAGGGCCGATTCTCGAATTTTAGCTGACATCGAAACTGTATTTTGGACGAAATGAGATTAGATTTTCAATTGACTTACAATCGGTATTCTGCTAATTTAATGTTTATCGTTCAATTTGACATATTATTATATACTTCGACGTTGACACATACATAGTTTAACTTTTAGTTCAAGTTACAATCTAGTCACAATATCATTCAAGTATCAGTTAATTTAGGAAATAGATAATTGTGACAAAAGTATGACTATGACATTAGATCGAAACTGCATTTTGAAAAAAAAAAAATACTAGAATTGGGCCTTAGATATTATATGCTAAGCCAGTTCTGTTTTTATAAGGGTGATATAAAAAAGTATTTTAAGTAGTTGTTTTATACACTTTTTATGTGAAGAAAGTAGTAAATTATTTTCTGTCCGATCGTAAGCCCTTGCTTATAGCTAGAGTATGTTTCGTAGTTTGCATACAAATGCGTGCATATACGTTTCTATGTGTGTGAACTTCACACGAAGTAACTATTTAGTAATCTGTGACTTCACCCCGTGCGGCACATTCTGTAATAAATAAACGTGTTTCTTTGATGAGCTTTCTTCCCGATACTTTCGTGTACATTCTTAACAATATTCAAATTAAAATTTGTCGTTACTAAGTTTATACTTACTAAACACGATAAAGGTCAAAGCCTAGCTTATGCTGAAAACAAAAGTAATCTACTATAAACATTTTAAAATTACGAATAAAAAGTATTCAAGCCTGAAAAATAAACACTCTGTGCTCTTGAGTACGTGAAACGTCTCAAAACGTGCATTACCTTAACTACGTCTACAGGTTGTTCAATTACGACCTCCGCTGAAATTTGCAATTTTTCTTTGCCAAATGTGTCGTGAAGTGAAAAAAGTTTGCGAGTCTTATATAACTTGAAGACATTCTTCTTCCTCTGAAAACATTCCTTATTTTTTTGTGAAAGTTACTAAAGACACACAAAAGCTGCGTAGATAACGAATTTTTTGAAGGAATATTTTTGAACGAAAATAGTAATGACTTTTAAAAGGTGCTGTACTTTTTGGTATCTATGTAGATATATACATTACTGGTTCATGGTAAAGCCGCTACATAAGTCGGAAGTACCGTAATAGCAAATCTTAGTGTGATGACCGTAAGTGAAAAAAGTACTTCCCACTCTTAAACAGTGTACGGTTTCCTTATTTTAGAGAGATATGGGGTGAGTTAGGGTTGAGCTACACCTATCAGCACCGCATCGCACTTTTCTGTTTCTATCCTTTTCTGTCACTTAGGACCGTCATTTACTAGAGCGAGAAAGAGAGAGGGAACTCGTCAGGACGCCGCGGAATCGAAAAGGCGATCGGATTTCCTCTCTCTTTCTCGCTCTAGTAAATGACGGTCCTAAGTGACAGAAAAGGATAGAAGCATAGGAAAGTGCGATGCGGTGCTGATAGGTGTAGAGCTCAACCCTTAGAGTGATGCGGAAAACTTGAGCAAACCTTTTCCCTACGTGATGGAACGGTAGCGATTATGCGTTCTGTCTTAAAGGTTGTGTATATGTGTCTGTCGATAGCTGTTTACCTTTGTACAAGAGAAGGTAAATAAATATACGGTTCACGTAAAGATACCTAAGGGATGCTTATAAACCTGTAGTATTACAGCCTTACCTGCAAATGGAACTTAGTACAAACTATTCAAGTTTATGAGACCAAGCTGCATTAAGATTAGTTCATTCAATTTTAAAGTCGATGTTAATAAACTAGCCTAACGTTAATATGCCATTTTGTATGCTATGCCGTGTGTTTTAAATTCTAGTCGGAGTCTCGTTTCTGTGGTGCTTTTTATAAAGTGTGGTGAATATACTTAGGTGACAGTAATTCCATTCATGTTATGTATATTTAATAGATTCCTTCAAGAAAATCAGCAGCATCTTAACACCTCAGGAACCTTAGCAGAATTCCACTCTTCAATTTTTTTCACGTACCCACACACGTTCGAAATAAATGCGAGACTACATTAAACCTACCGACCGTAACAAACATACAACACGTAAAAATAACAGCATTTATTATTCCATCCTCCATTTTAATTTCCAAAAGCTTTCCATTAACCCCTTATATGCCGGAACGCAGATCTACGCGAGACACAATAGCTTTTTAATTGTGTCTGGTATTCCGGCATACAAGAGGTTAAACATTTTGCAAATATCAGTGTACATGACATCGGCCAAGTGGCAACAGGTGAAATGAGAATTTATGTCCAACCCGTCCCGACAGTCACGTTATTTTATTACGTGAATTACGAATGTTATGTGTTAATGTTACTTTAGTACTTTTGGTATGAAATCTCCATTTTTATTTGACTTGTTTTACCTTATAGGTAAATGTTAAGAAGATGAGTGGGATGTAATTTTATGTAGGAATGACGATAATTTGATTTTTGTTTGCGTCAATGTGAATCTATTTTGCTTCATCGTAGCGGCAGCTAATACTCATGAGTGAGGTAGGAGTGATTTTTTTATTTGTGTCTCCTGACTCCATTTTGCTTTTTGGTAATCTGTTAATAAAGTCAAGAGCTGTCATGTTGTAAAAATGGCGCAAATAAGTGTCTTAAAATCCGGATTTGTACGCAAAATCTAAACAGACAAGAAATAATTTACAAGTGCTTGTATTTGCTCCTTTAATTTTTCTGTGTCCACTACATCATAATAATATAAAACTCGTGAAAACCTACAAAACATTCTATTAGGTACCTAAAATATCGGTAGGTACATATAAAATATTTATAAAAAGGCAGCGATGGCCTAGTGGAGATACCAACATACTGCCATGCAGAGGGTATCGGGTTCGAATCCACTTTTCGGAGTTATGTGCGTATTGAATTGTCAATTATCGCTTGTCCCGTGCCTTGGAGAGCACGTTAAGCTGTCGGTCCCGGTTGTCATGAAGATCTTTGACAGTTGTTATAGGGCGTCAGTACCTTATAAATAAACTGACACTAGTCTAAACCATGGAATATCGCTACCCCTTCGGGTTGCGGAGGTCAGACAGGCAGTTGCTCTGTGGAAAAGCTAATATTCAGCCAAATCCGGTTAGACTAGAAAGCGGACCCCAGGTTAAAACTGGAATAACACTAGGAGGATGATGATAAAATATTTGTAAAATCCGCAAACTTAATGGGTGCGTTTTGTAGTAGTGTATCCTACAAAATGCCACGATCACAACGCTGAAAAAAAATATTTGAAACCTTGCATCCACCATATTAATATATTTAAATATTTGACTTATCATTTATCGATTAATGCTCAGGAGAAGTTCAAACCCTAAAATAGAACATAATCGAGCAACTGCTGAATAAAAATAAATTATCCCCTGGTCTTTGTTCCCATTGTCAAATAAAAAAGGCATAAATCAGACAAAAATATTCAGTCCTGTAAAACTGATTTGTCGTATAATTCGACATTAAAGACACTTCGAACAAATCACAGAAGAGGACAGCTGTGACGAATTAATCCGCGCAATAAACGCCGACAAAGTTAATCAAATATCCGGATTTGTCAATGACGAGAAACAAGAAACGGACGATCAAATTGATTTTAAAATTTAATACGATCTTAAAATAAAATGCAGTTCAGTAGATTTGCAGTAAGTCATGATTTTAGAATACGTATTGAAGCTTTTTTATGTGTATATAATGGACATAGAAGGTTTCACGTCTGCCTGTCTAAAATGTAGGCTTACGGCCGGTAAGTATTTGACTACTAGAATACATCTTTGACATAAGCTCCATACAAAATACGTCATATAATTATGTATTCCTAGTAGCCAAATCCTCGATAGATCAAATATGATATTGGGACCGGTTGATAACTATGTATAACCATATGATCTCCAGATTAATAAGGTAACGTTAATAAGACCCCTCTACCCCTTTTTATCAATATGTTTAAAATTTACAGATTTAAATTACTTCGTATCCGTTGATTGAATGTTTATTTCTAGTGTGAAGATATTTAAGAAAAAATAGCCGTAGATATAATAATCAATCAAACTTTGTTAAGGGACCTAAGCTTATTACACTGTACTGACAAAATCTCTATCTAAAAAAAAGCCATTTTACGAAGCAATCGCTGATCGAAACTGCAAATATAAAAAAAAACAAACGATATTATTATCTTTACCTCATTTCAGTAACAATGTTCTTCTTTCATCGGTAGTGATCATAAAAGACCCAACTTTTACCCAATTTTGACCCTCGTGTCCCTACTTTGCCCTAACGTTATATAAAGTTATCTAGATTCTGATTTAATGGGTGACTAAATAGGCCTCGTAATTAAGTGGCTGATTATACGGAAGACCCTTCACTCACCTCTGCTTAAATAATTATGAAAATTTTCGGATAAATTAATGTCAAATGATGTTATTTAAAGCTAGTACTAGTATGAAGATATCAAGAAAGGTCAAAGTTTTATTAAAATGATTAGTCTGTTCTTCATACGGATTGTCACCACCCCATATCATCCGATGGGTGTCGTAAGAGCCAACAGAGAGAGCATATTATGCATAGAACAGCACTGTAAGAGAAGGAAAACTTGACACAAACCCTATACCAACCCGTTTGGTCAGCGTGGTATAGTAGGCCAATTCCTCCTTTCAAAGGACTGTTAAAGGCTGATGATGATGATGAGTCTAATCTTCGTCAAAAAATGTATAAATCGAAATTTTGTTTTATAGTTATGCCTAAAAATTCGCATAAAACATTAAAGAAATAGTTTATAATGATACGGCCAGTTTCTATATTCGATCTGTCCATGAATTAGCTACTAGAGATATATATTGTTATATTCATATCTATAAGGTAAATCCATGGATACATCGGATATTGAAACTGGTCGTTAGACTTTTCTGTTTGGTTTTTCAATGCGTATACAGTTAGGTGGTATTTACAAGGACTGCTTATAAGCTACTTATGTTGCTACATCACATAATATGTAATATATAGAATTATACATATTCACATCCAGATATCTGGATAATAATATCGTATATATTTTGTTGTTTTTGGATATTGTGTCAAGTTCAACTCTTAAAACTCTAATTTCTAAAATCTTCATCATCATCTTTAGGGAACTTTTTTTTTTATTTATAGTCTTACGCCTGTATCAGAGGCAGAGTAGGCAGAGGTGTAAATATTACACCCACATTTCGCCATGAATTTTTAGGTCCCATGTTAATAGGGGGCGAGCCTATTGCCGTTACCGGGCACATCACTGGACTGCTGGCTTCCACTAAATACTCGGAAAAACCAAGTAACACATTTCCCCGACCCGGGAATTGAACCCAGGACCGCCGATCAGCAGTCGCATACGATATATATCCACTGGACCAGGGAGGCAGTCAGTTTAGGGTACGTATGGCCTCATAAAGCTCTTGAATTACGTCTCTCCCTCTCGGAGATTGGGTCTATCCTACCGGAACCCTAAGGGACCTCCATAATGACAGGCCATTTAGGAACCATCTGAAAGTACATACCATTACGACAAAGTCTCTTTTGTGAAGGAATCTTTATTGGCCGCCTAACTATTTAAAATAGCAAAAATCATCATCATCATCAGCCCTATACTGTCCCACTGCTGGGCACGGGCCTCTTCTCACTATGAGAATTGTAAGACCATAGTCCACCACGCTGGCCAAGTGCGGGTTGGCAGACTTCAGATGTCTTTCGAGAACATTATGGAGAACTCTCAGACATGCTGGTAAATACTTGGCAGATAATGATTACTTTCTCGTGACAGTAAAAAATATTGAAGCCGAATTTCAATTCCTAAGTTTGGGTGGCCATTTGTGGTGGCTATTTTTAGTACCGTATAGGTTCATGATACATACACATACATACATACATAGACTCACGCCTGTTTCCCCGAAGGGGTAGGCAGAGGCATATTAAACGCCCACTTTTCGCCAGTGTTTTGATCCCACGTAATAGGTGGCGAGCCTATTGCCGCTTATCGGGATATTTCATGATACACAGCAAAAAAAACAAGCTACGGCCCCGTTTTAGAGTAATACATGAAACTCATAAATAATATAACAATTAGTAAGTCTTAATTTACTTTATTTCTTACTTATAATACTGCTAAACCCTCCGAAATAAGCATAGACACACAACTTAAATCGTTAACTAATCAAACATTCCCAAAAAAAAAGACAAAATACATCGACCATGTTAAAAAGCGAGTACAACATACAGTGTTGCCAAACGTTTTAAGCAAACTGCCCAAATCAAGCCAATGACTATTGACTATACCCTTTTTGTTCCATGCCCTTAATAACTATAAATTATCATGTCACCGATATGGGATGGCAAGGGAAAACCTTTTGGCACAATGTCGTCCATTTTGTTATACATCAAGCTGAACTGGTCATAAGCCCTCTGCGGCATTTTCGATTAAGGCTCATAAAAAAGGATTGAAAACGTCGTTGGTGTTGTGTAAGATTGGAAGAGTTTATTTAATATTTTTCTTTCGTAAAAATATTACAGTATTACTAAATATTTTCCACCATGTATTGCATACAATATTTAAGACGTACTTTTCTTTAATTTAAAAATGTAATTTGTCTACTTGGGTTGTCTTAACATAGAAAGGAAGATGTTTATATTTAATATTGCAACTGTACATTATTTGACAGTCAGTCATAATTGAGAGGTGTAACTTTCTTCAATCTAACATGGTCCATGGTCGTCCCACTACTGGACACAGACCTGTTCTCATTATCAGAAGAAAATTCTTCTCACAATGAGAACAACTTCTCATAATGGACACAGGTTCAACAATGAGACAGAATATAAAACACAGCTAATGACGATGAAGCTAATAAAATCAGAAGAACTTTATGAACCTTTAGTAATAATAATATATAGTCAGACTTTCTAATACACCATAAATAAAGATGTACCTAATTAATTATAGCCTTAATTTAAAAATATATTCGTCGTGCGCAAAAAACTCATTTGGTCAATTCTGTACGGTAATGCCGCTATAAAGGACACTATGGAATAATATTCTCGCGTCCAAGGTCACGAGACCTTGAATCCTTGACCGTTCCGTCATCGTGAATCATATAGAGGCTTATGACAGGGCAGTCAATCTTTTTGGCAGTACATTGTTTACGTTTGATATTAATATACGTTGTATTTTTGTGTTTACCTTATATTATATTTGCGGACAGCAGGAATTCTCCCAGATTTTTCCTGTAAGAAATTTGTCAGAGGTTTTGCAGTGTTTGTACATTTTTATATTCCTCTGGCATTAAAAAACTTTGAAAAGTAACACTTGTAACGTAACACAAAGGTTGATAATGTAATTTTTTTTATTGCTTAGATTTTTACTATAATAGACTTGGTCAAACGTAATTTAAATATAGATACATTAAGTCCATAACTTCGTTGATATACTGAAGTAAAACAAATTCCCAAATATTTAAAAAGGAAAGCGTAATACCTTCTATTTTCCTAACCTTTCAGCAGTTACACCATCATACAAATATTTAATGGGTATTAATTTCACTTAGAAGCTTATTTATGGTATAAGTACCTCTGCTGGTCTCCGGCGTTTCAACCAACTTACAAGTGTTGTGGTCTCAAAGGAAAATTAATATTAAGTATAGAAATAGCGAAACTATACATGCGATTATGAATAAAACCATTCATAATCATGGGAAAACAACATACTGTAGTTCAGTCAACCTATGGCCACGGCTAATGTAACCTATGCCGTAACGTCGGCAGGAGTATAAAGTATCATCCAACAGACTTCCACTATAGAACAGGTTTCCACAGAGCCCGATCTCTAGTAAGTATAAGGTTGTTCAATTTTGAATAATTACTCAATATACATCCATTACGTTAGTAATTAATAAATACCGTGATTAACAATGTTCATATTTTCCTACATTCACCACAAAATTCCAAACATAGTAGAGACAATAACCAGAACCACTTGAACTACCCTAATCTTCCAATCCAACTAAATTATCTAAGTCAATTACACCCGCTAACTATCCTTTACTACAGTTAAACTTGGCAACTACCTTAAACTGCAGTTAAGTTTCACCTTTGGCACCCTTTGAAGATTTAAACGGTACTAACATGTTTTGTTTCGAGTCTATTAAGGACAACAACAAATTGTTTAGTTCAACTATAGCGTTTGTAAACCTTGTAAGTCAATGATATTAGAAAAGTCGTAGATACGTTACCTACGTAGTAATCAATCAGTAGAAACGGTACACTAACGCACACATCGGTAACTCCATATTTTATTTTAATTTCGGTTGACAAGATGTGTCAGTTTCACTATGACGCACAGTGTTTTATGAAGACCATTTTTCGGACACCGTCTTTTTATTAAAGAAGCTAATATATATATTCAATAAAAAGAAATATTTCGTATCCCCATTAAGCTAGCATCTCTAGTTTTATAGAAAAACTTTTTTGAAAATCTTCATATTTTAAAGCGGATATTTAGAAAAAAAGATATTCCTCTTAAACTAAGCATGATACGCAATAATAATGTTACAAGCACCGATAGCGTCTCTTTCACTGCACATTTTACAGTTAAAATGAACCTCATAAGTTGACTAGATTCAAATTTAAGCGACTTTTTGGATTTTTAGATTTTCTTACTTTTCTCGAAGATTCTACCAAATGTGGAAAAGTTATATATACAGAAATGATGCTCTTTACTTTCCTCATATACTCAATAAATTTCAGACCCCAAATCCATGGAATCTAGAAGTTATTCCAAATTAACTGTTTTTGCTAGGGTTTTCACATTTGTATTCCGGGTTTTAATGATACAATTTTTATTCGATATTGATTTTATAACTAAATTATATGTTGTAAAGAAATCAATATCGAATAAAAATTTAATCATTAAAATCCAGAATATAAATATGAAAAAACTAGCAAAAACAGTTATATGGAATAACTTCTAGATTCCATGGATTTGGGGTCTGAAATTTATTGAGTAGATCAGGAAAGTAAAGAGCATCCTTTCTGTATATATAACTTTTCCACATTTGGTAGAATCTTCGGGAAAAGTAAGAAAATCTAAAAATCCAAAATCTCGCTTAAATTTGAATCTAGTCAAGTTAAGAGGTTCATTTTAACTGTAAAATGTGCAGTGAAAGAGACGCTATCGGTGCTTGTAACATTATTATTGCGTGTCATGCTTAGTTTAAGAGGAATATCTTTTTTTCTAAATATACGCTTTAAAATATGAAGATTTTCAAAAAAGTTTTTCTAAAAAACTAGAGATGCTAGCTTAATGGGGATACGAAATATTTCTTTTTATTGAATATATCTATTAGCTTCTTTAATAAAAAGACGGTGTCCGAAAAATGGTCTTCATAAAACACTGTGTGACGCCAGCTTGCGACGTCACACACACACATATTATGTCAGACTTGCCAACTGGCTTATGCTTAGCGTCCTGCTTTTGGTACGCCTATAACGTATCAACTTCTTTTTACTTGTAACATCGTTGTAGTAAGTATCCTATTTCTGTATGCATGGGTGTAAAAGGGAATCTGTGCCGGATAAAGTATATCGTAAGTGGTTAATAAACTATCGTTTTGTGTACTTTTACCCAAAATAAAACATAAAATAATAATATACATTTTTGAATAATAATATAACACTAACCCTGTTTAAATATATCGTCGAAACAATCGTTTAAAACATATTATTATTCGTATAAAAAAATAATATAATTTTTATCTGTTATAAACACACGTACACGTATTTAGTGTAATTCTAACAATATTTCATAGATACAATGTTGAAAGTTCAAACTAACAAAAATGAACTCTTCGATTTTGTTGGCAAAATAGCCAGTCAGTATCACTAGTATGGCTTTAAAATATTCCTTATATTTCCAAAAATGTCTAATATTAACCAGCCCAAAAATAAGTACAGCGAAATAGATTCGAATCAGTTCCCAGTATTTAATAAACTAACAAACGTTGTTACCGTAATAAATCTAAACAGAGTGGCGTTAAGTTAAAGCGCCGGATTATCCCCGTTATATTGTTTTAGTTTTTGATGAAGGATCCTGTACACACACCGTAAAACCACGGTGAATTCGCCGTGACTATTACGGTCGAACAAAGCGTATGAAGTGTGTCTTGGAGTCCGTGTATAACTTTAATGACGTTTGTAATGCATCCATACTTTGTATTTGTGACGTCTTGAGAACCCGAGATTTAAGTCGATAGATTTGCCCATGCTATATGGCTCACGAAAACGTGACATCGTTAAGAAGAGTGAGCTCTCTTTTCCCGTCGTAGCTATAGGCATTCCGACTACAGCGCACGCTTTATGAAATGCGTACCGAGTACTGCGCGCACATTGTCAGATTGACTTTAAACGTGGACACGTTTTTGAAGCACAGCACTGTTTATGATGGATTTAAACCAATTACTATTACTTATATCAGCAAATTTATGAAATTCGTCAAAAAATGAGTCGCACATTACCGTGAATTTCCACGTAGAATACGTGTAAAAGACAAGGTTATTCATTCCATTTTTGCTATGGCCCAGCGAGATCGCCGTTTCGACTAACAGTCATGGCAAAACTGTGCTGTGGCTACGATTTTCCAGGTAGCTTGTGCATTTGACAAAATGTGAAGCTGTGTGATAGCCAACAGAATGACAGAATCGCAATCCTTGCTTTTATGCAAATGTACCTATTTGTTATTATTGTCACAACGCTGCTCCACTCTGCCTCTGTGAACAAGCCTCTTTAGCAACGTCTGTTTTTTTATAGACTGAAATAATATATATATATAAATATAACTGAAAAAAAAGATTAAATTATCCAACGTAAACCTGGTACACCAGGTTTACGTTGGATAATTTAATTTATTCTGAGGCCGAGCCGTTGTGACCTTGAGACGAAGGCCTTTACTTGTTGTATGTCCTCAAATAGGTCTACCTAGACAGACTAGTGCGGTGTTTTAATTCCTGCGTTATTTGGGTGAGCCGCTTGCTTTCTACAAATTGTCTGCAAACTTTCAACTAAATAGGTAATCCTTTAATTTTTTTCAGAAATAACGCCTGGCCTCGGATTAAACTGTTGACTTTACATACTATATACAAACAATGACGAAAAATATCTCAGAGCTTGTGAATTATATAAATGTTTGCGAAATGGGTAGATGGAACCAATAATACTCGGTAGTGGAAAACAGCGTATCATAAATATTCCAAAAGGAAAAACAACGCCCGATCGGTGAAATAAAATGAACACGACAGCTCATAATAGTGTGTTGACAAGGGGAGAATGAGGCAATTTGTGAATATTAGTACGTAAACATATTTTTGTAGATTTACAATACTTAAGAGACCTACCACTATAATTTTAAGGACGATACGATATTTTTGTTTTATTCAGTAACATATCAATAAAATTGATACCTGATTAGTACAGTATGCTTAATTGAGGGCCACGCAAACACATAACATAACCTATTAAATTACTCGAGCGGGAGATAATTAATTCGGTTAATCGTTCAGAGATGTATTGTTTTTTCAATTACTTCGTAATTCGACCAGTTGTATTTAGATTTCCGGTACGGGCTGAAAAAATAAAATCGGAATAAATACCATGCATACATACATACATAGACTCACGCCTATTTCCCGGAGGAGTAGGCAGAGACTACGAAACGCCATTTGCAACGATCCTATAAATAACATGCATTACTTTAGTAACATATTACAATCTATGAAATCTTTAATTACAACAGAAACAAGATTTTCTACAAGATTACGCATTTAACAGTGAACGGAAGAGGCTTAAATTGTGGCAACGATTTTAAATTTGCAATTATACTGTACCTATTCAAAGTCAAAGTCAAAATCATTTGTTCACCTAAGTGTCAATGTGATGCTAATGAACGGCAAAAATGAAGTTGATTACCATTTACATTTAGTGCCACGTCCGCAATGCAAGCGCATAGAGCGACGAGTAAGAATAAGGGCATAAAACTCATGGCCACTCTATTTCATCGCTTATAATATTAATATGGTGGACCGACGATCTGGTTAAGATCGCGAGAAGCGGTTGGATGCGGGCAGCTCAAGATCGGTCTGTGTGGAGAACCTTGGGGGAGGCCTATGTCCAGCAGTGGACGTCTCTAGGCTGACATGATGATGATGAATATTAATATAATGCAGAAATGTTTTATTATTATAACGTCATTATTCAATCGTGATCGATTGAATAATAATCTTATAAAGATAAAACCTTTTTAAAAGCTATAAAACTTGTAATACACGAATTTAACAGTCACATACAAAAATAGCATTATTTTAATGCCTCGGCAAAATTAATGAAAACACGTAAGTACTCGTGTTATAATTATATAATGTCATTTGATTCGCAATTACGTTGTGCGATCATTATATCGGTTAAATAACGTCTTAACCGGTCTACGGAGATATTTTCGCTATAATATTAAACTAACTGAGCTAGTTTGATAAGGGTAAAAATCTAATTTGTGGCCAAAGTTACTAGCAATTTAACATTACAAGCTTTTATGTACTACTCCTGTCCCGGTGTCTGTGTCTTGCAAGATAAATTAGACATTTTTCCCAGTTTTCTATTGAACCGAAATGTTGCAATCATGTGTATGTCTTGTGGCAATACGATATTATTATATCATAGTGCAGATCTGGTGATGGAGCTGGAAGGTGGCCATAGGTACTCTGCAATATACCGATTCAACCCCATCGAGTTTGGTTTTGGTTTGATTCGTATTGACGAATCTCTCTTTTAAGATCAAGCAGCGCGTATATTCTTGTTTCGGAAAATCCTCATGGAGTCCCTCCGCCCTGGGGGAAGGGCGAAGGGGACTGTCAGACTCTTACTGACTAAAAACCAACCCGTATTCCTCACGTACCCGTATGTCGGAGGGTCGGGTATCACTGAAGCATTCCTCGCTACCCTCCGACGGGTATTGGCCCGCCAGATGGTCAGGCAGGCCCCGAACAAAACCCCCTTGGCGGCGGATGAAGGTGTTGGGCTCCGCCGCCAAAACACTCAGCGGCCGCAGAGGATAGGGAGGACGGCAACGCAACACCGCATCTCCTCTTCCTCTGCGGCCCCACCGCGACGCAACGATGGTGCGCCTCCAGTTGGTCGCGGGAGATAGGGCGCGCGGCAACGCAACACCGACACGCTTCTCCTCCCGCGACCGCACCCGACTGCGAGGGACAGAAGAACTGTCCCTCGCACCCGCCCCTTTGGACGCATCCTGCGCAGGCCTCCGTCAAGCCCACGTGGAGCGTCCCCTCCTGGATCCCTCTTAGCTTCACCGCGGGTGACCAATCCACGGTTACTAAGCCCCCCTACCACGACAAGGTGGAGATCCCACGGGGGGGATTCTTGTTATACCTGACTAATCAAGCTTTGGTTCAAATGGCGTCAATAGCTTAATTTTACGAATAACCGATTTTTCAATCACTATTAATATTATTTTTGTGATGTTGTTGTAAGCAGCGATAGCCTAGTGGAGAGACCAACAGTCCATGCAAAACAATTCTCAGATTTAAAGAAAATTCAGACCACTGATTAAGCTACGTATTAAATGGTGAATCATCTCTAGCTAAACAGTGTAGGAAAATATTGTGAGGAAGCCAGCATGGCTAAGAGTTGTCTGCCATCCTGCACTTGGCCAGTGCTCAGCAGTGGTACAGTTTATACACAGGGGTGATAATGTCGATATTTTTGCTAAAATAAATCTTATTTTGTTCATATACGGCGGCCGCCACATAGTAATATGTAAAAGTATTTGTGTAGGAGACTCCCTACTAACAGGACTGCAAAATATTACATACGTAGCTAAGTCATGCGCCAATTTGTCCGTTAGGTAGATCTGAAAAAGTTTACGTAAAAATACTCTAGTCATTAAATAAGTCTCCTGTGGCTTGGGATGCGCGCTATGTTCCTGATATTTACCGCTCGATGCAAGCGATGGCGACGTTACACGACTACAGGATATCGTGAGCTGTGTTATCAAGGATATGGTAAGTGGAATAGCTGCGGGTCTCTTCTCACTATGAGAAGGCTATGGCCATAGTCCACCACGCTGGCCAAGTGCGGGTTTGCAGACTTCACATGTCTTTCGAGAAAATTATGGACAACTCTCAGACATGTAGGTTTCCTCACGATGTTTTCCTTCACCGATTAGCAAGCGATAACTAACAATTTAATACGCACTTAACTCCGAAAAGCCATTGGTGCGCGGCGTGGATTCGAACTCGAGGCCATCTGCATAGCAGTCTGTCGGTCTCTCCACTTAGCTATCGCTGCTTACAATACGCATTGCTGCCTACAATACGTTATGGTCATGAAAAAAAGTGAACATATCTGAATGTATTTATTTCTTGCGTTACTGACTGACTGCCTGAAAACGCATAGCTAATACTATTGGGCGTGAATTTCAGCTTCTTCAAACAAAACTTTTGGATGTAGCTGTATACCTCTAGTTTACTATACTATATGGTAACAAATAGAGAGTACATCGACCAATGACATAGGATTTATTGCAAGCGCGAGAGATGTTTAAAAACAAAATGCCGTCTTTTGGAAGCGTGTCCTAAACAGTATCAGCATTACCTGCATAGCTATGCTGACCTTTTGTGCTGGATGCAAGCCAGCGGTCTACTCAAAGCTTTTTTCTTTACGCCACTAAGGTCTAGTTGACATTGGGCATGCGCATTCTTCGTGCGTGTACTCAGCTTGCGCCTTGCGTCCGTTCGGCGTGCATCTGGCGTCCATTCAGCATGCGCCTGGCGTTCACTTTGTACTACAGAGTGAAGGCCGAGCGTCCGCTCGAGGAACACGCAGCCCCTCACAGTGGGCATGCGTGGTCACCCAAAACACTTCAAATCACATTGCCATATCCACCTTTCGTTCATTTTCTTACATCTACACAAGAGTGAGCTTAGAGAGCGTGCTCATCGGGGCGTATAGTTTAATATCCGCTAGTGACCACCGCTCGACTCCTTGCTGGCTAGTCTATGCAAACAGATACAGGAAAAATGTTCAGCTATGTTATACTAGTCGGAATGTAGACATATAGATAGATATTACACCTCTAGATATTATTCGTCTAACCCTCCGGGGATAAAAGGCGTGAGTTTATAGATTAGTTTTTTGTGTGTCACTAAAAGTGCAGAAAACATACATAATCTCACGCAGGAAAGTCCTCGTTGGGGTAGGCAGAGACAACAGATCGCCACTTGCTTCTATTCTTACAAACCTCACGCGCTTCCTCTATATTAATTACTCTTTTCATACATGCTCGCTGGTAGTGGGTGCTTCGGAACTTGCTGTTTTAAAACGTCCCCAATATGGTTGTCGTCAACCATATTGGGGAATGATGGAAAGGGGATGCGAAATACAGGAATTGAATAAAGAACTTAAAATTACTTAGTAGAACATGGATGGTGTTGTCGTAATTGGGTAGACAATCTAGGACGTATTAAAGTATTTAATTATGGAGTTATAGGTGACTAGTTTTAATAAACAATGGTGTACAAACAGGTGCCACTAATACTGGAAGTAGCGAAATTTTGAATTTATCCTGAAGGTTAAGGCTCCAAGAAATGAAGAAACTTCTGGCCAATTTCACCGCTGTTTGTTTTATTTAAATTAAATTGTTAGATGTTTCGTAATTATCATAAATTTCGATACAATTGTAATTTATCTGGAAGATAAGCTTATCCGGAGGAGATGAAACTGCGCTTTAGTCTCGCGATATCCATATACTTTATCAAATTACACTATTTGTCCAGATATTTATATTTGAACGTAAAGATATCTATTAACCTTTAACCCCTTGAGTGTCCTACGGTCACGTTGGGCCCGTAAGAGAAATAGGTCGGTAGTGTCCTACAGGCACGGTGTGCCCATAAGGATTTGTGTGAATTTCACTCCGGTGTTGCGTGATTGGTTACAATAATAAAAACGTACATCGACTAGTTACAGATTAACCAACATAATACCATCAATTTTTACCATATTTCCAAGCTTGCAACCGAAAAAAATAATAAAATTCCTGAGTTCGGAGCTCAGTTTTCTCCGTGCCGCCATATTGCGCTGTGGCGATCAACTAAGTTGAATTTGTGATTTTTCAAAAATGTATTCTCAACGCAAACGGTAAGTGATTGTATTAGTATTATATATCAAATTATTGTCAATTTGGTGAAGTATATGTCTTAAATATTTTTTAGCCAGGTATAAAAACATTTACAAAAAACTGTTAGTAATTTTTGTGATGCAATTTTGGGGCATTCGTTGGCCACTAGCCGTCCTACATATTTTAAATGATTATATGTAAATATTTATCAATTACTTTACTAAATATAGATAAGTTTCTCACAAAGTTGTTTTAGAATCCTTTGTTAATAAGACTTTTTGTATTATTTTTGCTATAAATAGGTATAAATATGTTTCGTGAGTGAGAAATGTTTTCCGTCGGATCGTCAAACTGGCGCAAATTTTTCGCTGCAATGAATAAATGGTTATTGTGAAGTGATATCGGTGACCTGTGCTAAATTAATGTATATAACCGTCGCGTCGTCTAACCGTGTCAATATTAGTGCAGTGAGAAAGTGAATTTCGTGAATAATTTATGTGTACTGTAGAAAAATGTTTCATTATGGTCTAAGAAAAAACAAAGTGACCTGCATTTATCAATTTTTCGACATGAAAAGGTTAAAGCTAAGGTATTTTAATATAATTCTCATATGGAGTAACTGCTGAACTAAATACGGTTTAAAATTTACGTCATATAATTACACAAAGCGCAAGAAAATTAAAGTTTTATTACCTAAGATCTTATAAACATTACATCCTCAAAATGGCTGGACACTACCGGAGAAAATGCATTTTAGAGCGGGGCATGCGAGGGGTTAAATATGGACGTGTAGCCTCACAGGCTCCGGATGAATGTTAGTTTCTAAGTTTTGTGAACTTTCCCTTACTCCACATACCTGAGCTGCTCAGTAGCTTCAGATATAGTAACGAAACGATCAGTATAGGACGAGGTTGTGTCATTCGATGAAAAACACGTGAGTAATCTTTATTTAAAAATCACCTGTAGCCTGTACGTCTACACGTCCTTATCTATGGTATAAAATATATACAATAAATGATATGGTAACAGTGGATGACCAGCCACTACCACTCATAACAAGGACAGGAAAAGCATGTAGACTTTGTCCTGAAAAGAAGCATAGAATAAAAACCCACATTTTTTTATATAATAATGGGCGGCAAACGAGCAGACGGATCGCCTGATGGTAAGCAATTACCGCCGCCCATGGACACAAGCAACACCACAGGAGTCACAAGTACGTTGCTGCTCCTTGGGGTTGGGAAAAAGGATAGGATGAGGAGTGGGATGAGGGAGAAGGAATAGGGGATAGGGCTCTCCGGGACTCTCACTCACTGAACGAAACGCAACAGTTTAGGTACTGTTAGTCTACGTCTATTTTCTGTGAGAGGGTAGTACTTCCCCGGTCGAGCCGGCCCATTCATGCTGAAATCAGCAAGGCTCTACTACCGTGATGTCGCAGCCAGTGTGCTTACAATGTCCTCGTTTTTAGTGAAAAGACTGTCAACAATTAAGCATAAACAGTAGTTGTAAGAATTTTTGATATTTGTTGTTTGAAGTGAATTTTTAATTTTTTGACTTCCTTAAATGTTAGAATTTATTAAAAAGAAGTTTAATATTGTTTTTTTTATATTATCTTAATTGTTTATACATAAAACTACCCAAAGACTGTTCCGATGTTTTGATACAAAGTCAGTGTCCAGATATTTACTTAAAACGTAGGTTATATGTTAACGTATTTTTACTGTAACCAAACCATACTTCAAGTTACATATAGTACTGAAGCTCTTTTGCATTTTTCATTCATCATCAGCCTTGAACAGTCCACTGCTGGACTAGGCCTCTCCTTTGAAAGGAGGAATTGGCCTACTATACCACGCTGGCCAAACGGGTTGGTATAGGGTTTGTATCAAGTTTTCCTTCTCTTATAGGGCTGTTCTCTGCATAGTATGCTCCCTCTGTCGGCTCTTACGACACCCATGGCATAAAATGGGGTGGTGACATTCCGTATTCTTAATCCATCACCAAAAATTACCATCACAGGAAATTCAAAATAGGTTTGTAATATTTTCCTACTTTAAGCTAGATATCTCTACTCCATTCTCCTTTATAACACGCGCCTACATCAATCTCAAGTCCATATCCAGCCTAACTGGGACATCTGGTGACTAGTATCCGTCCGCCTTACTCGAGTCGCTAGGAAATGGATTCCACTGAAACCTTCGCTGAATAATACTCTCTACGTTATAAACATCACGTTACATCAAGTAATGCTCTTTTAAAACTACACCACTCGCAAATTAACCTTATCTCCATTCTACAAAGTTGAATTTTCAATGTCAAGATGACACCGTAAGATTCAAACGTAAAGAATAGAAAATTGGATCTTAAAGTTTGATGGTGTAGGTTTATTATCCCTTGTGCAGATATAGGGTGTCAGTGTCTTGGAAATGCAAAAGGAATGGTGATATCTACTTTTCACAAATAGATACAATCTGTAAAACTGTATAATGTTAGAGAAAAGTTTGTTTTAGTTATGACCATGTAATTATTCTTGCTTTTTCTTTGTGAAAGGTCAGGTATAATTTCTGATGACTTTATTATAAAATAAAGGAATTCAAATAAAACACTCGTTGTACCACAGAATCATAGACAATATATATTCATAGATAAGCCATATACTCATTCTAGAAAAAGAAAGATACCACAGAGTATACAAGTAATTTTATATTGAACAGTTATGGAAAGGCGGGGAATTTAAATATTAGTTCAACACTCCTGCCAAATTCAAGCCTTCCATGTACCAAATTAATTACAATAGTAGGTAACAACATAGTAAACACATCAATTTAAACTAAGGATTACATAACATATCAATAGATAACATTCCAATTTTGTCTCTCAGATATTGAAATTTATCTCTAGGTAAAGCCTTAGTTAGAAAGTCAGCAAGCTGATTGCTTGTTGAAACATATTTAAGATCAATAACTTTGGCGCAATACTTTTCTTTAATAAAATTATATTTAGTGTCTATATGTTTGCACCTCTTGTGAAAGTTTTTGTTTTTAATAACACTGATTGCACTTTGATTGTCTATATTTAGTACTATGGTTTGTTGCTTTAATTCACCCAAGTCACATAACAATTGTTTAATCCAAATAGCTTCTTTGGTGGCAGCACAGGCTGCCATAAATTCAGCTTCCGTTGTAGATAGAGCAACAGTGTGTTGCCTTTGACTGGACCATGTCACGGCAGCTCCATTTTTAATGAATATGTATCCAGTCGTTGACCTTCTGGTTGTGATGTCATTGGCATAATCAGCATCACTATAGCCAATTAGCTCTGAACATTTCAATGCTGATTGGTAACATAGACCATAATTGACAGTATCTTTGAGATACTTAAAAATTTTCTTGACAGCTGTCCAGTGAGATTCATTATAGCAGTTCAAAAATCTACTCATCAAGCTTACAGCGAACATTATGTCTGGTCGACTTACTATGGCAAGATGCATCAGAGAACCAACTGCTTCTCGGTAAGGAAGATTCTTGTCGGGCTGGTGCTCACTTTTCTCCAGCTTAGAATGAGGATCAACTGGAACGCTGTTGGGGTTGGCATTTTCCATATTAAATTTATTTAATAACTGTTTAATATATTTAGATTGATGTATAAAGATGTATTTGTCAGAAACTTGAATGTCCATTCCAACAAATTTTCCAGGTGGGCATATTGTCATATCAAAGATTGTTTTCAAATCATTTGTTACAGATTGCAGAACAGATCTTGATTTTGAAAATAGAAGCCCGTCATCGACATAAATACAGAGATAACACTTTGTTCCTTTGACATTTGCGACATAGACACATTGATCTGCTTTACTATTTATGAAACCAAATTTCTGAAGTACAGAATTAAATGTAGTATTCCAGCACCGTGGTGCTTGTTTCAGACCATACAGTGACTTTATTAATTTACATACTTTATTGGGTTCATATATTAGACCTTCAGGGGGATACATGTATATGTGTTCTTCCAGTTCCCCATACAGAAAAGCTGTCTTAATATCAAGTTGAAGAATTTCATAACCATTTTGAGCAGCTAGAGATAATAATAATCGTACTGAATCATACCTGACCGTGGGTGAAAATGTTTCTTTATAGTCTATACCTTTCGCTTGTGCATAACCCTTTGCACATAACCTGGACTTGAAGCGGGGACCCGTTGGTTGATCTTTGACTCTGAAAACCCATTTAGAGCCAATGATGTTTGTATTTTCAGGTTTGTTTACCAATATCCATGTACCATTTCTTTTATGGGCTTCAAGTTCCTCTTCAATAGACTTTTTCCATTTTTCAGCATTCTCACAACTAATAGCTTCTTTGTATGTTTCAGGGATTTGCTCAGGTACTAAGCATTCATCATAGCAAAGGTAAGTTTGTTGTTTATTTTTATTTCTAGGTCTCAATGTTATGTTGCTTCGGGAGGGAGTATCAACTTTACCATCTGGTAAGTATTCATCTGAATCTGAGTCATTTTTAACAGTATTGTATGAGCTATCTGAGTTATAGGAATCTTTTATGCTTTCTTCGTTGGACTCATTTGATATTAAACTGTCTTCATTACTTTTGGGATGTATATCTAATGTTTTATTTTCTGTTTCAGACAATTCCAGAGCGGCATAGTTTCTCTTCACAGTGGATTCAAGAAAGACAGCATCCCTGCTCTTTATAACAGCTCTGGTGTTTATTTATTTATTTATTTATTTATTTATTTATTTAGCTTTTACAGAAGGCTTACGGACTAATAAATATTATATAATATTACAAAAATGAATTAAACAATTTGCCAATTAAAAGCCTCCACATATAGGTATAAAAAGGCCGTTATTTTACATATTTAAACACAAAATACAAAGAATGTTTAAAAAAAGAAAAAAATCAAAACAAATATACAAAGTGATGTTAAAAAACTCAAAACAAAAACAATCAATCAAAAAGAAGAAAAAGGTATCAACAAAAGTAGTCTGGTCCAATTCAAATCTGTGCTGATTGGTCAATACTAGTATTATCAAAATATGAGTTGGCTAATAACCGTCTCATGGTCGCTACGCTGGTGCAAAAGAGGTCGATATTAAGGTCTCGTGGAAGTCCATTAAAACTAGCTGCACTTCTTACAGAAAAAGTGTTACTTCTATAATTTGTAGATGCAAATGGAATGCTCAATATGGGCCGCTGGCGAAAACCTAGCAAGTTTGTACGCATTGATATATTAGCCAAGAGCTCAGGACAGTCAATGTGACCATTTGCAATGTTCATAATAAAACTTATGTCTGCAATAAACCGTCTCATTTCTAAGGATAGGAAGTGGTATTTCCTGCATCTATGGTCGTAATCAACCAAACACTGCTGCGCTTTGTAATCAAGATAGCAAAGAAATTTTCTTTGGACGCCTTCAATACGGGATTTGTAAACCTCATACTGCGGGTTCCAAACTTGGGAGGCGTATTCAAGGTGGCTGCGTACGAAAGAACAGTATAAAATCTTTACTGGTTTTAGAGAACGGAAACAGGCCGTGGTTCGTAAAATAAAACCCAGAGCTTTTGAGGCCTTTTTAACGATGCTGTCAATGTGTTGATCAAACAGTAACCTACTATCCTGTATGATGCCCAAGTCTTTAATGCTGTTCACTTTACTGATGGGTTTATTATTTAAGGTGTATGTGTAATCCATTGAATACGTTCTACGTGTAAATGTTATGTGGAAGCATTTAGAGACATTAAGTTCGAGCTTGTTTCGGCTACAATATGCTTCAAATCTATTTAAGTCATCCTGTAATTTATGTACGTCAGATGTGCCTTGTATGACCTTGTGAATTTTCATGTCATCAGCATAAAGTAGGATGTACGAATGACGAAAGCACTGTCTGATATCCGCAATAAACAGCGTAAACAAAAGAGGTCCAAGAATTGAGCCCTGAGGGACGCCAGATGGGACAGAATTCCAACCTGAGACGTAACCCTGAAGAACGACAGCCTGTGTTCTGTTCTCTATATAAGATTTGAACCATCGGTACAAGTCTCCATGAATTCCAGCAAGCAAAAGCTTCTTCAGTAGCACTCGATGGTCAATATGGTCAAAACACTTGCTGTAATCAGTAAAAATTACATCAACCTGTCGTCGAACCATTCCATCTGTAATAAACTCGTGTGATAGAAGTAGATTTGAAGTTGTTGAGCGGTTCGTAACAAATCCGTGCTGCTCGTCGCCAAGACTAGATCTAAAAGCCGCGTAAACATCAGTATGAACCACACGTTCTAGAATCTTAGAAAAGAGGCATATCTTGGATATAGGACGGTAGTTCGCGATATCAGTTCTATCACCCTTTTTTAAGACCGGGGTTATGAAAGCAGATTTCCAAATCTTCGGAACCACACCTTCTGATAAAGAGCGCTTGAATAGAACACAAAGCGGTTCCACAAGACTGTCAGCACAATTGACTATAAATATTGGAGGTATTAGGTCCGGTCCACCTGATTTGGTAAGATCCAATGATTTGAGCAGCTTTAATATGCGTGAATGGTTTATGTCAACCGTGCTAACAGACATTGCTGTATTACTATAGATCTCGCCGGTTGTGGATTGATCACCATCTGTTGGTTCGGGTTCTAAAAATGTAGATTTAAAATACGTGGCGAATAAGTCACTAATATCTTGTCCAGTATCGGCAGAGATCCCACGAAAGTGCATTACGTTAGGAAACGCCCCGACAAAGCGCTTACTTTTCACGTAGGTCCAAAATGACTTGGGGTCTTTCACAATCGAAGCCTCAATTTTTTCCAAATATTTATCATAACTCACTTTTTCTAAGTCAATAGCTCTGCTGCGGAGTAAGGCAAATGAGTTATAATCTGACACATTTTTATATTTTTTATATTTCTTATGGTATTTAAATTTTTCCCTAATAATTTTTATTAACGCCGGAGTATACCAAGGAGGGTAAGATGATTTTTTTAAAGTTTTTACTGGAATGTACTCATCCCGAAGCTTATACAATATGCTATAAAATGTTGCGATTGCATCCTCTAAACTCACTGTCTGTAATAATTGAGTCCAATTAATTAAGTCTAGTTCAGATTTAATAGCAGTATAATCGCCTTTAGAAAAAAATGTATCGATGCATAGGTTTGTCCATGAGTTGATGAATATCAACAAACCGGCTATGAATTAACAATGGTTTGTGGTGCAAATCAATGGGCTGTGCTAGTGGGTCCCTACTTTCCATAACAGTTACTAAGTCGTTACAAAATACTAAATCGAGTAATCTGCCGTTTACATTTCGCTCGCCGTTATACTGCGACATATTAAAGGTATTAAGGGTATCAAAAAACTCTGTGGTGTGCTGCGAAGGAATATTTATAGGGACTAACTCGCCCGTGGTCACGTTACCGTGACACCACTCGACGTCATTTCCAAAATTAAAATCTCCCACCAACATAAATTTGTCAAGTGGATGAGCTAAGAATAAGTTGCTTAGGTTGTGCGTGAAATTACCTAACTGAGTATTATAAGAATTGCCTAGATTTTGTTTACATAAATAAAGCGCACATATATGCAAATTATGACTAACCTGCTGTTTGGACCTCTTAAGGATCACGGACAGCCAAATATCCTCAGCAGAGCTGCACCAGTCCTGCCTTTCAACAATAGTCAGTTCCTTTTTCACTGCTATCAAAACACCTCCACCACGTTTTTGCCCGGTTCGGGAATAATCACGATCGCGTCTCCATACGAGATATCGTTCATCAAATATTTCACTACTGTAAAAACTGTCGTCGAGCCACGTTTCCGTGAATATAATGACATCGTATGATCCTAGACACACACCACGAAATACACTGTTCGTTTTCGTACGCAGACCACGCACATTTTGATAGTAAACTTTAAGCGTAGTCATAATTAAATTTAGCTATAATCAAATTATTAACAATCATATAATAACAGCCCAAAAATAAATTATATTTTAACGATATAATTAATAATTTCAAAGATAAAGGTCTGTTAAAACTTTTATAATATTTATGTAAGGTAGTGGATAGTTGAAATAAAAGACACAGCAAAGCACAGTGTTCGATCGAAATTACTCCACAGAAATAGATGTTTTGAATGGAGACAAAAGGCGTCGACAGGTATCGAGATACAGGTAGCTCGCAGCTAACAGTCATAAGTCAGTACCACCTGTGTAGCAATATACACCGTAACATGCATAAAATACGGTTGAAATCAGCGTGATAAGATGTAACACTGCAAAAAATACATCTAATGAACTTACTTGAGAGCACAATACGGCGACACAATACTAGTAGGAATACGCAATCAGCACACATTTGACCAAGATTCTCAAACTTTTTCAGTACAAATAATGTAAGCAGATACTTAAACAGATGAGATATTATATCGATGACTTTAATAACGATTGAAATCAGAAAATTTAAACAATTTTTTTCAAATCCTTTGCCGCTTTGATTACCACTATAGGCGACGTGTCGTTTTTCCTTACATATATCTTTGCGTTTTTGACCCAGACATACTGAAACCCCGCTTCAGCAGCAGTTTTCTTGACCTTAGACAACAACAGCTTGTTCTTTACGGTTAAATGGTCATTAATATATATTTTTTGGTTCCCGTTTAATCCAATTTTAGCAGGCGTCAGGGTTGAAGTTTTCAGCTCTTGCGGGCAGCTGCTACAAAGTCCTCCTTCACATACCGTTGACAAAAACAAACTATGATTGGTTTTATACGGTCTTTGTCACTTGTTGGTACCCGAGTTATAAAGTTTATATGATTTTTTGAGATAGGATAATTGACCTTAACACTGATTTTTGTAATGATATCGAAGAGGTTCTCGTTACTTGTCTGTGGTATACCCTTAACTTCAATATTGTTCGAACGCGACCATTGATCTTTAGTGTTTTGGTCTTCCTCCAATTTATCTAACCGGGTCCGTAACTGTTCAACTTGACTTTGAAGTTTTTCAACCTGTACTATTCGTTGTTCCATGTCGTTAATTTTGCCTGTCACTTCTTTCATCATTTCGTTGTGCTGATTGATCAGGGAACTTTTGAACTCAGCAAATTCATTTCTCAGTGCCACGATGTCATCTTTCATGTTTTCCAGTTTAGCAAATTTGTCAGATAGCGCGCGTATTTCCTGCAAGACCGTTGAATCGGGTGTTGATAACGGTGATCTAGGCGAGGCAGGCATGGTATTCCCTGCCTGTTTACATTTGCTACAGCGCCACATTAACTTCCGATCGCCGAGCCTCCGATATCCGGCTTCGTTGACGCGACCACAGTGGAAGTGGACCGTGAGGTTGCACGCCGCGCAGTGAGCACCATCCGTCAACAACTCACTGCAGATACCGCACTTGGATGTATCCGACATTCTGAGAAAACTTTGAGAACGGGTGGAAATTGTTTCGTTGAATGTATCTGCCGACCGTTTTTTATTTAAAACGTTTGTTGTTTACGTTCACTTTATTGTGGTTTTAACGATTTAACACTGTTTGCTTGTGGGTTTTGTCTTCAAAAAAAAAGAAGTGTTTGGTATTATGAACCTGTATCCCTTTGTGTTCTCGCAATAGCCAATAAAGATCATCTTCTGTGCTTTTGGATCCCACTTTTTGCGTTTTTCTTTAGGCAGGTGGACCATAGCTTCACACCCGAACACTTTCATATGACTGACATTTGGTTTATGACCAGACCAAACTTCTTCAGGGGTTTTAAACAATAAGGATCTAGTTGGAGATCTGTTTATGATATATGCAGCAGTTTTTATGGCCTCAGCCCAGAAAAACTTCGCCAAGCCAGCATTCGGGATCATACACTTTGCTCTCTCAACTAGAGTCCTGTTTAGCCTCTCTGCAGCTCCATTTTGTTCTGGAGTATAAGGTGTTGACGTTTGATGTCTTATTCCAGCACTTATTAGGAAGTCAAGGAATGGTTTGTTGACATATTCTAGGCCATTGTCAGTCCGAATACATTTGAGTTTACATTCAGTTTGATTTTCAGCTTCTGTTTTGAACTCTTTGAATTTTGACAATACCTCTGTTTTGTTGTTCAAAATGTACACAAATACCTTTTTGGAATAATTGTCCAAAAATGTTAAGAAGTATTTAGCCCCTCCTAATGATTGTGTTTCCATGGGGCCACACAAGTCAGAATGCACCAGTTCCAATAGCTTTGAGGAATGTCATCCTTGACTCTTGAAAGGCAATCTTGTTTGCTTGCCCTCTTGACATGTTATACAAGTTACATTGTACATTTGTTTATCAGATAATGTTAATCCTTCAGAACATTCTTTCAATTTTTTCAGGGTGTCAAAGTTCAGATGACCCATCCGTTGGTGCCATAAAAATATATCATCTTGTTTAACATCAGACATGCATGCATAATCAGTATTCATGTTAAGCGGGTACATGTTGTTAACTTTTGTTGCTGTTGCTACAATAACATTTTGTTGGTTCAGTATAACACAGCCTTTAGAATCAAATTTAACTTGACCACCCTTTTCGGTAATTTGATGTACAGATATTAAATTCACTGCAAGTTCTGGTACATACAAGACATTTGTAAACAAAATTGTGTTTGACTGATTTTCTCCATTCAGTGTATTCAAGGTCACATCACCGGAGCTACTTACTGAAAGTGTTTTGTTATTAGCAACTTTGATTTGCTCTATAGGTGGTGAGTGTTTGTTTTGAAGAAGGTTTTGATGTCTCGTCATGTGCATGGTTGCCCCAGAATCAATGTACCATGCAGAGCTGTTGTTGTCAAACGGAGTGACAAATGCGGCAGCATATGAACTATTTGATTTAACAACCTTTTCTTTCGGTTTTGACCTGCATTCTGGACTCTTGTGTCCATATTTATTACACTGAAAACATCTAGGACCTTTGTTGAACTTTTTTTTCACATTCTTGGTTTGAGAACCATGAGCAGATGTAAAAGCAGAGTTACTGTTTTCAGATTTTACTTCTTGGAGCAATTTAGATTTAACAGAGTCTGCGCTTATTTTCATCCCTGAGCTTTCTATAGCAAGGATCATTGGTTTATAATGTTCAGGTAGTCCGGAGAGTAAAAGTGTTCCAAGCCACTCATCATCAACTTTGAATCCTATATTTCGGAGTTTGTGCGCTGTAGACATTATCTTACTCACGTATTCGCCTATATTATGGTAACTAGAGAGTGTAGTTGTACAGAGATCACGTAGTAGGCCAACTCTGCGTGTAAGCCCCGAGTCGTCGAAAGCATGGGACAGGTTTTCCCACACTTCTTTTGCTGTTTCTGCCTCTTGGATATGTACGAAGTTGATACTGTCGACAAGTAAAATGATTTTGGATTTTGCTTTTGTGTCCTTTTTCTTGTCAATTGGTTCGTTGTTGGGATTTTCAATACATTCCCAAAGCTCTTCATGTTGGAGGTATGTTTTAACAGCAAATCGCCAGGTACTGTAGTTTTCTCGGCCTGTTAGTTTTTCTATAAGTGCCAGAGGATTGCTACTAGCCATGATAATTGGTATTTTAACGACTTGACGATTTGTTAAAAGTGAACCACGCTGCTTTTAGGTTATGTCGGCACACTACCAATTCGCCGGCTCGAGACTGTTTATAAATTGAATTTATGCGTATGATTAACTTTGCAGACACTTTTCTTTACAACTTGGGCTTTACTGGGCCCATAACCTGATGACTTTATTATAAAATAAAGGAATTCAAATAAAACACTCGTTGTACCACAGAATCATAGACAATATATATTCATAGATAAGCCATATACTCATTCTAGAAAAAGAAAGATACCACAGAGTATACAAGTAATTTTATATTGAACAGTTATGGAAAGGCGGGGAATTTAAATATTAGTTCAACAATTTCAATGACTACGAAGGCTGCTGTTTCTCATTATGCTATAAATAACTTGAAAGTATGCAAATTTTATTCCATAGTATGTTGAACCTTTCATTACATTCGGCACATGTTACCTATTTTTCCAAATTGGGTTAATTATGTTAAGATTGACTGAAAGTGAGGATGAACTTATGACGTGACTGGATAGACTCTCAATACAGTAATTATAACTTGGTGGCGTAGCAGGACTGTAACGGACTGCCACGTCGAAGGTCGCGGGTTTGATGCCGCGCAAGTCCAAGATGTGGGTGCGTAAACACAGTTGTTTGTCTTGGTCTTGGTGTAATTGCAATAACATGCTAAATACAGCGACATAAATTGAATGGTGCAGCAGCAAAAACGGCCATCAGCTTCAGTACAAAAAGGCTATTAATGTGATAGGCCAGAGATCAATGCGCCACCATTTGAATGTCCAATCATGATTTAAATCATCATACACCGCAGCCGACAGCAAATATATTAACCGTGTAGTGGAAGCATGTCACCTTATGTTAAGTTACATACATACATACATAGACTTACGCCTGTTTCCCCGGAGGGGTAGGCAGAGGCATATTAAACGCCCACTTTTCGCCAGTGTTTTGATCCCACGTAATAGGTGGCGAGCCTATTGCCGATTATCGGGATATTTTGTTTGCCAGAGCCTCGTTCGTTGATCGGCAGGCGCACCACTTGCAGGTGAGGTTGGCTTGGGACCCTAAGTTCTTGGTGGGAACCCTATGCTATGTAAAGTTATTTTACAAAATTTATAAATATATTATCTTATTGCTCCTTAATTGTTTCTCTTTACTTAATTATATATATCTCCAGCACATAGAATTAGTTGGCGATGAATATATGTACTACTAGCTTTCGCCCGCGGCTTCGCCAGCATGAAATTTTAATAAACAGTATAGCCTATGTACTTCCCCGGGTTTCAGACTGTCCATGTCAAATTTCATCAGAAACGGCTCTGCAGATTAGCCGTGTAGCTTACATGTATTAACAGATAATACCTACTTAAAAATTACTTTTGTTTTCATAATCGTTGAACTTCAGGTAAAGATTAGTATGTAGGTATATTATTGAAGTTATGAAGAGCTTATATACCTACTAAATGTAACTGGAGCTATAATAAAAACTGTAAAAAAGCATTACCACAAAGTACATATCAGACCGTCATAAGCGCGCTTAAGCGCGCCGACTCATAGAAAGCGCTTTAAATGACGCTGCGCTTAGGTCAATTATATCGTGATAACTTTTAAACTATTCGTCCAGATTACTTACTGTAAAGACCAAGTTCATCTACATTAAATACTGAAGGCAAAAAATCGTAAATTTTGAAAACAATTTGTTAACTACTCTAGAATGAGCATTGTAAAAAACATTTTTTTTTTTATGTTATACTGTTTTATAACAATAAAAATGATTTAGTTAGGTTATGTACTAAAAGCTAAAAAGAAATTCGGTAATTCCTAGCTGCCAGATCACACCAATCTTCTTATCAATCTGGGATATTGGTCAGACAAATATAAAATCGTTGGGCAAGTGAAATTTCTATCATAATGATTATTCTGGATACGCTACGCCCAAAATTAAAATAAATGCTTTTTTTAGTTTATTTTATTTTTAAGTTTTTAGTTTTGTTGTTAGTTGGTACTTCTCATTCTATTTTCATAGTGAGCCCTATTCTACCAATGAAGCCCTTTCATTCGACACCGATAGTGAGGTATTTGTGGCAAATATGATTGTAGTCAGCCATTTTGCTGCGACAGCCATCTTAGATTTTTCATAGTGAGCTCTATTCTACGAATCAAGCCCTTTCATTTGATACCCATATTGAGGTATTTGTGGAAAATAACTAATCCGCCATTTTGTGGCGGCGGCCATCTTGGATTTTTCATAGTGACGTCTATTCTACTAATCAAGCACTTTCATTTGATAACCATATTGAGGTATTTGTGGAAAATATGTAATTCGCTATTTTGCGGCGACAGCCATCTTGTTTTTTTTATAGTGAGCTCTATTCTACGAATGAAGCCCTTTCATTTGATACCCATTTTGAGGTATTTGTGGAAAATAGGTTATCCGCCATTTTGTGGCGGCGGCCATCATGGATTTTTCATAGTGAGCTTTTAATGATAAACAATATCACCGTACATTATCTTCAAGTAACTTTAACGGTTTAGGCAACGCACGCGAAGACAGCTTTTCCTTATTGATACTTTTCCTTATATTATGGCAACATTATACAAAATCTTTATAAATTGTAGCCTATGTGTTATTCTGCTGTATAAACTATATAACTGTAAAGTTTCATTCAAATCCGTTCATTAGTTTTTGCGTGAAAGAGTAACAAACATCCATCCATTCATCCATCCATCCATCTATACGTACATCTTCACAAACTTTCACATTTATAATAATAGTAGGATTGTATTAACAGATGCTAAGAATGCTTAGAACAGGCAAAGTGACTGGCAACGACTGGACAAAAAAATCCGAAAAGCCAGGCTCATGATGAAGAACAGGCATACGACAAAAATCAATAACAAACAATAAGCGGTTATTCTGCTTTATCTTTAAGAAATACACAATTCTAATCAACTACAAATAACTACAATAATGTCTTAGTAACGAACAACAGCTTATCTTTCTTGCTTTCTTTCTAACAACAGTTTTGGAAGATGGTTTAGCTTTACAGGAACTAATTGCCTGGAAATACAATATAAAAGAGCGTTATGTGTTCGAGTATGAACCGATTGTCCTTTCTAAAGATGACCATTAGTAAATGGCACGGAGCCCGTAGGGTGTAAATCCGCCTCACACTTCGCTGGATTTTTATTGAAGCTCACTGACCCAGCCTCATTACGTCATAATATACCGAGATGCTCTTACTCTATAGAATATGTTTAGTTGTTTGTAGAAACTACAGGGCTAGTTGAAAGGAAAAGAAAATAGGTGAATACCCGTTGGTGATTCTTGGGAGTCGCGTGTGTCAGATTCAGGAAAGCTTCCCAGTGTAGAGACAGTTTTGATAAATAAAAGAGACAACTATGAAATCATACTATCTTTATTCTGTTTGGCACAAGAATATATCTTTAGATTACGCCGTGATTATACACCACTATTTTTTAATTAGTACAAAAACTTTAAGGACATATGTATTAGCGAAGACATTATTATCATATATGTGAAATAAGAATTTCATAATATCTATAAATATCCAAGTTATAATCATTTGTTTTTTGTAGAAAATCTCACCTAAATCATAGACATAATTTACAATCCATTCACTACTTCATTGATAGTACTTACTTTCCGTCCTACTCTTACGCATTCTTTCCGTCGCACTTATATTGTAGGTTAGTTAGTTAGTTAGTTGGACAGGTGTTTTTCGCACTTAGCCACTTAATTGGGCCATTGTGCGTTAGCAGGAACACGGTTGTCGCCTGCTACTCATACCATGCAAGCTCCTTCCAGAAGGCCATGAGTTGACCAGTGTTGCGTATGGCTTCGCTCATGGTTCTGGGGTTGTTCAGGAACCTCGTCCGTTGGTCGCTCACGCTGGTACAATGTAGGATCACATGAACGGGTGTTTCTTCGGTCTCCATGCAGCCCCTACACACACCCCGTGACGCCGATATTGTAGAGATGCTTGTTTAGTGGACAGTGGCCGGTTATTATGCCAGTCAGATGCTTGAGTGTTTTCCTGTTGGAGTGCAACAATTTATATATTATATTGTAGGTAGCCTTAGACAATAAAATGAAGCAAAATAATCAGTGCGGGTAGTTACTTTTTAGTTTTCTAAACTCTACCCTCTGTTTCATAGTTTATCCGGGCTTAGGACCGGCAAAATTAACCGTTTTACAAGTAATTAAATACGGAGGTATGTAATTAGAAGGCAAACACATAATTATCAAAATAAAAGAAGGTATTCTGTTATAAAAGTAAAGAGTAATTTTGGCGTATTTATGAAGTTAGAATCATCTGCTGTTTACAAATAACTTTATCATCATCATGTCAGCGTAGAAACGACCACTGCTGGACATAGGCCTCCCTCAAGGTTCTCTACACAGAGCGATTTTGAGCCGTCCGCCTCAAATTATTATTTACTTAAGTAGGTATTATTTACTAAACTTACAAGTATTTCCATTGTCCTTCGAAATGTCCACCACCATTGTCAATACACAGATCACAGTCTTTTCACTTCGTCAAAAGCATCCAATATGCGCTGTTTTAATTGTGCGATACTAGCCGGCTCACTTTTGTATACTCACAAAAGAAATCCATGGGTACACAGCTGCACTTGGGATTCCTCCACACAAAAAGTACGCACGAAGCATAGCTACATACTCCCGTGATGTGAACTGTTAAGCCATTGCTTCGGGCAAACGTAAACAAACAATTATCTGTTGCGACGGAAACATAGATGCGTTCGGTTCCGCTAGCAATTTAGCACTGTTTAGTGTTTGTCGCATCGGACGCGGCGCGGGCGCAGAGGGACAGGAGGGAATTTATCAATGGAGTAGTTTGCTACTATTTTTACTTATAGTACGCGAGTCGGTCATAGTATTAGTAATGCATTAACCAATTATTACGTATTTTTGTGGACACTTTTGAGACAGTTTTTGGACTTAATGTTTATATTTTTAACTACATAAATATGATCAGTTAAAGATACTTAGTGCCCCGTTAAATTTTTTGTACTAATTAAAAATAGTGGTGTATATTTACATATATTTAGAGCCCAGTTCGCAAAGCAAAAGCATAGAACCGAGAGAAAGAACGGGCAATAAAACTCTTGGCCATTCTTTTCAAAAGTCATAATTCACAAATAGTGGTACAGCCAATTAGTATCAAATATCAATGTTGTGGGTAGTTTTATATTACAAGAAAGGTCTGTTTTACAACATAACACAATAAACATTAATTAGCATGAACACAATTTACAAAATGTTTACCACAGTTATATACTGAATGTCTTTGATACAATTTGATCCACAGTATATTATCCTATGCAATATTACAATATTTAATATCACACAAACGACTAAACTACCCACAATATCAATAAGATAATGATTACAATATCTTAAATTGTTTCCTAGATGATAAAACCAATCAACACAGAATATTGAAACACAGTGGCAGTTAAATAGTCAGAACCATATCGCACATGAGTCGTCGTCCAAGTAGAATATAACGAACTACGAGTAGTCGAGATTGTCGACTTTTATAGCTCACTTAAACGTTATTTGCACGTTTGACAGTTTAAAAACTGTCAAACGTCATATTTGTATTATTTAACTGCCACTGCTATGTTACAAATTTAATATTAAATATTTCCCCTTGTATCTTTACATATCTATCACGTGCATGCAAGCTTATCATAAGTACCAACCAGTATATATTGAGAAGGGTGATGATATATAGCTGGAATGTATAAATATAACAATTTATTTATTGCCTTTTCTAAAATAATAATATAAATTATAATTCTAAGGTAGGTTTATTCTAGATTATAAAGGATGCTTGTATATATAAGGATGGACCTGTGTCTTGATCGAAAAATGGCAAAACAATAACACCCTTGGAATATTTAGATTAACATCGATAGCCTAGAGGAGATACGAACAGACTACTAGGCAGAATGTATCAGGTTCACACCTACGGCGAACACTACTCTTAAGATAGAGACATTTTGTGATGTGTGTCTTATAGTGTGAGAAATCTTTTTTGCTTAATCATGAAATTAAGGCACTATCTATTGATTATAGATAACATTGTTTCTCATATATTTTAGTAGTATTTTATGTATACTATATATTTATGTAGTCTATATTTATAAACAAAATGGCTCTGGCAAACAAAATGTCCCAATAAGCGGCAATAGGCTCGCCACCTATTACGTGGGATCAAAACACTGGCGAAAAGTGGGCGTTTAATATGCCTCTGCCTACCCCTTCGGGGAAACAGGCGTGAGTCTATGTATGTATGTATGTATGTGTATGTATGTATTTTTTTGTCTTTTCATGTATTTTGATTTTTTTTGTGTACAATAAACAATTAAAGAAATTAATATAGAATGGAACAAATTACTCAGTAAAATTATGGTATACGTATGTAGCAAATGAAACGAGGCAAATTTATTTGAAATGTAGACATATCAATCCGCCATCTATTTGTAATGTAAGCGGTATTAAATGCAACTCGAATTCAACTGGTTTATACCCTTTGTGCTCGTTTCATATATCTTTGGGTATTATCCAGGATTACTCGATTTACATGAGGATAACAACGTATTTGGTGGTTTAGAAAACCATACTATGTCACTTTAATGATTAAACTATAGAATTAAAAATGAAGGAACTATGTTTACTTATCCATGTGAGCTGTATATTTTATTAAAGGTTTAACTTACTGTCAAGTTGCATCAAACTGTTTCAGTAATGTAAGAATAATAATAATATTTGTGTGTGTGTTATTGATACTTTTATTTGTATAACACAAACACAGTTTAACCTATTTTTCAGTGAAGAAAAGTCGAAAAACTCAGACTCTCGTCTATGTGTCTTAGTAGTTCCTTCTAATTATAAATGTATATTTACTAAAACAAATAAAACAGAAGCAACCAATTTAAAATTGTCTTTTGATAAATATACAGTGTACACCTTCGTTTCAAACATAGTTCTATAGCCATGCCGCATGCATGTGATAGGTTTAATAGTACAGCCAAAAAACTTATGAGAGATTTATTTCTAGTCATTCTTCAAAATACAACTCTGGCATTAGGAGGAATAATGATTATGCTACAAACAAATGCAGTAAATAATCTGTCACAGTAATCACTAACGTAACCTATCAAAAACTTGTCACGCTTTTAATACACCCGCTGATAAAATTGTCCTATTGCGCCCATTTCAAAACTGGATTTTTATATATCCGAATATTTTCGGTTTTTGTAAGGATAAAGGCAAGCGACGTCTTGTTGTCTCTGCCTACTCCAACGGGAAAAAGGCGTGAGTATGTATGTATGAAAATTGTCAAAGCTGTTTTCTCTGTTTGCGCTCTGGTGTAATAACTTCGCAGTAATATCACTATTGCGTCAATCCAACAATTAGTCAGTCAGAAGTTGTTTGCGATATGGCGGCGATAGCCTAGTGGTGTACGTAACCGACTGCCGAGACGATAGTCTCGGGTTCGATCCCCAGGTATCCCGGGCACACACCTCTGACTTTTCGAAGTTATGTGTGTATTAAAAATGTTAATTACCTATCGCTCGCTTAATAATGTGCCCGGTAGATGGCAACAGGCTCGCCCCCTATTACATTGGGACCTAAACATAACTGGCAAAATGTGGGTGTGTACACACCTCTGCCTACCCCTTCGGGGATAAAAGGCGTGAAGTTATGTTATGTGTTAAGTTGTTTGCGAATCTGGCAGCCGAACGCTCCTTTATCGTATGTAAACTCAAACTCAAACTCAAAATCATTTATTCATTTAGGCCACAAAGTGACGCTTATGAACGTCAAAAGTTAAAGTTAATTACTAGATGATTCTACATTTACATTTACTGCCACGTTCGCAATGCAATAGGTAGAACCACGAGAAAGAACGGGCAATAAAACTCGTGGCCACTCTTTTTAACTGCCAGTATAATGGTTTTACATGTTATATTTGTAAGGAGCTGCAACTGTTTCACATTGTGAGTTATCTACTATTGCAAAAGTTAATAGTTATTGATATCATACTCAAGCAATAAATTATGTTCATTTATTAAGCCTCCCAAAGTGAATATGGTGAAACAGGAGCATCCACTTACGTCTTTTGATGTAAGCAACTCGCGAACATGACTGTTCTGATCTATGGTGGAACAGTATGTTCCGAAAAGTAATGCAGCAATTTACAATCTATAAGTTAGCAGTTCATGACCACGAGTTACCCTCACTTTACAAATCCAATAAATTATAATAAAAAGAGTAGAACAAGAATGCAAATGTAGCATAAAAAGAGAATACGGTAATTAACTACACTATAAAACTGCCTATTGACCTAATAATAAAAATAAATTGACCTAATAAAAGAATATTTATTTCCAAGCGTACTTGTCGTCAAAATACTCATTTAAACTATAATATGCCTTTAGTAAAAGATTATTTTTAACAATTGTCTGAAACGACCTTAAAGGCAAGTCTAAAATATTACTCGGTATTTTATTATAGATACTAAGCCCAATAAAAGAGCTATGCGTTTTGTGTAAACGGAAATATGGTACACATAATTTGTGCCTGTTCCTAGTATTAATATTGTGTATGTCACTATTCATTTTGTAAGAATTTATATGTAGTCGTACATGCATAACACTGGCATAAATATATTGTGATGCTACAGTAAGAATACCAATAGTTTTAAATTTTTCTTTAAGTGAGACTCTTGTCTTTAACGGGTAAATGGCCCTAACTGCTCGTTTTTGTAATATAAAAATATTTTCGATGTCAGCGGCCCTACCCCATAATAATATGCCATATGACATAACACTATGAAAATAGCTAAAATAAACCAATCTAGCCGTATCGACATCAGTCAACCTACGAACCTTCTTAATGGCATAAGCAGCTGAGCTAAATTTCCCTGAGAGATATGTAACGTGCGCACCCCACTGTAATTTCGAATCAAGTGTTATTCCTAGAAATAATGTAGATTCAGATGTTTCGAGAACATCGTCATTTAGAGCTATACTAGGACCAAGGTTTCTGACATTAGGCAGAGCAAACTTAATACATTTTGTTTTTTTGGCGTTCAGTACCAGATTGTTTACATTAAACCATTTAGTTACTTGAATGAGCGCACTGTTTATTTCGTTAAAATGTTCCTTATTTCTATCTACTTTGAATATCAAAGAAGTATCGTCAGCAAACAGTACAACGTCACAAATGTTTTTCAAGTAAAAAGGTAAATCGTATGGTAATCATTATGTAAACAAGAAACAGGAAAGGCCCTAGGATGCTGCCTTGCGGCACTCCCAAATCAACAGGTAAGCCACTGGATTTTGAGCCGTTTATTTCAACACATTGGATTCTGTCACTTAAGTATGACTTAATGACTTCCAATGCTTTAGTCTGTACGCCGTAATGTCTAAGTTTGCATAAGAGCGTTTCATGGCAGACACAATCGAATGCTTTCGAAAGGTCGCAAAACACACCAATAGCATTTTGGGCATTCTCCCATGCACTGAATATGTGTTTAAGTAACGCTACTCCTGCATCTGTTGTCGAGTGACCCTTGGTAAATCCATATTGCTCACTATGAAGGAGGCTGTTTAGATTAAAATGTCTAAGTAATTGCTTGAGTATGATCTTTTCAAAAATCTTACTAAAGGCAGGTAGTATCGATATTGGCCTATAATTACTAGGATCAGTCTTACTGCCGGATTTGAAAAGAGGTATTATCCTACTGTGTTTCATAAGATCGGGAAAAACACCTGATTCAATACACTTATTAAATAAGTTGCTTAAATAAGGAGCTACTACATCAATTATACTTTTTAAAACCTTAACAAAAATGCCCCAGAGATCACCTGTATTCTTAGACTCTAGAGATTGAAAAGTACTTATAATGTCGGTAGAATTAATACAATCGAATTTAAATAATACATCACATTTTCCTACACTAGATTCTAATAGGTTTTCTGCGACTATAGCTGATGATTTTAATTCTCTAGTAGTAGTAATCGGTATGCTAGCAAAGAATTTATTAAATGTGTGTGCGACTTCTTTGTCATTATGAATAAATTTGTCACTATCAAATAAACTAAAACTATTACCTCTAAGTGTTGTCTTACCTGTTGCTTCATTAATAGCTCGCCAGGTTGCCTTAATTTTATTCGAGGATTGTTCAATTTTGTTCCTAACGAATAATGCCTTAGCTGTATTGCACACTCTTTTAAATATCTTGGAATAATTCCTAACATAATCAGTGAAGTTCGAATCAGAATTGTATCTCTTCATACCGTACAACTCGTACATCTTTGCTCTGCTTTTGTAAATACCTGCAGTAGCCCACTCACTAAAAGCTCGAGATTCCTTAACTACTTTCTCCTTAGTCCTAAAAGTATTCTGAAATTCCTTGTTAACTACATTAAATAAATTATTGAAATTTTCATTTGGCGAATCAATCTCCATTAAATCAGGACTCATAGCATTCATTCCAATCAAAATTTTATTCCGGAATTCATTAAACTTATGCCTAGGTAATGGCCTAACTAACACTTTCTGTATAATGCTATCACTATAATACGGAAACCTTGCTAATTGACCACAGTGATCCGAAGTGAACAGAACTAACTAATTTATTCAAAACTGTACAATTACTAAATATATTGTCAAGACAGGTGGATGAAGTTGCTGAAATCCTAGTTGATTCAAGGAACAAATTTTTTAAATTAAATGATTTAAATAGATTTAAAAATCTACTAGTCATTACTGAATGATCAAGAATATTTACATTAAAATCTACACAAACTATAATACCTTTCTTATTGCTCCTAATTTTAGTAATTGCATCTTCAATAACTGATTCAAACAAGCTAAAGTTACTTAACGGTGGACGATATACACATATGATAATATGCTGCTCAAGTTCTACACATGACAGTTCCACGGTGCGTTCTATAGACAAACTTGCTATGTCTTTCCGTTCTTTACATGTTAAGCTATTTGAAACAATAATCAAGGATCCACCATGAATAGCGTGTTTCCTAGAGAAGGCACTGTGTACCGTGTATTGCGAGTTATTTAAGAATTTAATTTGGTACTCTTTTAGCCAGTGTTCTGTAATACATCATCATCAGCCTATAACAGTCCACTGCTGGACTAGGCCTCTCCTTTGAAAGGAGGAATTGGCCTACTATATCACGCTGGCCAAACGGGTTGGTATAGGGTTTGTTTCAAGTTTTCCTTCTCTTACAGTGCTGTTCTCTGCATCATATGCTCCCTCTGTCGGCTCTTACGACACCCATGGGATGATATGGGGTGGTGACATTCCGTATTCTTAATCCGTCACCACACGGAAAAACTGTCTGTAATACACATAACTTGTATACTGTGATTTTCTAAATATAAACTTAATTCTAAATCCTTGCCAGATAGACCTTGTATGTTTTGATGTGCTACATTCAGTTGAATTTGTCTACCCTTTGTCCTAGTCTTAAGTTTAAAGAACTTGTGTCAGTATATTCAATAGAAGAATTATAAAGATAGGAACTAATTACAGAAGCTAAATTCTTGGATACCCTACATGTACCTGTGTCATTTTGTAAATTAAATGCTAGTAATTTAGCAACTTGTCTTCTATAAAATAGTGGCAGATACATAGTATCTTTGGTCAATGTAAAATTACTAATAAAATTATTAATGTCAAATAATAAAATAAAATCTTTATATTGACATGTCAAATTGTATAAGCACAAGTTGAGTTCATGAATATAACTATTCATTGTTTCATTTAAGCTATAAGAATAAGGCAAAGCAAGAGTTATAAATTTGCATTCAAATTTCCTGTGAAACGATAACATAACTTCTGTCAAATTAAATATATCCTTTTTAGTCACCGTTGGGCTATCACCATATGTGATAATTATTGTAGACTGCCTATCAAATATTGTTGTATTTAATGTATTAATTAGATATGTAAACGAAGACCCTGGATAACAATAATTGATAGCATTGTGTTGTGTCAGCTCACAATTTATTAAACTACCTAAACCTACACCAAGCCTATCTGAGAACATATAAACTTTATTTGTGCCAGAATTCTTACCTAAAGAAGACTTACCTGTTCTATTATTCACTGAACAAGTACTTTTATCACTATCGCAAATAATCTGGGACTCACAAGTGGGTAATGTTGGTTTTATGATATCCAAACAACTATTGGTATTTGTTAAGGCCTTTACATATTCTAAATTTTGCCTCCCCACTTGTGCAATCTCATCATATTTCATAATATACTCCTGAACCTGATTTTCATATTGCGTGTTCATTCTACTTATTTGAGATTGTAAGGAAGTAATTTGACTTTTAAGATCCCTAGTATGTTTGTCGTATAACATTTTGCCATTAATCAACTCTGCATTGTAATTGTCTAACTCCATTAACAAATCTGAACGCTCAGAAACTAAACATTTATATTGCTGAGATGTTATCTTAGTTTTCCTATATTGCTTTAGACTAAGAATGAGTTTCCTAATATGTTTATTTAATTTATTATACTTTCTATGCCGTTTCAGACGATGAATGTTTATTTTTAATTGTTTTGAATCTAAGCCTAATCTATTACCTACAACCTCTGAGTAAAGGTTCTGAGTTTTATTACTGTTTAATATCTCTACAGTTTGTTCTAGTGATTTAATCTTAGTAAATGATTGTTCTAAACAGCATTCTAGTTCCCTAATGCGACTCATAGACCATGAATGGGCATCATTGTTAGCGGTCAACAAATGGATTTCTTCCTGTAACCTATCTCGCTGGGCCAGTGTGTCCATATACTCAATATGGAGTTCTGCGAGTTGAGCCTTCAGGTTGGAAACCCTATTGTTGACAATCCTGATGTCCTCTTCACAGTCTGCACGCTCCCTCAGTAGATGGTTATTCTCCTCCTGGCACTTCTTTAATTCCACCAAGGTTACTCTCAGCTTGTTTTCTAGATCCTTCGCTGTGGCCTTCCTGGTCATCATAGTGCTCATTGTGGAATGGCTCATAGCCAAGGATATGCCAAACACCTATGGACAGAAAAATAATCAAGATGTTAGAGAAGAGATAAAACAGTAATGAGTAGAAGTTTATAGATAATAAGTAAATAAATATATATAAAAATTAATTATACTATAGCTAGAAGGACAGTAGATAAACAACAGAAAGGGAAAATATATATAAAAATTAAAGGTGTTATTCTTTTTTTTTAATGATGCAAAATATGTAGGTAAGTAGAAAAAAAAATAATCTTGTGAAGTTTACTAATTTATATAATTTTTTTACTAACTTATATATGGGCCTTGCCAAAGATATAAACACTTAAATAAATGTGAAGTGTTAAGTGTAGTAGGTGTTTGTATGGGGCGTTTGTTCAGTCTTCGATTTTGCTTCCACGTTTTGTCAAGCAAAAGGAGACAGAAACTATGCCAGTGTGTGATGGACGAAGCTCACGTTGGTGTGAGCCGAGTAAATGTGTGATGAGGAGTAAGTTAATAAGTAAAATACTCCCCGGGTTTAAAGATGATTTCAAATCCGTCCGTTGACAGCTGGTTATAGATCTGTCCGCCAAAAACTGTTTGTATATATAGGTTTCAAACACCAAACTGAATATCTTTCACACTTTACTTTACTATTTACTTTCTATTTAACAACAATAATGAGATATAAGCATTAAATATTCATTTAAAATTAAATACAACTTTTAAAATTACGGAGCTACGTAATTTTACGTCTGACGTTTCCAGTGTTGCCAGTGCATGCAGCACTGGCGCAGCTGTATTTTCGGGAAAGGCGCATTACGTCGTTCAGTGAATAACAGCTGTCCATTAATGCCTACACGCTATTCGCTTGCCAAATGTACCTATTATGACAATACTCTGGTTATTTATTAGTCGTAAAGTATATGCTTACTGCACATTAAGTGCACTGGGAAAATTGGTGCAATAGACTTTTACGGGTAACGTGATATACTAAAAGGTTCCTTAATATTTTTGCTATGTCTATCCAACTGTTTTAATTGCTATTTAATAAACTTTTCAACAACTATTCATTTAGAGCCCAGAAATTGTTATTTTACATATTTCGTTTATTACGATAACAAAGTAGAAATTTAAAAAAATACAGCTTAAGGGCTCGATATCTCAGAGACCGCTTATTTTGGACTCAAGTTGTTACAAATTATCACAAATATAACCTCTTTCAAGGAATAAGACAAATTACCTGTCAGCCTGTAGAAATATTTAGAGATATAAAAGTATGTTTATCGGTTCGTAATATAAACTGCTGCAGACCTTAATATTTTAATGGCAAAAATCCCAATCATATATTTTACTCCGGAATCTCAATAATTGTGTCCAGTGTAGGGTTAGGAAGAGAATACGGTTCGCCATTTAGTACGATCCTGACATATTATCTCTCTTGCTTCATTCACTGTTATCAAAATCCAAACAAATAATAAAAATGTGTACCCTTTTCCGTTTCTAAACGAAGTATTCCCAGTTCGTCTAGTTAGAAAGTTCAAGTCGCTCTACAAGCTAAAAACTAGAAGTTTGAACATGATTCTGACTATTGACGGCAAAGTTTGGCTTTCATATGTGGAAATAATGAGCAAAGCAAGTATGGTGGCCGTAAGATTTAAGTCCTCTTTTTGTGAATTGTGGTGCCTAAATTTATTACCGATGCCAATATTCATTACCAAAAAAATATTGGCAAGTCCATAACAAATAACATATTAAAGCATTGCATAGAATACCTTGCAATAGTTATTTGTGCAACAAGAGAGCACAGTTGTTTTTTGTTTCGAGTGCTAATTTTGAGTCCCGAACAAGCGAAGGATTCTATGATTGATTCACGAGCGTAGCGAGTGATTCAAAGTTAGAATCCTGAGCGTAGTGAGGGACTCAACAGCACTAGATGCAAAAAACTTTGCTTTCGTGTAGTACACATAACTTTTCACCTCAGCAGTGAGAACACATATTACTTAGGAGACATAGAAATGAACAGGAATAGATTGAAATAACGTTTAACACGTTACACTTTACACGATCGGCATCAGCGTAATTTTTATTCCCGCTATTTTTTTAAATCACATTTTGATACCGCGTTCCTGATGTTTATTTTTCAAATGTATCATTGTAGAAATTCCAAAAAAATGTATTGGTTAAATAGCAATTTAATACTATTAATTAGACATTTTTTTAATAAAATCCAATAATAAATTAAACATATAAACAATAAAAATTAAAAAAACATAATTACTTTATTACAAATATCTTTAAATTTTAGGGTATTACGCGTTTCCGAAAGTGTTTTCTTTGGGGTCGAATTCCAAAATCGTATTTCGAAGTTTTTTTTCACTCACTTTTTTATATGCATGTGAAAGAGACAGATCACAGTAAAATCCGAATGTTTCAAATTTATGGCTGAACAATGTTAATTCGTGGCACTGAAGATCGAAAAATTAAAAAGCTACTTTGACCCACGCTCGAATCAAAATCGCGTTTTGTTCACTGTTGTCTCGCAGCAAAAGCGGCATATTTGAGCTGCTGAGGTGAAAAGTAAATTTATGTGTTTTTGCATATTGCATTGGGCAGAAACCAATTAAAACACAGAGTCGTATTGTGTCCAATAAACGACACCGTACAGCCTCATACATTCGGCTAGCTACTTAATAGTTATCTTCAGAAATGTACAAGCCTTAGTTAGAGCCAATGATTTCACCAAATGAAATAAATGCATATTTTGTAAGACAGATATTACATTTACAGTATCTGAAAGATATCTCAAATGAATGTCCAATAATAACGCTCGTTTCTACCTGAACGGTCCTGGAACCGTTCAGGTAGAAACGTCTCAAAGATAAAAATAATTATCTTTCAAATCACCTTTTCATTGACCACCGTCACTTTGACGTCGAGAAAGGGTAACGATCCGAACTAATGGTACACAGTGTGTCCAAACACACTGTATACAGAAAACCGACACACACTGACAGGTATCTAAACGCATGCTCGCATCACCACCCGCGACATTTGGAATCCGTAGTGACCTCATTAGTGAACAGAGCGTATGACCTCTGTGACCCTGAACACTTAAACAGTGAATTGTCACATGTTCAGGAGGTACTAAGGCGCAATGGATACAAAAAGAAGATACCCCGTCGGAAGAGGAAGGACCGCAAACCTGAAGTAAGCAGAGTACCGGCTTACATGCCTTATATCAGGGGAGTGACGGACAAAGTTGGAACAGTACTACAGAAATACTCCATCAAGACTGTATATAGTCCGCTCTCCAAGGTAGCACACAATCTGCGTACCCCAAAGGACGTTATTCCTCTACAAACACCAGGCGTCTACAAAGTCGATTGCAGTTGTGGTAGTTCCTATATCGGACAGACCAAACGAACAATCGCTGAGAGGGTCAAGGAACATATCGCAGCTGTGAAAAATCGACAAATGAATAAATCTGTCATAGCTGAGCATTTGCTAGAATCTGGACCAAACCACTGGATTATTACATCAACCACAAGTCTTATCCACCGATCGTCACTATTACTCCAGGATAGTACGTGAAGCGGTTGAAATAAAAAAACATAGAAATTTCAACCGGAAGGACGGATACAGACTATCGACCACTTGGAACCCAGTCATTAACAAATGCAAACAACGCCGCAGTAACACAAATCATCAGTGTGTAGACGTCATAAGTGTCGAAGTACCGTCAGTGCGGATAAAATCAAAAATATAAAACAAGTGAGGGTAGCTGCCGAAACCCGCGCTTCACAAGGACGGCGCTGAGCTGACATCAGTGCCTCCGTGACCACAACCGTTGCAAGCCGGTAGAAACGTAGGAGAATAACAGAGGTATTTATGCCTTTAAATAAGTAAATCATCGCGACTAAGACCCGCTAAATAATATTGTATGATGTATACAAATCGCGAAAGTTTAAAATCGATCTGAAAGATATTTACATAAACGTCAGTAAAAAAGTTAAATATTACTAAAACCCTAAAAATAAAAACAATGCTACTAAAAGTTAACACTATACGGTGCTTTTACTTCAAATTAATTATAAAATTAAATTATATTTCAAGTAAAACAAATTGATAGTAATTTACGAAAAAAGAAATAAAAGTAGGTACTTTTTTGTGGTTTTCAATTAGTAATCTGTTGTAGTCTTAGAAATTAGGTAGCGTTTTTATTAACAGAGTATTAGCGATAGGTACTACTGGATATATTACTATATGAATGTTCACCATATCTGAATATTTATTCAGAGGTTTTATTGTATTAGCATTTTTATAGGTCAGCGTCCAAAACTACTCATATTACCATAATGTTTCAGAGAGTATAATTAGAATATGAGCTTTTTAACGTCTCGAAATTTTGAGACAAAATCTTTCCGTAATATTATGCCACGAATCGATGAAAGTTAACCTAGCTAACATGGCGTATCAATATTTTATATAGGAGTGCAACCAACAAACTCAACCAAATACCGACAACTCTTTTAAACATATTATGCCCTACTATTTATCATTGCCTAATATAAATCTCTAACAGTTGTCCCAGCACGGTAATATAATCCGGTAAAGAGCGCATTAGACAACTCGTTTTGTGACCGTCCAATACTGCAAAAATGGTTGTACTAACGTCGCCAACCCATTACCCTGCTAATATGTTAAGCTATGTATATTCAATCAAGAAGAATTACCCAGATAACAAAACATCATGAACAAATCTCTTTAACACATGAAAGCCATGCATATTTAATATATCAAATTAAATATACTGTTCCCTTGGCATATAGGATGAAATATAATTTATTTCGTCACTCAAGAGACAAGAGGTAACTTTGTTACTCGAAGAAATAATTTAATCCCCATCTCAACGGATTAATAATTTTATCAGAACTTGGAATCTCTGAATAAGACTCCTTGTAAAGATGTTAAATCTAATTTTTTAAGTCAGCACGTCGATTCTGTAAAATTCAAACAACAACTCGCATTTCACGTCGCTATTCGCTCTCACTTCGCATTAGGTTCAAAATGACCTTGATTTTGAGTGCGAAGTGAGCGTCGAACTGACGGGGGAATTACCTTGTAGAATGCCACTTTCTACGTAATCTCATACTTTATCTGCCAAAATCTCGAGGTCAATTTAATTCAACTCCCAAACGCGCTCGCAAGAGTAGCGCTAGTGTAGATTCGAATTATCAACCAAGTTTTAGAATGCCAATCAAGAAACTCACAGCGGATTCAGATTCGAAGTTTAGAATGAAGTCTTACAGAATGACACTGCAGAATATTGAGGCATGAATGTTTCTGTGTTGAATATGATATGAAAATTGAATGATATTATCAGTTTAGAAGTGTAAACTTTTTTGAGGTTTGGGACCAAAATTGCTTTTCTCATAATATAAAAGATGACCTTAACTTTTTATAGCTGTGAGGACATATTTGTTTTTACTGAAGAAAGACGAGCTAGATATTGTATTCACAATTTTGATGCTATATTTGGTGCTTCAGATCTTTTCTGCTGCAAACGATCTACTTTAAAAAGCACAGCATATTATGCAGTCTATGTCATGTTCTTTTTATTAGATTTCGACCGTTATGTTATGTTCACTATAAACACCGAAACATTTAAATCGATTGAGAAAAACCAAGAGAGTGAAATCAACCTGAAAATTTGCTTCAAGCACAAAAGCTCCATTGAATGTCATGATTGTGGAAACATTTACATGTTGATATTGATCATGCAATTAAAAATGTTCTTCTTTCGCCAAACGGTAAGTAACTGCCATAGCATATAAACGCAGAATCATGAAAAATTGAATTGTGGTACGAATATGTAGAAAAGGGATGGAGTTTTATAGTGGTTACTTTGTGGTATACAACAAATATTTTTCATCTGTTTACTCTTATACCAGTCATTAAATTTTAATAAATGACTCGCTCCGCTTATCACAACAAGATCACGCCACAAAACAATTCTAAATATAAGTTTTTTTTTCTACAATATTACTAATATATCAGAAAACATTGAGAAAGTAGTGTGAACTCGGCTTTTCAGATAATACATTACCCTTATTTTTAATAATTTTTAAATTAATCTATTTACGGCCCTTATCAATCAAGTACATCATGAAAGATTTATTTTTTATAGCGTTTTATTTTGCATTGACATGAACAGTTATCACGTCGGTCTTGCTGTGACTACAGTTCCTTTCAAAATAAATAATGGAAACATTGGAAATTTTATTATAGATCTTTCGATTTACATAAAATAACAATTGAAACATGATAAACCGTGTGAACGTGTCATATTAAATATAAGAAAATACTATTGGACAATATGCGTTGTATACACTCCGTAAAATAATAACTTTTGTCCTCCATGCCGGTAGGATTAAAAGTATCCCTATCTTTAAATACGTTTCTTTAGAAGATTTAAACCCGTTAAATAACAATGTGACTGGACATGAAGAGCCGCAAAACGAGCTCAGAGGCTTGCTTTTGGTTAGGCCTATGTTGGACGGTGGAATACACTATGTTAAAATCATCAAGTTAAATTATAAATCGCAAACGTCTAAAATAGTACAGCTAACTACATATTACTAGCCTATTTATTATTATAATTATCAGACATTACTTAAACGTCAATTCTCTTTTAGCATGAAGAGCATGTTTGAACGATTTATTTTCAACATTTGCTTGAAACACTTCTTAATCCTTATTCCCCCATCGACGAATTTCATTAAAAGGCCGGTCTAAAACTATCTGAAGACATGAATTCTGCATTATTTATTTTATAGAAGCAGCATTTGAATGATATTATTATTAGAATAAATAATGGTAAGGCAAATAATGATTTGTAATATTATTAATTTTATTAAATTCCACAAATATTTCATCCAATTTAAAATTTATATACTAAAAGCTACCGTACCTCCATCATTTTTTATTTTCCTTAGCTTCAGCGACTCCATTACTCTTCAGGAGCCATTATCCTTATTTTTATGCAAGAATTATCCGTGGCTTCAATATCCCAGCGGTCACGTAGAAAGGATCGTGTAGGAAGTTATCATTTCATCACATTCTTGGGAGCGTGACTGGAATGCCTCAAAGACCAGTTATGGGGCCTCTGCATATTATAAGCTATATTTTTTGCCATTTTCAGCTGGAAATAAACGAGATGTAATATAAGCTGCTATATAAATCTGAACGTGTAGCTCCCGATGAGAATAAAATTTCGTATTCATATGTATATCTCATACATATATTGGATTAATCCCGCTCTGGGCGCGTTAAGATGAATCTGCAATATTTTTTCATTGGTGTGTTTTATACCTTTCGTTTGGTAGCACGCTAAATTTCTTTAGATTACAATTATTTTAAAATCGTAGTAGACCTTGTTCCAAGGCCCTCGCTAAACCCCAAAGCAGTTTTATCAGAAAATGCCGTATCCTTTACTGTAACGAAAAACCATAAACAAACCAAAACATCGTCAAAGTAAAATAACACATACATAACTTCACGCCTTTATCCCCGAAGGGGTATATTGCACACTCAATTTCGCCACTAAAATAATATCGTATTAAAATTTTCTCACTTCCTAACCTGTATTGCCTAACAGATTCTTCCTCCAACAAACGCTCTTGTATAATGGACTCTTGATAAAGGTCAGTACTTAAAAGCCTGCCAGTCTATATAAACCTTGATGCGAGCTTCAAACTCGCTTGAGCGATCGACTACCTATATAGTATCAAAACTCACTTGCAGTACAGTATAGGGATATTAAGTTGGGTCGTAAAACTTGTGTACATAGGTGAAGATGTTGAAGATATTTCTTGAGTTGTGTAACGTGTTGATGAAAGTTTGGTCGAATTTTGAATGGTAAGTTTATTAAATGTTGTGTTGCCATATTGTTGTGTTGAGTGGCCATAATTTACATAGTATAGAAAGAATTCACAATAATCTTCTATGGTGTGAGGTAAAAATTACAGTAAACATTTGGACGTTAGGTATTGAGCTGTTTGCCGAGCTCTTGAAATTTATAATCACTGACATTAGAAATAAATTTAGGCAGATTGTATTAAGCATATATCTTATTAACCTTATCAGTAAAAAGTATGAAAATAAGGGCATTAATTACCGAGTTTGATCTGTACATGTGACTTGCACTATAGGATATTCATGAATAGGTCTTCTCGTAACCCAATTTTGATGAAACCATATAACATAGCCTATTAAATGAAAGTATTTGCTTACATAATACAACTTGCATTGAAACATTGCAAAAACTACACCTTATATTATGTAGGTATATCTCTACATAAAACGTCAATATCAATACCTTGACTTAATAAAACATTTTTAACCACCAAAGTAAAATTAATACCACCAACTTCCAATAAGCAGAAATTCAACAATTACGGCAAGAGCATAAATCAACAGTGTATTACCATATTTGTATCTACAAGTAAACGTGTGTGGATCAGAGGGGTGTATGAGACTTCACGCAAAGTTATTTCAAACAATTTGTTCTCGACTTTCCCCCGGGCTCCAGTCAATTTTGTACAACTCGGTACATCGTAAGCTATTTTATTTGCTTTGTGCTCATCTTCCAGATGGTTTTGTTATCGTTTTCCGTATTAGAGGTTAATGTATTGATGGAACTTAACAGTTATAAGATGTTTAAGATAATTGGTTTGGGAGTATTGTCGGCAGGTCTTTAAGTTTATTTCCTTGTTTTATTGAGAGGGTGCTTTATTTTGTATCAACTATGAGTAAACTAATTATTTGTTTGAATCCACTATGTTGATAGATAATCTTGGATTTTTTAGTATAAGAAAACATTATTGTAACATTATAAGTACTTTCTGTGAATGATAATGATGTGCACATTTAATGATTTACTTACACTGCATCAAATTTGTTTGACTTTACAAAGTATTTTAAATATTTTGTAAGTATGTCGATGGTTACATCAATAAATAAAATATAAATAAACTAGAGGAAGCCAGCAGCTACGCCTGCACATTTTTTTAATTTATCTGTTTTGACCGATCCCGTGGGTATTTCGGGAAATCCCTTCTTAGTGCACCCCTACGGTCCCCAAGGAACATACATACCAAATTTCAGCTTCCTGCGCCCAGTAGTTTTGGCTGTAGCTTGTCTGTCAGTCAGTCAGTAACGCAAGGATTTTATATATTAAGAAGATAACATGCTAGTAAAAGCTAAAATGTGAGCAGAATGTCGTTCACCTGATTGCAAAGCTTTTATTTAATCACGACTACTGTAAGATCATGAATACATCAAGCTATATTCCCGAATAATTATGATAAGAGCTTAAAATAACAAACCTTAAAAGATTAATGTGCCGTAATTAATTAACATCGTACAAAATTGGCCAACATGCACTAAGTGCAAGTCTAATTTGCCACAAAAGGAATAATATTGAACATTTAAAACGAAGTGGTTGACGGTTACGAATCTCTCTATAGCAACAGAAACTTGGGACTTAAAGATAAGCTACGGATATTAAGAAAGAGCTGTCTTCAGCCCTAATATTATTAATGCTAGCTTTAGCAACTAAATTACCAGATGTCAACAGATTTTAAATACACATTAACTCAAATATCTAGAATAACAATTTTCACTATTCCTACACTTATAGAAACTCTTTCACTAAGTATTCGTTTTCTTGAACATGTTTATATTTAAAAACAGTGGGTAGGCTTCAACTATATTAGCCGCTTTTATTCGATTGCCAAAAATACGCAGTGTGGGATCCTGCCGTTTTGCCGAAAAGATTTTGACAAAATTTCGTTACCCAAACAAATTTTAGCAACCTTTTTTTATACCATTGCAATATTTCGAATGATTTTAGTACGCATATTTTTATTTGGTAAAATTTTTACTTGGCAAAACATTACCAAGTATAATGTCATTATGGCATTTGGTCTTTAATCAAATGATTTATCCCAGCAAACAATCTTCAGACAATAAACATTTGGTCATATTAGTTTATTTGTGGAAGTACCTAGTTAGAGTAGGTTAATTATTAAAAAAAATGGTAAGGTTAGGTTAGGTTAGCGAGTCCCCCCGTGAGATCTCCACCTTGTCGTGGTGGGGGGGCTTAGTAACCGTGGATTTGATTTTCTCCCACGGTGAAGCTAAGCGAGATCCCGGGAGGGGACGCTCCACGTGGGCTGGCGTGAGGCCTGCGTAGGATGCGTCCATAGGTGCGGGTGCGGGGGACAGTTCTGTCTGTCCCTTGCAGCCGGGTGCGGTCGCGGGAGGAGAGGCGTGTCGGTGTTGCGTTGCCGCGCGCCCTATCTCCCGCGACCAAATGGGGGCGCACCATCGTTGCGTCGCGGTGGGGCCGCAGAGGAAGAGGACATACGGTGTTTTGTTGCCGTCCTCCCAATCCTCTGCAGCCGCTGGGTATTTTAACCCCTTCATTCGCCGCCAAGGGGGTTTCGTTCGGGGGGTAGCGAGGAATGCTTCGGTGAAACCCTACCCTCCGACACATGGGTACATGAGGAGCACGGGATGGTTTTTAGTCAGTAAGAGTCTGACAGTCCCCTTCGTCTTTCCCCCATGGGGCGAAGGGACTCCATGAGGATTTTCCAACCCGACACAAAAAAAAAAAAGCGAGCGAAGCGAACGTTGCCGCGGTAGCGGCCGGCGAGTGCCAGAAACGACTTGCGTTAATATAAAAAAGAGATTGTTTTTAGTATTTTAGAGATCTATAATTATTGATATTTGACTAAATAAAAATGTTATAAGTACTCGTTGGTAAACAAGTTATAGTTTAAACGTTGATTTCCCAAACATTAGGTTTGCGTTACAATTTTTTGTGAATAGATTTTTTGCTAAGTAATAATTTGGCAAATGAAACTACGCGAAAAATTTTTTGGGAAGTCAAAATCTGTCAAATTCCTTTCGGTCAAACTAGGGAGACCCACTCAGTGTATATATCCTATTAAGTATAATTATGTCAATTACCTGCACTTGTAAAATCCACTTTGAGTGGACGGCGTGTATTTTGAGCTTACGTAAACCGAGTTAAACGGCAAAGCCTTGTAGACGTAGTCAGGTTCCGAGAAGCGGATCTTCGATATACGTGCTGTAAATGGTACTGGAAGTGTCAACAACCTGGATTTGGCTTTCTCGCCACAAACAAGAACATTTTGTTACAGACTTCGGATTAACGAACCGATACATTGAGTAGGTATGATATGATAATTATTTTTTTACGATTTTTATTTTACTGTCGAAATTAGTGAAAGTCGAGACTTTATACTGCACTGTTATACCTACCAGTATGCTGGCAGAAAAATTTCTCTTTAAAAGTTAACATTCTAGTTTTAAATTACAAGCTACGTTTTATAATTCCCAAGAATCATTATTTACCTAAACTAACCTACCAAACATATCAAATCTGGCTGGATATTAAGTGCCTAAGTAAGTTATTATAAAAATAAAATTAAAAACAAAGCGGTAAATTATATCCATAGTATGCAGATTAATTAGAAAAACAGGACAAGGAAAATATTTTGGGTCACTGTATCGATCTTCACAATATGTGATCCATAACACAGAGATGGACCGCTTTAAGTGCTGCATGAATTTCTTATCTTCCCTATTAATCTAACCTAAAACAAAACCTTTAACAAAATGCCTGCAAATTAAATAAACTGCGACCGCAGTATTATTCCATCCCTGGTCCCAAAAACAAAATAACGAGAATAAAGAAACACATGCACTGTTTTTAAATAAAATTAATTTTGTAATAAAACCGTTTCATGCGGTCCACGTAGGGCGAATATCCGTGTAATTAATTTTATGTTTATCGTTTAATTGCCGCTGCGACGAATTCACCAGCGTGTATACGGCTTTCAGTATACCGCAAATAAAATGCCTGAAATATTGCTGGGGTTATTGAATACGTAATTACGTGGATACACGGGTTTATTTTGTGTTAATACTATTTAGTATACACGTGAGGTTTGTGAGAAATTAAGCTTGCTTTCATTATGGATTTGGTCGCTAATGCAGATTGAAAATGGTTGTCGGTATTAAACTGGATAAGATTGATTTATTTTCAATTTTCAAATGATTTTGCTTGTGTCATGCTCAATGAGTCTTACAATTACTATGTATCAATCATAATCTCAGTCACTATATAGAAAGACATTGTATTATATTATTTAACAAGTACTAGCTTTTTCCCGCGGCTTCGCTCGCTAACACAAATCTCCTTTATTGTTCGGATACTTTAATAATTTTCGTTTTAATTCTGTTAATACTAATATCTAAGAAATATAACTGCTAGAAGTATTTTATTACATTTCTTTAATATATTCCTGTACTTGTAGCCGTATGCCATTACATTTTTGGCAGTCATTTTGCTGCATTAAGATTCCACATTAACAAGACTAAAACACCAACTTTTAGTCTCAAGTTGTGTGAAGGCACTCCTGATAATTCTAAAGAGTTCAGAAACTCTATAGGATACGAAATAACTTGGTCAGTATCCATGGCATTACCTACCAAAAGGTACTCAACAACATCATCTTGCATACAGTCAAATGTCAAAGGCATGGTCCGATATATCTCTATAGACACTTTCGCATTTATAATATTAGTAGAGAAAATCGGTTCAGACCGTTTAGCGTGAAATCGGTACATACATACATACTTTCGCATTTATACCTAATATTAGTATTGATTAGCCAAGGCAGTTCATATATTTCGATCCTTATCTTAATATATAAAATCCTTGCGTTACTGACTGACTGACAGACACGCTACAGCCGAAACTATTGGGTGCAAGAAGCTGAAATTTGGCATGTATGTTCCTTAGGGACCGCAGGGGTGCACTAAGAAGGGATTTCCCGAAATGAAATGAGTAAAAGTAATGCGACGATGTAATGACAGTGCACAATATGACAATATATGATGAGACAGTACTGACAGATATGTGATAGCACATGCGCAGCACTCAATTATGACAGCGTATGCGTTCTTACTTGCAATAGGTAGGTTTGTCCCTACAAACTTCGACCCTCCCTACAATCCCTCTAAGTTTAATTTTTGCAACTAATTGTGTCCCATGTGTTTTTCCTGGTTCTAAGCTACCTCCTCACCAACTTTCAGCCGAATCGGTTCAGCCGGTCTTGAGTTATAAATAGTGTAACTAACACGACTTTCTTTTATATATACAGATAATTTTTTTTATCATATAAGAAAATTAAGATTACCCTGTAAATAAGATCTCAAAGAAGGTTGAGAATATTCTTAATAATAAAATAAATTTGCACTCAGATTAATTCTAGTTCATATTTTTTAGAAAAATATTTTCATCCCTGCTACGGATTGCCCAAATATTTACCGAATCATGACACTAAATATATTTTTTATCTAGGTAATTTGGTAGCTCAAAAAATAACTGTTTCGTTTATCGATTAAATATTGAGTTGTTATCGCAAAAGTATTAATCATGTTACACATACTTGTTTATACATAAATTTATTGAACAATTTGAATCTGCTTTTTTCTTTATTTAGTGTTTTTCAAACATTAAGTATCCCATTGCTTTTCATTTTCAAAATGGGCAGAAGTCAATGAAAATTACAGAAACTTATATGATTGTATCTTTTTAGTCGCTTTTTTTCTCAAAACAAATGATCATCTTAACTTTCACTGAAAAACGATTTCAGAAATTATACTTATTTCACAGACGCACAACAAATGGGCACGCAAAACAAGGTTTCCTTTTTATCATTTAAGATACGAACTCCTAAAAGAGCCATTTTGTTACTTCACCCTATTTCAATCTTACCAACAATAATCAATATATAAAATAATATATAATAAACAAATCTTACCAACAATAAAACGCTATTCATAGAATCAATGCAATCACAAGAAATACTGCAGTAACGAAATTAGCTACCGGAACCCGAAATAAAATTTAATCCAATATATTTTTTTCAATCAGAGTAGTAGCTATGCAAAGCTGGCAGATCGGAATCGCTGTGAATTTAATTATTAGTTACGCCGCAAATTTAAATTGGATCGATCTTGGATAATCTCGACCATACGCGGGTTTAACCCTCCAACCTCAATATAAGGTAACAAGGTAAGATCTGAGCTCTGACTATTGACTTACTGGTATTGAATTACCCAGGAATTATGTAGCAATTATTGAGGTATTACCTGGTTTCATTACAAGGTACTTGAAGGAGCGGGTATCTATATTAATCCCTTTAACATGTTAGAAATGATTAAGTTCGCTTATAGTAAAGGCAATGGATCAGGTGACTGTTTATTTACATATTTGTGGATGTGTTAAGTTTAGTTCTCGGTTCCGTGAGTGTTGTGGTTTTTGCAATATGCCTGGCCTATGTGTTATTATAATGTACCTAGCAATATTAGTGTAGAGTTTTTACAAATCCGTTCAGTAGCTTTTGCGTGAAGGAGTACCTGAAAATATCCATCCATCTATGCATCCTTTCAAACTTTTGCGAGAAATGATAAATTTAAAGCAAAACTTCATTCGTTTTTTCGGAAGTCATATTTATTTTCTCTTACGTAAAGGGTCCGTAACAGCTGGTGACTGCACGAACCAATAGATTTTAGATTTAAACGCATTTGTCCCCGTCTGATTTATGGATGGTGACCGGTCATAAAGAACACATCACATCCCTCGTGCCACGTAGAGGACGTAAAGTTGTCGGTTCCTGCTATAATGAAGATCTATGTCAGTCGTTACGGGGAGCCGGTACCCTCAAATATCCTAACATTTATCGGAAAATTGTTATACATCGCCCGTGTACATATTCAGCCTCTATGTCGTATCTTAAACATTAAAGCAACGTTCAAGTAGAAATTCTATTTAGTTAATTATTATGAGTAAACTTGGCCGCAAACAAAAGCCACTAACACTGAATATTTTAGATTTTATGTTACCAGAATTTCGATCTACTTTGTACCTAAAAAATTACTATATCGTTCAGATAAATTTAGATCAAAATTTCTTCAAATATTTACTACACTAGCAGTTGTTCATGACTTCATTCGCTTGATAATCTACATTTCATGACATTCATATATCCTCTAGCCTAGTAGCACAGCCTAATAATCCATATTAGCTTTTGTACTGTTCTAGTAGCTTCACTCTTTTGGGCAGCGATAGCCAAGTAGAGAGACCGAGACTGATACGCAGAGGGTCTCGAGTTTGAATCCATGACACGCACCAATGACTTTTCGAAGTTATGTGCATATTAAATTCTTAATTATCGCTTCCTTATCGTTGAAGGAAAACATCGTGAGGAAACCTGCATGTCTCTGAGTTGTCCATAATGTTCTCGAAAGACATGTGAAGTCTGCCTACTCGCACTTGGCCAGCCTGGTGGACTATGGCCTTACCCTTCTCATAGAGAGAAAAGACCCGTGCCCAGTATTGGGACAGTATGTATACAGGGCTGATGATGGTGAGTTGTTTTTACTCTGACCTAGGCCTCGTTCCATTTTCCGCCCCCAGTCACACTACTTATACAGCCATGTACCAGTCCTACTTGCTCCTGAATCTATAAAAATACTTTTTATTTTTGACTTTCACCCTCTAATGCAACCCTTTACGACGCCATCAAAAAAATTTAGAGACCTATGTTAGTTTACAATTACCTTTACGCTAAATTTCAAAATCGCCTCAGTGGTTTAGCTATAATAAATGATAGACTTTCGTTTTTATAATACATGGGTACTAAACTTATGATTTTCACTGACACAGATAGTCCAGCCACATTTCGCCCAAAGACTGTACCATATTGATAAAAAACAGGGAAAATTACTAAAAGTCAATTACCCATTGTAAATTTGTTTCAATTGCTCTGAAAGTGCATAAATATATGTATGTGAAGCGGCCTAGGTCCCTTGACTGGCTCGTCCGAGGTCAAATAACCTGCTTCTGATAGATTTATGGTCACCCTGTCACCGATAGGATGCGTAATTTCGCGCGTACCGAACGGCGAACAATAGTGATGTATTTATTATAGATTGGAACGACGTCGTTTCAGGCAGTTTTAGCGCAGCTAATAGGGCGCAAATTTGTCAACAACATTTTGGTTTTACATAAGAATTTTATGGTAGGTATGATAGTTTAATTTATACCTATCTGACTTTTGAATGCATGAAGGAAGTAGTGGTTTGAAAGACCCGCCGTTTAACACTGCACCTAGTGTCAAAGTTTTCATCCCACACAAGGTAGAACACTTTATGTGTTCTACAAATACTCTTTACTCTTTCGCGATACAGACATTTATTCTTAGTGTAGCAATTATATTTTGTAAGATCAAAACGAAACAACATCTAATAACTATTCAATGCTCTGTTTGCGGACCTCGGGTCAAAGGTGGAATCTTAAATTACCTATAAAACTGAATTTTCAAATGTGTTGTATTATATAACATGTTCTTAATATTGTTCGAAACTTTGCCATTGATTTATCTATGTACAAGGTATTATACGAAAACTAATAAACAAAACTTTTCTGAGGCTTCTGTCTCTAAAGTTCGCTAACAATTATTGATGTCGAATTGAATAAATAACTATTTTCTTTGTTAGAAGGTCTAAAATGGAGTTAACAAATTGTCACTAGTACTATCTAGGATAAAGCGTGGTATTATATTTTATCCTTGTTTGTAATAAGGCTTGACTCCTAGTTCTGGCTCTACCGACGATTTGTGAGCTTTTGAGTATTGGCAACTTACTTTAATATTTTGTTGCTATTTATTCTACGATAGCTGATCCTCACGGTTAAGCCCGCGCTATTTTACATATCTTGACTAAACGTCTACCGAGCCCATCAAAAATCCCATTAAAATTGCTTAAAACGTTGTTGATATAATACTAAACAAACAGAAGGACAGACAGGAAATTTTCAAAACGCATTGTTTATGGCTGCGCGGTAAATACCTACTATAAGCACATGAGCAAACATTTACATATGGAAATCACATTCAGACAATTTTATTGATTTGTAAGAGTAAAGATGTTTAAGTATAAATTACAGCCGTAACCTGAAACCTATATTGTAATCAGTTCACTGCATTGTAAAGCATTGCAATTGTAAAGCCTCCAAGACACATAAAGTTTGTCGTAAAATTTCAACCAAATATCTTTAAACATTTTTCACAAACATTATACCAAAAGCAGTATCTTTGAAATGAGGACGATTTATAAGCTTTAGGAAATTGATACATAAATCTGTTAGCGCGGCGAGCGTGTGATAAAAAGTGGACGCTGTGTCAAAGCTATGTCGTGCAAAAGCTTTTTTTAATAATGGCGGAATAAAAAACGCTCTGAACGAGAAACGCTGCAACTGAAATCTTTTTGTAGATGAAAGAGTGCCGTTGTGGGAACCTACTATGGTATGTAGTTTCATATAACGCGTAGCTCTTGTGCGCTTGAATGAATACGTAATTTTGACTAGACTTGTTGGAATTTTTGGACAAATGAAAAAGTGAATAAAAATTTAAAATGCATTATTTTACTAAAAGCAAAGATTAATTTGGTTTAATAATAACCTGGCAACACTAAAGTTGACAGTACAGTCTTGGGAAAAAAAATCTATTTTATTTATATTTACTAGCAGTGATCATAATTCAGATAAAATATTTACCACAAATAAGTCCAGAGAATCAACAGATAAATAGAAACCTTTTTATATACGCAAAGAAAATATAATAATATACACCATGAAAAATTTGATGACAGATGACATCCGTCACATAAACCGTATTTATTCAATACAAAACAATAACAATTCCAAGATTGTACAATGTTAACCCGGGCTAAGGCAGCAAGAGCACGCTCACCACCTCCGGACTCGCTGCTCCGCTCCGCCTCGCAGACGCCGGCAGCCGCATCAGTGGCGCCGGCCAGTGAGGAGGCGTCGAGCTCGTCGAGCGGCGAGTATTTTTCCCCACCGACGTCGCCAACACCTGCACGACGGCGGGGGAGAGGCCGGCCACCAGCATGCTTGGGATCGCGTGGCCCACCGGACACGAATAGGGTCCTCGCTACCGGTGGTAATGTGCAGCGTATGCGTTGGACTTGTCAAATGAACGAAAACATCATGCGCGCATATTTTGCGGCTACAGAGGGAGAAATTAACCTCACAGCGTACCGTAACAGAATACTGCCTTTGTTTCAGGCCCTTGAACCAGATGTTAATGTTTCTGTGCAACGACTATCAGATCAAGTGCGCGCTATCAAGCGATGTCACTTGTTGGATGACGGAGCACTTGAGCGCCTACGCTTGGACGCACAGTGTAGCTACGTTGTCCCTACCTCTTCCGACACAGTACCCATGGCGGCCCCAGAACCAATACACCATGTTGAAGAGGAAATGGATAATGTAGGTATAAATGTGAGTACCCAGTACAATGATAATTTGAGGAGCGCTTTGGAGGATGCGTTACGGGATTATCGTTTCACACCGCCTGACCATCGGCCACGTCTGCCACGACTGCCTACGCAAAAAAAAAACCTGGCACTGGTGTGCGCCCTAGACTCAATGCTAGCTAATTATTTTAGTAACAGCCGGGACTTAACAGATACGCATTCAATTCTATACTGCGGTGCTATTGCGGTATGTCGCGTAACAGAGGTCAAATTGAAACATGATTCTGTTGCGCGCCCAAAACCGAAAATACCAGCACGGCAGTGCAGAATTGAAAGACGTATTAATGAGACTAGGGTGCTCATCGGCAAGTTGGTGCAGACCAACCTTCAGATCGGGCAAACAACGCCCGCGGGTGATGCGTTTCGTGAGACGTGCGTTTTTGGGGACTGGTATTAGTCCTCAAGGATACATTACACGTGTCACGGAGCGCATCGACTTTCTGAAGCAGAAAGTTTATGCGTGGGCATGTCGTCTTCGCAGATACAAAAAGCGTGTGGAAAGATATACCCATAATCGTTTGTTCCAAAGCGATCAGAAGTCTGTTTATAGAACTTGGGTACAATCAGACCAGTGTGTGAGTGATGGCGATCGGCCAGAGGATGCCAAGGTTATAGCCTTCTGGCGTAAAATCTGGCCAACGCCTGTCACTCATACTCAGGATGATTGGATATGTCAAGTAGAGCGAGCATGTGAACCTATTGAGAGGATGCCAGATGTAAATATTGAAACTGCAGACGTAGCCAATGCCATCCGTACAACATCGAACTGGAAGTCACCGGGACCGGACGGCTTACATAACTTTTGGTTCAAATGGCTACATAGTTCACATGCTTGCTTGGCTTCACAGTTTCAATCATCCTTAGAGTCTGGATTGTTACCAAGTTTTATGACTAAAGGCATTACCCACTTGCTCCACAAGTCGGGTAGCACCGCGGATCCCACCAATTATAGGCCAATCACGTGTCTACCAACAATATATAAATTACTTACATCCATTCTAACAAAGAAAATTTATTTACATATATCAGACAATAACATCATGTCGGTATGTCAGAATGGATGTAAGAGTGGGGCCCGCGGTACTAAAGAGCTACTCCTCATAGACATGGCCATTAGCCAACAGGCTCGCCGTAACCGAAAGAGTCTGTCCACATGCTGGATAGACTACAAGAAGGCCTACGACTCTGTGCCTCATTCATGGCTTCTGAGGGTGCTGGAATTGTATAGAGTAGATGCAAATCAATGCGCCTTCCTGAGGTCATGTATGGGGCAGTGGAGGACGGTTCTTCACTATCCAGGGTGTCAACAGGGTCTTGGTAACGGCGAACTTATTAAGATAGAGCGGGGTATCTTTCAAGGTGACAGCCTGAGTCCCTTGCGGTTTTGCCTAGCCTTGAATCCCCTTAGCACATTGCTGGAAGATTCAAGGTTAGGTTACAAGTTGCGCAGGAATGGTCAAGCTATATCCCACTTGTTATTCATGGATGATCTGAAATTATTTGCCTGCAGTGAATCCCAACTGACAGCGCTTCAGAGGGTCACTGAAAACTTCAGTAGCTCTATCAGAATGGAATTTGGTGTAGATAAATGTGCAGTTATGCATGTAAAACAAGGTAGGGTAGTGCAATCTGATGGTGTACATCTATCAGATTTCACTCAGTTTAGAACAATCCTTGCAACTGATACCTATAAATACTTGGGTATGTCGCAAGCTTTGGGCATCAACGAGACAGACATGAAAGCCTGTAACGGTTGGGTCATGCCACTCTTGATGTACTCTTTCGGCATACTCAAGTGGACTCAGACCGAACTGGACGAGATTAATAGGCGAGTCTGTTCACTGTTGACCACATATCGAATGCATCACCCACGCTCGTCTGTAATGAGGTTGTACATCCCGCGGAAGTTGGAGCCGAGGGTTTCTATGTGTATAATGTTTCTGTTGCTAAGACCCTACACAACCGCGAGGTGTACAACCTTAGGGAATATTTTCTTAAGGGCAGTGTGGATGTGCATCGGAAATGTGTATGTGTATAATGTTTCTATTGCTAAGACCCTACACAACCGCGAGGTGTACAACCTTAGGGAATATTTTCTTAAGGGCAGTGTGGATGTGCATTGGGATGTGGTTGCAGTTGACGGTGGCCTAACCCCGCTCTCTTTGGCGAAAGAGAACTGGCGCAGGCCTGTAGCTTTAGGCGTCGACGACCGCAGGCTTGTGTGGCAGAGCAAGGAGCTGCATGGTAGATTCTACCGGGCCCTTCACGGACCTGATGTAGATCAACTAGCTTCTGTGGCCTGGCTATATTTTGGTAATCTCTTCTGAGAAACCGAATGTTTTGTCTGTGCAATTGCAGATGAAGCTATCAAGACGAGAAATTACCGGAGGTATATCATGAGGGACGGCACAGTAGATCTGTGTCGAGCTTGCAACCGACCTGGTGAGTCCCTCAGGCATATAGTCTCCGGTTGTTCTCGTCTTGCTAATAGCGAGTACTTGCACAGACACAACCAAGTAGCCAGGATCATACATCAGCAACTGGCTCTGCGATACGGGCTTGTAGACGTCGAGTTGCCATATTACAGGTACAGCCCTGAGCCAGTTCTCGAGAATGGTCATGCAACATTGAACTGGGATCGATCGATTGTCACAGATAGGACTGTTGTTTGCAACAGGCCTGATATTGTGATAATAGATCGATCAGAGCGCCGCGCAATGATTGTTGATATTACTATCCCACACGACGAGAATCTCGTGAAAGCAGAAAAAGACAAACAAGAGAAATATTTGGACTTGGCTCACGAGATTGTCGATATGTGGGATATTGATTCAGCAATCATTGTTCCGATAGTTGTGTCCGTTAATGGACTTATAGCCAAAACCCTCGAACGCCATCTAGAGAGGTTGAAACTAGGCAGCTGGGTCAAGAGTTTGATGCAAAAGGCAGTTCTTCTGCAAACGGCACGCATTGTGAGGAAATTTCTGGCTCTGGAGCCCTAACCACCGGTGACTTGGATCCTATTCCCGTCGTCGGTGGGAATCTATTTTTATATTTTTAAATATCATTTCTTTTTTAGAGTTTTATATTTAAAAATGTAAAAGATAGGATAAATATGAAAATAAAGAGAATAATAATAATAACTGTTTATTTCGGATATCATCCAAAGTTTGTTAGTAATATTGTCTTAACCTAGTGTTAGTAAAGTACAAATAATAAATCAAATTAGGCATATCATATTTTATTATAGATAGGTCTCGCGTGTAGGCCCATCCAGCGCCGATACAACACTGAGCCCCATTGTTCGGCACACGCGGCCAGGATGGCGTTGGGGCTGCCGCGTACCCGTGCCATCATACTAGCACAACGCTTTCTCATTATCGCGTGGAAGCCGTCCACGTGCGCCAGTGCGAACATGCCACTCGCACTACAGTACCGTGGAAGCCCCAACAACACCCTGAACGCGTTGTTATACTGGACGCGCAGGGCGTCATACGTCCCCCGCGTGTAGCTGACCCACAAACTACACGTGTAGAAAGTCTGGCAGAAAGCCCTAAACAGCGTTATCTTTACTTGCTCGGTGCAGCGTGAAAATCTACGGGCCAACATATTGCAGCGGACAGACAACTCCCTGCGTTCCCTGTCTACATCCATATTGTCCGTGAGGTCCTCGGTGACCCAGTGGCCCAGATATTTAAAATGTGAAACCCTTTTTAACGGTGTACTGCTGTCTAGAATTACCGCAGCCAGGCAGGTATTTTCTGGGTGCGCAGTGGAAGATGTAATACATCTACCTGACCACGATAGACAAGGCACCAGACACAATGCACTGCGTTGCACAGTGATGAATTGAAATCCAAATTACAACTATCAATATTATATTTCACTTACCTGATATCTTTACTGATGTCAGGCTTGAGCTAAATTAGACACATTCATACAAGAACATTGGCCAAAATAAATGAATGAAGTATCTTATACTTAGCTATTAAGCTGCAAACGCGACGTTTTCAAGACACGTTGGCACGTGGACGTCGATACCGGATTCACAATTTTCGCAAATGTCAATCAATAGTTCACAATGTCTTTTATCACTATTTACCGTTGCCAGCACTAGATCAGGCGGCATTCAAGACGGTTTACTCAATTTAATTCAATTCGCGTTAATTCAAAAGGCGATAATTTTACGAACGAGACGACAACGAGGTAATTTTTCAAGGGAAGGACGGAAGTGACAGTTCAGTGTGACCATTGTCAGAAATTTTCAATAGACTAAACAAAATGTTACTTAATCGATATAATCGATTTGACTTATAATAAAAACTAATTCTATTTCAAACATCCACCCGCCCCGGACCGGCCTACCGGTCCGCTAATCGGTTGGTAGACGTGACAATGTTGCAACCGCTCTCCTCAGAATCGAACCGTCCACCAAGACCTCAGCAAATCGGGGAACTCCATCAGCCCCAGTTACCAAACGAAGGATGCGCCCCCTGCGCCATCTGAGTGGCGGAAGGTTAGCCTCCTTGATCAAAACGAGGTCACCAATCTTGGGTGGATCGGTCTTGTCGGTCCACTTAACGCGTTGCTGGAGTATGTGCAAATATTCCAAATGCCAGCGTTTCCAAAAGCTCTGAGTAATCTGGCGTACCAATTCAAAACGCGAGAGACGACCAGGTCTCGTATCAATGTACTCAGGCAAGGCGACAAGTGGGCGACCAATCAAAAAATGGCCCGGCGTAAGGGTCTCCAAATCATTCGGATCTGAGGAGATCGGGCACAATGGCCGGGAGTTCAAAACGGCCTCAATCTTACAAAACACAGTTGCGAGTTCCTCAAATGTAAGGACAGACTCACCGATTGTCCTGCGCAAGTGTGTTTTGGCCGATTTTACGGCGGCCTCGAATATACCACCCCAGTGTGGACAATTTGGTGGGGAAAACAACCAATTTATCCCACGTCGGGCAAGCCTATCACCTATATAAGCCTTGTTGGTTTCAAGGAAATTAACAACATCATTCAAATAATTATACGTGCCCTTGAAGTTAGTGCCGCAGTCAGAACGGATCAAGGAAGGCAGCCCTCTGCGGGATACAAATCTGTCAAATGTGGCTACAAACGCCTCGGCCGTAAGCGAGGAGACCAGTTCCAAATGTACGGCCTTTGTGGAGACGCAAACAAAAACACACAAGTAGCCCTTAACAGTCTTGCTGTTTCGAAGTGTCGACGTTTTCACCAAAAAGGGACCAGCAAAGTCCGTGCCAACACCGTCAAACGTCCTGCTTTCAGTTACGCGATCTGCCGGTAAGTCCCCCATCAAGGGCTGCATGGTAGAAGCCTTGAGCTTATAGCAAGGGATGCAGCGAAAGACTACACTCCGAATAATTCTTCGGGCAGACAAAATCCAAAACTCGCGTTGCAAAATAGCCAAGAGCGCATTACAACCAGCATGCGAATTTTTAAGGTGACGGTCAGTTACCAACAAGCGTACCAAATGACCGTCCTTAGGTAACAAAAGGGGGTGACGTGCTCCGTAAGGGAGGTTGGCGTTCTTGAGACGCTCTCCAACGCGCAAGAGACCCGTATCGTCCAAAAAGGGGTTCAATTTAGATACAGCGCCCGATAATTTCAATTTCCCTGACTTGAGGATAGCAATCTCCTTCTCAAAGTGCGCCAACTGCACAGAACGAACCCAAAAGGTGAGGGACTCCTGTCGTTCCTGTGGTGAGAGAAACGGTGTCAGTTGTTTCTGTTGTGGGTGCCTAAAGTTAAAAATAAAACGCTTTATCCAAGCAGTGACACCTAACAACTTGTCGAGGGAGCTGTATGTAACGATTCAACAAAAAATCGGGGTCGAAGGCGCATTCTACCTTCTCAAGAGCGAGTGTTCGTAGACCCGGCAAATTAGAAGTATTCAAAACTGGCGTTCGAGGCCAATCGGTTTCTGGTCGACTCAACCATTCCGGACCCCACCACAGCGAATGGCCTATTAAACTAGGCGTCAAGCATCCGCGCGAGGCACAATCAGCGGGGTTGAGCTCACCTGGCACATGTCTACAAACAAGCTTGACTTCAGATTTCTGTATTTGGGAAACGCGATTAGCGACAAATACCTCCAAGGTGTGGACAGAAGCCTTCAACCAACAAAGAACAATTTGGCTGTCTGTCCAGGCGTAAGTCCCATTAATACAAATGCTTTTACCCAAAGTACTGGACACGTGGTTCAATAAGCGTACAAGTAGGGCTGCTCCCGAGAGCTCCAATTTTGGAATGGTCAGAGATGTCCGAAGGGTTGCCACCTTGCTCTTTGCCATGATCAGGGAAACCCTCACCTGACCTGAGGCACTAACTGTGCGCAAGTACACCACGGCGGCGTGACCACGTTCCGAGGCGTCACAAAACCCGTGAAGGGTGGCCTTGTACTTCCCGGGAGGAAGGATGGGACGAGGCAAGGAGATCTCGTTGACGGCAGGAAGTGAGGATACAAAAGAGGTCCATTCCTCAACAAGAGTCCCGTGCAGAGGTTCGTCCCAGGTCAATCCTGCTGTCCAAAGCTTTTTCTGCAAGAAGCATTTTGCCCAAAATATAATTGGACAGATCCAACCGTTCGGATCAAAGGTTCTGGCGACAGTAGACAACACGAGACGTTTAGTCCAAGAACAAGGCAATTTCAAGTCTACGTTATACGTAAAGATGTCTTGGACTAGTCTGTACTGAACGCCTAGAACAGCCATCATGGCGGTGTTGTCAACAATCTCAAACAAATGTGGATCTTGCTGATGATCCTCTGGTCAGCCTTCCAAAAGCGCTGGTGAGTTGAAAATCCATTTGCGCAACTCATAACCAGCGGAGGCCAAAATACCTATCAATTCGTCCCGCAGGAGGATCGCCTCGTCCGCTGTGGAGGCGCCCGAGCAAATGTCATCGACGTAAATATCGTCTTTCAAGATGGCGGATGCTCGTGGGAAACGTAAGCCTTCGCGGTCTGCGAGCTCCCAAAGAGAACGTATTGCCAAATAGGGGCTCGACCTTAACCCGTACGTATTGGTATTGAGCTCGTAGACGACCATGGGATCACGAGGAGACTCTCTCCAAAGGATCAGCTGGAAACGACGGTCATCAGGGTGGATAATCGTCTGCCTGAACATCATTTTTATGTCGGCTACAAAGACAACCTGATGTCGTCGGAAGCTGGTGATGACGTCACAAAGGTCCTTGACCAACTTGGGACCAGAATGCAAGCACTGGTTCAAGGATACGCCTGTTGAAGTCTGCGCAGAACCATCAAACACTGTGCGCAGCTTGCCAGTTGATGGCTTCAATACCGCATGATGCGGGAGAAAATAATGCTCCACCGAACGCCAATCCAAATTTGACACAGACATGTGTCCCAATTGTTCATATTCTCTCATGAACTCAATGTACTTCTGTCTGAGCTCCGGATCACGACCCATGCAACGCTCCATAGCCAACAATCTCTTTTCGGCTAAAGGTCGTGACTCACCAAGCGCAGGCCGAACAGACAGAAATGGTAGCCTCGTAATGATCCGACCAGAACGGAGTCGACCAGTGTTGTTCTGGAAGAACAGCTCGCACTCCTCATGTACTGGATTCAAACGGGCAGCTTGAGGGGGCTCCTCTGCTTCGCAAAACCTCTGAACAGCATCAGAGAGAGCAGAGCCTACAGCCAACAAATTATCAAGTTCGGGAGGAGGGGAGTCCCTAGGTACAGGTCCCATCAAAGCAAATCCAAATATGGTCGGGATGGCAGTCAAACCATTTGGCACCAAGACCCGTTTCCCAACAATCAAAATTCCACCGAGGACATCAGAGCCAATCAACAAGTCGATTTGTCCCGGTGTGTCAAATTTGGGGTCTGCCAGTTCCAATCCCGATGTCAAATTCACCACAGCAGCAGATAGCTGCTTCTGTGGGTGCATGCCCAAAATATTCTTCAGTACAATAGCCGAGGTTTTAATCCTCGGGTGTGAGGATTTAGCAGGGCCAAACAAAACCTTAACTTGCCCTTCAACATTAGAGGCTACGTCACCTATGCCCCGTATACAATTTGGATATAAACCCATATTTAATTTAACCATTAAATAAATTTTTAAATCTGATGCAATAGCACCAGCAGCCGCACGCAAGTCCTTGATAGCTGACATAATCAAAATTCAAAAGAGCCCAGACAAGCGTTAAATAATATTAACAATCAAAACTTAATTTTTCTTAATTCTTTGAAACCAACAAAGTATTAGCCTGTTTACTGCTGGTACAAGCAAGTGACAGGTATCTACTGTCCAACAAAATTAAAAGTTTCAATATATATTGACACAAAACAAAGTCAAAGTTATCAAAGTTGAACCTTCGAATAAGTTAATTAAAGTTAAATATTCAAATTAATTAACTAATTACTTGCAACAGACAGACTGGCTGTATTATTTGAGATATACAATAGTAAGTAAGCACAGAATATGTGTTACCTAACAATATTATCTATATTATAACAAAACAAAGTTTATTAATGTGACCCGCCCAAGTGGCAAGGTCAAGTTGGTTGTTATAATGTTTATGAATATATGCAATAAACTAAATTTACTAAATTTATTGATACATTCAGCTGTTATGTATCCAAACAAACTGACTTATTAATGCAACAACAAATTGAAGTTAGATTTTTCAACAATACAAATCAACAATTACTGATTGAGGTTATGTGTGACAATGTGTTTCAAATTATCTAGGTCAGCTTATACAATTAAATATTATGTATTTTAGACAATAACTGACCTGACAAACACTACAATACTGTCTACAAGGTGAGATATATCTATAACACCAATCTGAGTTCAGATACAATCAATGGCTAAGATACAAGTTTACAATATAGGCACAGTTAACTACGCTCTGCTACCAAAAATTATGTCTAGAATTACCGCAGCCAGGCAGGTATTTTCTGGGTGCGCAGTGGAAGATGTAATACATCTACCTGACCACGATAGACAAGGCACCAGACACAATGCACTGCGTTGCACAGTGATGAATTGAAATTCAAATTACAACTATCAATATTATATTTCACTTACCTGATATCTTTACTGACGTCAGGCTTGAGCTAAATTAGACACATTCATACAAGTACATTGGCCAAAATAAATGAATGAAGTATCTTATACTTAGCTATTAAGCTGCAAACGCGACGTTTTCAAGACACGTTGGCACGTGGACGTCGATACCGGATTCACAATTTTCGCAAATGTCAATCAATAGTTCACAATGTCTTTTATCACTATTTACCGTTGCCAGCACTAGATCAGGCGGCATTCAAGACGGTTTACTCAATTTAATTCAATTCGCGTTAATTCAAAAGGCGATAATTTTACGTACGAGACGACAACGAGGTAATTTTTCAAGAGAAGGACGGAAGTGACAGTTCAGTGTGACCATTGTCAGAAATTTTCAATAGACTAAACAAAATGTTACTTAATTGATATAATCGATTTGACTTATAATAAAAACTAATTCTATTTCAAACAACTGCAAAGTGAGACCGGAGGTACCGAAGAATACGTCTTTTTAGGTGCTGTAAAAATCATGAACTCACTTTTCTTCACATTATATCTCAGCCCATGAGTCAAAGCGTACTGTTCACATATGTTTATTAACTTTCGCAATGCACTGATGGAAGGGCTGAGCAGCACCATATCGTCGGCGTAACTAATATTGTTAACGAAAATTCCGTCTATATGACATCCGATCCTAGTGCCGCTCAGCTTTTCAATCAGACTGTTCATATAAAAATTAAACAATTTCGGTGAGGTCAACCCTCCCTGCCGTACACCACACTTTAAACCATACATATTTGATTCAGTATTACCCCACCTAACAGTATTTTTCTGATGACCATACCAGTACTCAAACAAGGATACAATTTCAGGTGGTAAGCTGGTCTGTCGCATTTTTGCCCACAGGAGGTCACAGGACACTAGATCGAATGCTCTAGATAAGTCTAGGAAACATGCATACACAGGGGTTTTACGCTTGGTGTAGTACTGCAGAGTCTGCTTGAGGCACAGTATGGCACTTTCAGTGGATAGGCCAGGTCTAAAGCCGAACTGGCCGTCGTGCAGTTTTAGATTTTTTGTTAGGAGGCCGTCAAGCAGACTATCCAGCACCTTAGCCACAACTGTGGCCAGGGAGATAGGCCTGTAGTTTGACTTGTCCGAGACGTCACCGGTCCTGTTCTTTACAATAGGGACAACGATGGTATACATGAGCTCCTCAGGCAGGTATGAGTGACTTACACATAAATTAAAGAGTATGGCAAGTGTCCTGCACAAGTGAATCCCAGCATGTTGAAGGTGTTCGATGCTGAGGCCATCATGGCCTGGAGACTTGCCTCTTTTTATACATTTAATAACTTGGGCTACCTCTAATGCAGTAAATATTACCTTACGATCTCCAGCTGTGGCCTCAGCACCAGACACCAGCAACGACCCAGGCTGACCCGGGCTAAGCAGAGGATCAACACTAAACTCCTCCTGAAATAATTTCGCAATGCCATCTGGTTCATGTACACCACCAACACATACGGGGCGGCTCAGCTTTAGATTCAACTTATTTGTTGTTTTCCAAAACTTTGAAAAGTTATTACTACAGTGGTGCTGTGCTATTATGTCCATTTTAATTTGTTGTTGGTTATTTTGACACCATTTCAATCTTAACTTAAAAAATCGCCTTGTCTCAGTCATTTCAATATAAGGCGGTCCAGATCTAGGTGACCCGTGCCATAACCAGTTAAGATAAGCCTGCCGAGCCTTCCCGTGAGCCTCCCTCACGTGTCTGTTCCAACCTACTATGTTTTTACCCTTTCTGGGATTCGAAGCTATACAAGAATATTCCGCGCCTTCAGACAATATACATACTATATCTTTATACATTTTGTTTATTAATATCTTGTGGTCTGTGCAATGACATAATTGATCAATACACTTTGTACATTCTGCAGGTAAGTCAATGTCCATTAGTTTGTTATGACAATAGTTATAATAAATTTCAATTTGATTAGCCTGTCTTTCTTCCCATATAATATTATTTCTAGATATACTGTGCACTGCAATTTTAGTCTTAATTAAATTTATATTGCACGACAACTGCAAGGGATAGTGATTGGACCAGTAGGTATCATACAAAACGCTTACGAGATCGATTGTAGCCCGCGCGGCGCTCGTGACCACGCAGTTATCGAGCCACCGGCAGCATCCATGCGCTTCGCTGACAAAAGTATATGAATCTGCAGGTAGTACATCAAGATCGATACAAGTCAATGACTGTTCTACACAAAAGTCTAAAAGTTGATTTGTAAATAACTCACCATTTTGTTTGAATACAAGGAACTCAAATCAAAGTATTCAATTTTTTTTTGCTTGGATGGTGAAATACCAAGTAACAAATAAAGATTATTTTATTACATCACCTTTACCAATCAATTGGGTGTATAATAAGAGCATGCAAGTGAAACTTGATGGGAGTGAACGAAGCAAGAGACGTATGTCAGGATCGTTGCAAACGGCGTTCCTTAGTCTCTGCCTACCCCTTCGAGAAACAGGTGTGCGTCTATGTATGCATACGTCATCATCGCCATAGCGTTGTCCTGGTTGCATCCAAGACTTTCACGCCTTGGAGCCCGAGCCACGTACAGGTCTAACAAGATACGACTATCAACTTTTCCACAGAGCGACTGTCATCTGACTTTCGCAACCCAAACGGATAACGATATTCCATGGTTTAGACCAGTATCAGTATATTTGAGGGTACTGACTCTCCGTAACGATTGCCAAAGATCTTCATGACAGACGGAGCCGACACGGTTTAACGTACTCTCCGAGACACGGGGCGAGCGATAATTAACAATTTATGTATGTATGTATAATAAGGATAAATTATTTGAAACAAATGTATATTGCACCCTTAAATTAACGGCAACTATGCTATTTATATTTTGTAATAAAGTGGTCGGTCCTAGCAACAGTGCCGAAATATCGAAACCCCAAAGTTACGAGATGTGTACACCACACATTCCAATAAAAAAATAATTATAATATAAGTGACCATGAAAGTTTCAATGCACAGAATCAACCATTATATACACAGTTGTTACTTATAATTATCTAATTTATTCTAAATAGAAATAGCATACGAAACATTTCTCCTTTATTTTAAAAGCAAAACTTAAGAAACATAAACTTAAATATTTTTGCCGTTTCACAATACAAGCAAACATTAATAAGACAAAACTTAGCTTAGATAAATATTAAAAAATAAGTAAAATCTCCTACATTTGGATTCATTCCAAAATATCTTCGCGGAATCTAAAATTATCAGCATTGTCAAGTGCATGCTGCATTTAAAGCTTGGCATTCAAGGCACGACAGGTACAAACATGTTCTCGAATCGTGCCAATAAATTAAAACCGAAACAAGAAAATAACAACACCTGGTTGCTGTTTACCTTTAGGTATTTATTTTTAGAATTTTACTCCCACAGTGCGTTCCTTTTAGTGACGTAGACATCGACTACGGAAGGATTTGTTTACATTGCGTGGATGTGGATGTGGTGGATTTGTCACGTGGACTCTGCATTGCCGAGTCCTAGCCTAGGTGTCTAGAGTACGTCGGACGTTGAGATTCCTGGTGTCTTTTATACATTGCTCGGTGAAGCTCCTCTCATGCACCCAGGAAATAATAGTTAAACGTTTGTTTGAAATTTGCTGATCGTAAAGCTGATAGCTTTTATCCGCAGTTTTATTGGCAAGATGGGAGGAGCAACTAAGCAGCTAGTGTTTCGAAAGGCGGCAGAAAACTAACGGTACCATAATTATGTCAAGATTGTTCAAACCTCAGTACTCTGTACCAACATATTACCCCGCACCGACAGTGCCCTGCGCTCCCTTTCAATATCCATATCATCGTGTAACGTCTCAGTCACTATGTGACCAAGATATTTAAACTGTGATACACGGCCCAAAGGCACCCCGTTCAGTAGTAATGGTGGTATAAAGTTGGGTTCCTTCTTATTCCATTTAAATATCATACACTCACTTTTCTTCTCGACATTTAAGATTAAGACACATTGAGTAAACTTGTAAACAGAAAAACGCTCGCGAACAGCGAGCTTTATTCACATAATAGGACTAAAGCTGGAAGTGACAGTACAAGATTTTAATAAAAGATAATTCCTCTGCACACACGGTTATACACTCATAAATCTACTTAAAGCGTATATGATGTTTATGACGCGCAATATGTTTCCCCTAGCATTAATTTCGTTGTTACTTGAGCAGTACTTAAAATGTAATTATACTTCTCTGACTCTCGCCGCTGTTTTACAAATGTAAGGCAGGTTTGCATTTATTGAAAATTCAACCAAAATTGATATTAACTGTGACATGTGTGAGTGAGTCTTTAAACTTTTAAATAGTGAAAAATCTTTGACGTAAGCAAGCGTTTTATATTTTATAGCTGTTTCCCACGGTTTCACCCGCGTCCTGAGGGAACTACTTCGCGTACCTGGTTAATTTATAGCCTTAGTTACTCCGTGGTACATCAGCTATCCGCCTGTGAAAGTCTCTACAAAATCGGTCCAACCGTTCCAGAGTTTAGCGAGAACAAACAGATAGAAAGACAAAAAAAAAAAAAAAAATCAGTATATTTATCGTGTATACATCCATATGCATTTAGTAAAAAGCGGTTATTTTAATATTACAAACAGACACTCCAATTTAATATATATGTATAGATTAATTATGTACATTCGTCACTTATATTTATGTAACGAGTCTCAATCATGAAATTACTTATTATTTACTCACTCCTTTTGGTATTACACCTTATGTAACGTCAGTCATAGTAAATGAAGTAAAAATTCTTAATTCTAAAAATGTGCAAAAATCATGAAATATTACAAGTATCAAAGACTTTCCCTTCTAGTACCAAATAGAGTTTCGTAAATGCAAAATGCAAGACAGCACGTACATCAGTTATAATCTGATCTACTATTTTTGGCACCGGTTAAGAATTTTAACTAGCTCTCAAGCCCAGCAAATTAAGCGCTAGTTCAGTGCTCAAGTGGTTTTCACTTCAGGTACTTCAACACAACACAACAATCCATCTCTTTCACTCCGATGCAATAAAGAAAAAGGCATATCATTATACCTAATTCTCTTATTAGACAAATTTAAAGAAAGTCTGTATATTACTCTCTTTTACAACAATATGAGAGAAAAAGAAGGGCGATGTTTTAGAATCGCCAAATTATGTTTATTTGTGTTTCCAAAACTAAAGAAAATTCAAAGAACATAAATTTTGTCAGCTCTGAGTGTGCTACGTGTTATATTAGTGACATCTTATTTGTCTCTTCCTCTTTCTTATCAAATGTAATTTATTTTTGCTGTACAAATCAAAATCACGAGCGTAGCTAATAAATAATCATGCCTCGAAGAACACTTTATTAACGTCGTGTTCCCTCAATTTCAAGAGATGGGTCATAAAAATAATCTGTTCATCTCGATTGATAATTCAGATAATCCAAACCAACATTCATTTAAAGCGAAATGTTCAAAAGGTTAATTTGGCATAAAATAATAAAATCTGTGTATTAAAATTTTATTGCCTTCAAGAGATGTCGTGGTCATTCAGTTGACAAAATGTCATCTAAGTATAGGAATGTTGTTTCATTTTTTCAATTTACAGTAAAACTCTCAAGTTAATTATACGACCGTCCAAGTAATAGGCGTCTGAATATTTATTGGTACTTAAAATTTTTCATGATAACTGTTACAACTGAAACGGGTTTTTAAAGTATAAGAATATATATTTTTTTAAAGACAACTCCCGCATTAAGACTAAATCCTGTGTCGCGGGGCACTTTACAAACATACAACTAACGGACACAATACACCACAAAACACCCAGACTCGGAACAACAATTTATGAATCACACAAAGTGTTGTTTCGTGTGGGGATCGAACCCACAACACTTTGGCACAGTGTCAAGCGGTGAGGCGGCTGCTTAAACGACTACGCCAACCGTGCAGTAACTTTAAAATTTGCCCCAATGGAAGCTGCTGCTGTTGTAAAAATATTATGTGGAGTAACTTCGCCGTTTCGTAAATGTATTATGCTTCGTTTAAGCAAAGTTTTTGTTGAAGTTTCGTTATATGAAAATTAGCCTTAAGTTAAATCGATTTTTAATTAGCATGTGGAGTTGTGCGAAAGGTTGCTGTAAACTTTCTTATTATAATTACTCTTGCTACATAAGTATGATAAAGCCTAATTGATCAAGCCCAACACTAAAACGCTATATGTTGTTCTTGATAAATTGCCACAGATTATAATATCTTGTGCCATGTGCATGCCATGGCATGAGAATCGGACTGTTGAATTGAGTCAAAAGCCTTTAGGTAGATTAATACAGAAACTGTTAGCCGCTGAAAAGGCTTTATTAAAGCTTTACTAGAAAGATGAATTATAGTTTGCGGGTGGTCATAAAACTTCAAGATTATACAACGTGTAATGGAAATAACGCACATCCTCAGACACCCCAAATAGAAAACCTTGTTATTATCATAATGCATGCATTGAAATATTTTTTTTATTAGCCTAAACATTGTTTTTGATCGAAAGTATTAACTTCATTATAAGTAAAATGCGTGGTCACTACAAACCTGCGCACGCACACAATCACACGAAACGTTTGCTGTGGTAAACAAACGACAGCGAAATACGATACGGTCTATCATTTTTTAACATCGTTAGTGGCTATTGTGACTATCTTCATTTAATCATAATAATCATACCTAGTTAGCATTATTGATACATTAGAAATTAAAGTATTAAAAGGGTATCAATGAGAGAATTAAAGAAGAACGGCGTGTTTAAAGTTGTGAATCATAATTTTTTTACAATAAAAGAATAACCAAATGACTCACAGGCTTATTGTCACTTGTTCGGCGTCCTCTGTTTAAAATGCTGACATCAGGTGTCCACCACCCGGCTTAAATATTCCTTTAGTTCACACACACACAATGTTTCTTTTCACTGTTTCAAAAGCAGCTGATATCTTATTTTAACTCCCCGGCACTTGTTGTCTCGACACAATCAACTAGTGGTTTAATAGGTATGTCCCCATAAAGCAAAAGTCCAGGGGCGTCAAGTCAGGCGACCTAGGAGGCTACTGGACAGGACCGCCGCAATCGATCCAGCGCTCCTTGTATTCGACTTCACGATGATCTCGAACGTTCTACGTCAAACGCGCGGGGGCACCATCATGTTGATAATACACATTTTGTAAATAAACAAGTAAACTTGTTAAACATTTTTTTCACTACACTCACAGAGAATCCAGGTAGATGACTAATTTTATTTATCTAAGCGCAACAATGGCCGCCCGGCCGGCCGGCCGGCGCTGTACCTACCAGCGCGGGCGACCGACGCGACGGTGACAAGTGAGACACATTACGTCTCGCTCTTTCCCGCTGTTAATACGTAAGCGAAAGAAAGATGATAGATATTTTGGTGGTCAATTGTGTGTTATTGTCTTGTACCGGCTGTTATGTTGTATTAATGTGTGCGTTCCTGTACGTGGAACCACTAAACAAATGCATTTAAAAAGAAGCCGTTCTACGTTGACTTAAGGTTTATTTTCGTATATTTTGCCTTTTCAAAGCAATGAGTGACTATAATTTACGTAATTTTAATTATTTTAGGATTAAAAAAAAATGATATGAAAAATGTCAGAAATGGATTCAGTAGCTGATTCTGAACAAAGTACTTTCAAAATGTGCATTAAACTTGTTACATGTTGTATAATTTAGGCATAAAATGTTGACAACACCTTCAATAGGATAATTATTTCGTTCTAAGTAAAGTGTATGTTGTCCTCGCGTTGTGGAAACTAACGACTTTATTACAATGCATTTGGAGAGAATTTAAAGAAATGATATGTAAATGTTATAAAAATATGTAGGTACGTACGTAGCGATATATAGAAGCATTCGAGATGTGGACCTATAGGCGCATGTTGTCTATTAGCTGGACGCACAGGGTGACCAATGTGGAAATTCTCCGAAGAGCTGGCAGAAAGCGTGTACTTATTATATACGTATGCGGACCATCAAAAGAAGGAAAGTTGCCTATCTGGGCCATGTGCTTAGGCATCCCAGATATGAGATCCTGCAACTCATAATGATGGGCAAAGTTGCCGGCAAAAGATCAGTTGGTCGGACAAAGAAATCGTGGTTGCGCAATATACGCGAGTGGACTGGGATCACGAGTGCGGCAGAACTTTTAAGTCTCGCCAGAGATCGAATTAAATATGCAGAGCTGACTGCCAACCTTCACTAGTTGGAGAGGCACTACAAGAAGAAGAAGAAGTACGTAGCACTCAGCTTGTTCACGGACATGGCTTTGGGAAGCCATCGCAATTTACCTATGCACCGTCTGTAAATGAATGGTACAAAAATATTTATAAAAGAAGTAATAATGTATGCCTTGAGTCTAATGATTGAGTCTAAAGGTCTCAGATGACTGCTATCTAATTGAGATTATTTTACGTATATAAGACGAATAGACAAGATCATCTTAAAGGTTAACATAATTTCAAACGAATAGCGAATATATAATTACTAGAGGACGCCAGCAGCTACGCTTGCATTTTTTTTTAATTTACCCGTTTTGGCCAATCCCGTTTGAATTTCGGGAAATCCCTTCTTAGTGCACCCCTACGGTCCCCAAGGAACATACATGCCAATGCCATTTCAGCTTCCTGCACCCAATAGTTTCGGCTGTAGCGTGTCTGTCAGTCAGTCAGTCAGTAACGCAAGGATTTATATATTAAGATTTCTTTTAAAACACAAAAGCCACTATAATCTAACCGGCGCTTGTGATATTTGGCTACGTTAGTTCTAGACAATGTCATCGGGTACCTAACGATCTGTGTTCTCTCAAGTAAAAAGTAAATTCATTGTAAATTGAGTGCTAGCAGTAAGCAATTACTATAATTTTGGTACAGACATCAGATCACGAATAGCCTATTTATACTCATCACTTTGTCTGGATATATATTATAAATTATCTGTAGTTTACAGAAAACAAGCTCTTTTTATTTTAATTTAGACACCAAGATAATTATTTTATTCATCTATATTTTTTTCTATCAGTACTGAGGTAAGGAGCATGAAATAATACCTATTGTAACGTAGGCATGCAATAAGGAAGGATTCTATAATATTGCAACCCAAACGAGATAAAAGTGGGGTTGAAAGTACGGCATTTCTAAAGCTAGCTATTACAAAAATGCGGGATTCAGCCACCACAATGCTATACTAACAAGAAAAGAGCTGAACCGGTCAGTTAAAGTCTCTTTTTTACTGGCAGGAAGTTTGGAGTGTCAGAAAAAGCATCAAAATTTACCCTTCTCATTTGTTATTATGGTTACAGTTTTCCCTAAAAATCATTCTTTTCATTAATATTAGTTTAATCTGTGTGTTCTCTGATTTCGTTGACTGTTTATTTCTATATATAAAAGTAAAATACATTGCATTACGAGTACAGTGCCCAAGACATGGAATACGTGAGACATGGTGATGGCGACTTTTTGCTAACCACCCATCCATAAGCTTAACTATGCAAACATTCCTTGACTTCTCAAATAAATAATATTACGCAATAGTCTCTACTTCAAGAGCCTACCAAACATGTTATAATATAAATACGAAAAAATCGCGATGTTAGCGCCATTAATTTTCATATCGCAAATATTTGCCAAGTCCCTCCAATTTCGGAAAATAAACAACATTTTTCTACAGCGAACTTTGTGAGGATATCTCAAGAGGTATTAATAATTGTATATAGAGCTTGGTAAAGATTAAAAAAATGCTAATATACTGCCTTGAATGTAGGTCAATGAGAAAATTTTGCTTAAGGTACGGAATTTGTCACCGCGACGTGACAAAACACTACACATAATAACTAAGTGTCGACCTCGGGTTATGTATTTAATACTACTGTGTTTTCTTAGAGACCGGTCTAAGCGATTTGCATAGGGACAGTTTATGGAAAGGGAAATGATACGGGCTACTTTCCATATCTCGTGAATTCATTATTTTGAAGACATACATACATACATACATATCGTCACGCCTTTTATCCCCGAAGGGGTAGGCAGAGGTGTATTTCAACACCCAGAGGTGTATTTTGAAGACTTTCAGATATTTCCATACTCATATCCTTATAATTATTATCCTTTATTGCATAATTGTTTGAAAATTAAGGGTAATACTAATAATGTAACTTCGAGGTTTTGGAATGGCTTAAACCAAAACAGCCGGAGTTTAATGGTTATTTTTATATTATTTCCTTTTTATGTGATAGGCGGCAAGCGTGCTTTCGGATCGCCTGATGGTAAGCGATAACTTCCGTTCATGAACACCTCAACACCAGAGAAATCACCCTGCGGTATCACAATAAGTGGTAATCGCATACTTTAAGGCAAGCTTCGATTCTTTGTTCCATTTTCTATAATTGAGCCCCTGAATTATTTATAACTTTGATTTTGATGTATGCACTGTTGTTACGTTGCAATCCAGAACAGAAATATCTAGTTTAATATGTATTTTTGTAAAATGATTGTAATCTGTTTTGTGCATCTAAATAAATTATTAAAAAAAAACCGTCTGCTTATTTGCCACCTATTATTTAAAAATGTACTAACTGCAGATATGTTGTTCTAGTGGCAAAACTTACTTACTAACATCTTCTGCCTATTTCTTCACCATCACAGCTAAAAGATGACCAATGCTGAATGTGGGCTACATCCTTCAATACTCTCTACAGTCTACTCAGACTCATCTTAAGCTGTCCGCATCTAACCGCAACCCGCGATTTCAATATGATCTCGGTCTACTATCCACCAATATACAACCTATCATAAATTGATTCTTCTAAGATCTAGAAGTCTTCAGAACTTCGGTGAGTGAACGAGTGAAATTAAACGCAATTACTTTTTCTCTTTATAACAACGCACTTATAACAACGTAATAGAGATTTATACACATACAATACACAATGGTATATATCAAAATTCCTGATTTTCGTAGGAAGATGGTTGTGACGACTCAATAAAGATACAAAATTTGCTTTTCCATATTTCATTTTTTATTCTTTTTTTACGCCCCATAACCCTTTCATGTCTTATAAAGACAAATACATATATTGTAGAAATACAAAATGATATAGGCATAACACCAACAATACCGTTCATATACATCATATATAAACGTATAGCCACGCAAAGCAACTAGTCTTAAGTACACCACTCAATAAAATTACATCCAAACTTGAACGGTGAAAACGAGCTTGCTCAGAGAACAACTCAACGTACTAGTGATCCCATCCCAGTATATTTCCCGGGAGGGTTGAATTTGTATTCCCTTCGTCTATTTGTCTTGGCAGTAATTAATTAGTGTCAGTCAGCCTACTGACCGACTCCCGGGACACAGTGGTTAAGACGTGAGTTGCGGAAATAGAACTTAGGGACAAATGACGCTTTTTTGGACATCATCTATCCTGCTTTATTTGGTGCGATGGGGATAATTTGACAAGGTTTTTTTGTCGTCCGCAAAGTAATTGATGGGCATAAGCGATCCATTTGTTATTGCGATGATGTTAATATGTTTTTGTGTTTTACTAGTATAAGCAATTGCTTTCTTAGGTTCGTTTTTTATTGAAATAATGTGGTATCATGTTTATGGATAAGCATTAATATCAATAGTATCTTGCTCAATGTATGTTAAGTATTGCTTTTTATTTATTTATTTATTTGAGGACAACCAACAAAGCATACACCAAGAGTACAGAATGTGCTTAATGATTATGAATGAAAATTGTGTAGTGTTGCCTTAATTAGAGGTTGCCACGGCATGCATAAAATATAAAACTAGGAAATGCAGTTACAATACAGAATATGTATGAATTTATACAATATCACTTGATTGTTGTAATGAAATGAAATAAACTTTTAGTAAACAAACAAATGCACATTGCAAAACCCTCATCAACGCAATGCAAAAGAGTATTTCAATTTTATTTCAATCCGCTTACATTAAAATAAAAATGAAATACTATTTAAGTATAATATATAGACAAATTTGGATTCCAAAAGTTTCAAATAAGTAATGCGATTGAAAAGTGTATTTCAATTTTGAATAGGCACGTATTATACCCGTAAATAGGAAATGCAGCTTCAAAAAAGATTATGCTCATCTTAATGTAGCTTAATGAAATGCTTTTAGTAAATTTAAGTCATATTAACACTTGGTTAACAAACTGCAATAATTATTTTTGAATGTGATTATATCAGGGTGCCGATTCTCCTAATTTTATATCACATTGATATTATATTTTGTGAACTGACTCAGAAGCGGTATTCTGATATCCTAATGTCATTATCGTATAATTTGTAATAAATAGTTTGTCGTTGACACATATTTTGACACTTGTTTCAATTTTCGATCTCGTTACAACTGCGTTCAGTTATCAGATAATTTAGAGGAATACGCTTTTTGTACCGTAATTATGACACTGACATGATAGAAACTATATTTATTTAGGAGAATTGGGCCACTGTAGTTTGCTTTAAATTCGTAATATTCAATGCAATAATTATCGAAAGATTACACAATGAAGTCTGTTAAAAACAAGGTTACCATGCAGGTTTGAAATCCATATTTTCTTGTGCTTATCAATACAAGTACTGGCAAATATGCTTTTAAAACGAAATTAAAGCTGCGTATCCATTATGCGCTCCTGGCGCACGTGCCATGAACACCCGCACCGGGAGTGCGTTCGCGGAACGCGCTCCAAATACTTAAGGCTGGTTTCAGAGTGACGCGCGCGGCACGCGCCGTCGGCCAGCGCGTCTCAGCAGCGCGTTTGGCGCGCGGACCACTGTGAAACGAGTTCGCGTTTCTCATTGCAATGTATGAAGCTTCGACAGAGCGGCCGGCGCGCGCGTCTCACACGCGGCGCGTTTGAACTGCGTGACTATGAAACGCTACTACTAATCTAGTGTAATTGCAAGCGCGCGCGTGTGGCCGGCGCCGGTCAAACGCGTGACTCTGAAACCAGCCTAAAGGTAGAATTCCGTGCATCGCGATCGATCGCAGCCGTGCGCGGCCTACGACTGTCGTCGATCGCTCGCGACAATAGTCAAAGTATGAAAATGTATGGCACCGCTGCCGAGGCCCGCGACTGACGCGCGCGGCCGACGAATGTTGTGAGCCGCGCGCGGCAGTGTCTTGAAATAAGTAGTAATGAAAAAAAAATTCGGAAGTTTTGTCGACTATACAGGGTGTAAAAAGACCCTTAACGAAAACTGAAATCCCATGTTGTACCAATCACTACGAATATTTTCTACTTCGGCACCATACCAGGGAAATTACTGGTTCAGAAGATATTGAAGCTCAAAGTTAGTATGGAATTTTTCTAATTCGGTACAAAATCGATGCATTTACTCCGCCAATATGTTCTTTAGATGCCCTGTAAGCCCATGGATAACTAGGTTTTTCGAGCATAGCACGCGCGCACTTTTAATTGCGGTTTAAAAAATGAGAAAACTTTAAAAAAATAAAACGTTTCCCAGGTATTATTTTTGGTTAGTATGACTTGGCATGATGTCCACAACGAGTAGACTTCGGCTCGGTGATGGGTCTTGTGACACTCTGTATAAAAACAATTCAATTTTGTATTATCGTTCCAAACTTCCAACATTTCTTTTCATTAGGTACATAATAAAGGTAGTAGAGTAAACAGCTGTTTTTTGCATCAGTAGCAAAAAAATTAAAATAAAATAACAAATACATATTTAACATATATTTTATGGATAAAATATACAACTAACATTAAAATACCTGCCAGTAAAGTGTTATCTCCACTAAAACACAACTGAAATCAAACAAAAACACCATCACAACATCATGGACATGTCACTATTGAATATCCAACACTATTTTGAAGAACGGATGGCTAAATTTGAATTGGAACTCCAAAGTAAATCATCTTCAAGTACAGGCAGCCTGGAGGAGGAGTTCAAAGCTTTCAAGGACTTCATATTGATCACTATGAAGTCTTTCTCACAACAGTTGCAGACTGTTGCTCACCAGGTGGACAACATGGAGATGCGTGGCCGTCGTAAAATACTTCTACTGCATGGTGTTGAGGAGCATAAGAACGAAGAGACAGCTCAAGTGGTTGTGCATTTAGTAAAGCAGCGCCTCAAGTTTGAATCCTTCTGTGCAGCAGACATCAAACGATGCCACAGGATGGGCCGCCAACAATCCAACAAGAAGCCCAGGCCCATTCTTGTCAAGCTACATAATGTGTCGCTGCGGGACACTGTGTGGTTCGCAAAAACCAAACTGAAAGGAGCTGGTATTACGATGTCCGAATTCTTAACTCGTGCGCGCCATACAGCGTTTATGGCAGCCAGGGAGCGGTTTGGCGTCGATAAGTGCTGGACGAGGGAAGGCTCTGTCTTTGTTCTTGGTGCGGACGGTCAACGACATCGGATCCTATCGCTGAGTGATCTCGACAGGATGAAAGGTGCGGAACCGGAGAAACCCACAGTGAAGTCTGTCGCTGCGAAATCAAGACGAGCTGCAGCATCGGCAAAGAAATAATAGGTTCTTCAATTTCTTGTTTTTGTTTACATGACTGGGTGAATTGCTTTCTTTTCTATTTTTTCTACCTTCTTCAATTTTATAATTTTTCTATTTACTTATTACCTTCTAACACAAGTCTTATTACTTTGACATATATCACTTGTCACTGTCATTCTCGACTACATTTACTAAAATTCTTCCGCTCTGGATACAAGGCTTTTGAGCAAAGTATGTGACACAAAAAAAAAAACAACTTTTAATTTTCCATTTCCTCTGTCTACTAATTTCACCCAGTCGTTTCTTTTTTCTTTTATTATTATTGTTCTTCTTCTTATTACTATTTCTATTGTATTTTAGTTTAGTATTCTTACTATTTATAATAATTTAATTTCGCTAACACGCAACTGGCGGGTGGACTGAAAGATATTATTAGTCTTTTCACACACATATATTTATATATATGTCTATATATTTTTAATTTTATTTTTATTATTGATCTTTGTATATTATATTTTTTTATATGCTTACATTTATGAATGATGATTCAACTAGCAATGATAGTTTTGTAACCGCTACTAGCCTTGATGACAGCTTTACTAGTTTGCCTTCACTTGCTGAAACTCTTCAGTCTCGGTTTTCTGATGCACCGGGAAACTTTAATGTAGTCCATATAAATGCACAAAGTATTCCAGTCCACTTCTCTGATATGCTGACTAACTTTGACTGTCAAAACTTACACGCTGTTCTTGTCTCAGAGTCATGGCTTAAGCCATGTCTGCCATCTGTTTCCTATTCTCTTCCTAGTTTTAATCTAATTAGAAATGACCGTGCGGATGGACGTGGTGGAGGTGTCGCCATTTATCTACGTCATCATATGCCTTTTCGTATTATAAGTATCTCAGGGCAGCCACCACCTCCGAACGCCGGCAAGCATCTCTTTTTAGAAGTGGAATTGAATCACTCTAAAGTTCTACTAGGTGTTTACTATTCCCCTTCATCACGCGTCAACTTCTTTTCATCTTTCGAAAATATTCTAGAAACATTAATTCCTTCCTACAATCACGCAGTTATAATGGGAGATTTTAATACTTGCTTTTTAAGACAGGACACACGTGCATCCTCTCTTAAAAGTATTATAGAATCTAGTAACTTAACTATTCTCCCTCTTAATGCCACACATCACTTTCCAAACTCAGTTCCTTCTCTACTCGATCTCATTCTTGTTTCTTCTCCTAACCTTGTTTACAAGCATGGCCAATGCGCTGCTGATGCCTTCTCCTACCATGACTTGCTTTATATTTCATATAAATTACGCCCCCCTAAGGCAAAACCGAGGACTATAATGCAACGCAATTTTGGTGCGATGGACCGTTTGCAGCTCTGCGAGGATGCCCGTAACATTGACTGGTCAACATTATTTGCTTCAGATAATATAGACGCTAAAGTCAACATTTTCTCGACGAATTTAATACAGCTCTATGACAAGCACGCACCAATCCGAGCCATACGGCTAAAACATCTACCAGCACCTTGGCTTACTGATGAAATAAACAAAAATTATGTCTAAGAAAGCTGCAGCTAAAACAAGGTATAAGCGACGACCAACTGCGTTTAATCTGGATAAATATGTTAGTGTAAGAAATTTCTGCAATAAGGTGTGTAGGAAAGCACAACGCCAACATATCCATAATTCTGTTCAAAACGAAGACTCAGCTAAAGTCTGGAAATTTCTCAAAAGTCTGTGAGTGGGAAAGTCACGAACTGACGTGTCATCCAAAGACATCAATATTAATTCACTCAATGTCCATTTCACTGCTTCGTCCAATTTTGATGGGATCACGAAAACTAACACGTTACTAGATCTTTCAAATATTCCAACTCCCAAATATTGACCTTTTGTTTTCGAGCAATTTACCGATTGTGATGTTAAAAAGAGCATTATGTCAATCTCATCCAATGCTGTTGGTAGTGATTGTATTAGCCGAAACATGATCCTTCCTATCCTTGATGAAATCCTTTTTGTCCTCTGCCACATACTGAATTACTCAACTACAAGCCGTACCTTTCCCTCAGCATGGAAAGAGGCCCAAATAATTCCTCTACCTAAAAAGCCAAAACCCTGTTCCTTTTCTGATTATCGTCCTATATCCATACTACCATTCCTATCCAAAGTCCTAGAGCGCCTCATTCATAAACAACTATGCACATTCCTTTCTAAAATTTCTCTCCTAAATCCCTACCAGTCCGGTTTTCGTCCTGGACATAGTACTACCACAGCATTGGTTCACATCACTGATGAGATAAGACTGGGTATGGATAGTGGAAAGCTCACGCTACTTTCCTTACTTGACTTTAGCAACGCGTTCAATACCGTTGATTTCCACATCCTGCTTGGCATACTTCGCTCTATTAACATATCTCCAACGATGGTTGACTGGTTTCATAGTTATCTGTTTGGTCGCCGACAGCGTGTGCGCGTTGAAGACACGTACTCTTCATGGTGAAATACAGCTGCCGGTGTACCGCAGGGTGGCGTTCTATCTCCGTTACTCTTCGCAATTTTTATAAATTCTATATCCCGTAATTTAATTTCGTCCTACCACCTTTACGCAGATGATTTACAAATTTACTCGCAGGCACCCCTAGAATCAGTAACAGGCGCTTTTTCTTCAATAAATACTGACTTAACGCAAATATGTGAGTGGAGCAAAAAGTTCGGCCTCAAGGTAAATCCCTTAAAAACGCAGCTTGTTCTTATCGGCAGTCCTAGGATGATCTCGAGGGTCGATTGGTTAATGTTGCCTGAGATTAAATTCGACGGTAAAATATTACAATGTACAGACCATGTAAAAAATTTGGGCATATATCTGGATAGCAATTTAACATGGGGCCATCAAATACAGGAGACCAGTCGTAAGTTGTTTGCGTCAGTGGGTTCCTTACGTAGGCTGCGGCATTTTCTTCCAACAGCCACTAAAATTGCGCTTGCTGAATCTTTACTCCTTCCAGTACTCGATTATGCCGAGGTCAGCTATCTTGATCTAACTGAGCAGCAACTTGACAAACTTGAGCTTCTCCAGAATTTTTGTATAAGATTCATATTTGGTCTTCGCAAATATGATCATGTATCAGAATTTCGTAACAAACTCAAATGGCTCCCAATTCGTCTTCGCAGGAATACTCATATTCTTATATTATTGTATAACGTTTTATTCGATCCTAGCACTCCCCTGTATCTTAAAGAACGTTTTAAGTTCCTCCATGACACACATTCAAAGTTCCTGATGTCGTCAGAGAATCTGAGACTGCACATGCCAACGCATTCAACAAACTTCTTTAGTAAATCCTTTGCTGTCCAAGCAGTGCGCTTGTGGAATGCGTTGCCATTAGAAATTAGGCAAGCAAAGTCAATAGGCATATTTAAAAAGGCTTTAAAACAACATTTCCTAGCTAGTAACTAAGTCATTGTTTATAGCATGATTTTACTATAATATCTAAACTGTAATATGTATGTATGTATATTGTTATGTATGTATGTATTATTATGTATTATGTATATTGTCACGTATATTAATATGTATTTTATTATGTATTTATGCACCGTATGTATATGTTAATTTAAGCAAGTAACTTTATTACTACACCATTGAATTATTATATTTCTCTAGTCTATTTCTGTCCATCCAAAGGTTGCCTGTAAGAAATTGCTTTTAGCGATAAGGCCGCCCATTGTGCATTTAAATTGTAAACTTAACTATTTCTCTTGTCTCTGTAAAATTTCTGTGTATGGTGTACAATAAAGCATTATCTAATCTAATCTAATATAATTGCTTTTGAATCAATATTTGCTAGTATCCTTTTTCATTTCTGCTTTTAAAGATAGGGTCGATTTGTACTATAGCAACAGCAGCTCGTCATTCTCCTCTTCTTCTTCAAGGATGTCAATTAGCATTTCGACCATGATTTTGACTTCGCTAGACACACGTCTAGAGGGAACTGACGAACAACATCTACTAATTTCAAGACACTGCCGCGCGCGGCTCACGACATTCGTCGGCCGCGCGCGTCAGTCGCGGGCCTCGGCAGCGGTGCCATACATTTTCATACTTTGACTATTGTCGCGAGCGATCAACGACAGTCGTAGGCCGCGCGCGGCTGCGATCGATCGCGATGCACGGAATTCTACCTTAAATGATATCATATCAGCGCGCATCGCACGCGTGGCAACTGTTCCAGTTTTTGGTCGTTCAACATGCAGGCCAGTCGTGCACGAGCAGCAGCTGCGTTTATAGTAATTCACAGAATTATACAGAAGAAAAAACATAAACGTAAAGTGCGTTGGTGGATGAAAAAGTTGTTTCACAACTTATTTCCCTCCAAGCGTCTTCTCTGACCGATTTATAATGATAAAAACAAATATTTAAAGAAAAACAAAAACCCGACTGCGTCAAAAATAATTTGAAAAAATACGTGAAATTTTTAGGGGGCCCCTTGGAAACATTTGATTGGTAAAATTTGAATGGGCCCCGACTGTGAGTCGTTCTGTTCTGCATTAGAATTCTAAACTACTAGCCTTGTTTCTCTCTTTTTAGTTTTTATTTAAGTTATTTTTTCACGTATTTTTTCAAATTATTTTTGACGCATTCGGATTTTTGTTTTTCTTTATTTTTTTTTTATTTCGTACTTTTTAGTTATTCACTGCTTTTTTGTTTGTTTATCGTTTATACTTGAAGTAAATACTTAAATCAATAAGAAACAACATCAGCGAGAATTATTGTTTTGTCAACTTTAAATCGTTATATATCCTAAACTATTATTTCAAATGAAAAATGATAAAAGAAACCTAAAGATGATTTTAAAATACCTATTCAACGACACCCCACATGACATAGTTCATCGACATATTTTTTTTTCATTTTGACAATATGGCGTCTGGTTGACGCTGTGGTGAATTTTGATAACTGTCATGTCTTTAGTGACACTCGCAAGGTTAAGACGAATCGATTGACATAAGAACCATCAAAATCGGCTTACGCATTTGGTCTCTAGAACGCCACATAGAAACAAACATACATACATACATACATACATACATACATACATTCATACAGAGACTGATAAACACATTACCCTCCTTTGCGTCACGCAGTCGGGTAAAAAGAACTATTACTATTCCACAGCAGTTCTTTTGTTGTACTATAAAGTTGAATTAATTTACGGCAACTCTGATTATCCATCGCTCGTAACGTAACGAACACACAAAATAATATCACGTACGTGGCGCGCGCGCCACAATTGAGTTTTTATTTTTTTTATTTATTACACTTCATACACATAATATACATGTATCGGCGGACTTAATGCCTGAGGCATTCTCTAACAGTCTATCTTGGGGTGATGCAGAGATGAAGTAGGTGCAAGCTGAAGTCTTAGTTTGAGTTTCCTTTGATGCGCGGTAAAAAACCGACTCTAGATGGAGCGGGCCGCTCTAAGTTCGAGCGTTCTAATAAGCACATTGGCAAGCGTTCCAAAATGGTAGCAGTTTCGCGCGGCTGGAACGCGCGCCAATGTTCGTCCTCTTGGAGCGCGAAGTCGATACGCGGCTTAATAACAATTTCTTGCCGAAGGCTAATAAAATATTCTCCACATCATGGTAACCCCAAATCACGAAAACTATCGCTTAGGCAATAAAATTATTGAAACACAGTTGGCACAAAAACTATAATTCAGCCACACCAAAGTTACGATGCCGATACCCAGCATTTATAACGTCTATAACAAACCGTTCAAAATATAATCTCAACTACTAATTTTTCAAGTGGTAAAATTTAAATTATTCCATTCCAACATGAAGAACTATTCAGTTCATTCAAACCAATATTTTTATAAGAGAATTTTCGCTTTTCAATCTTCATTTATATGAAAAAAAAATAAAGGTCAGTATTATATTCATTTTGTGGTGCAAATGCGCCACTTCAAGTTTTTATTCCTAAGGCGGTTCTTTTTTGCGATCTGACTAGCTGAATAATATCTTATTTATAATTATTTTTCTGCTTGCAATGAACAGCGGTAAATAAATATTGTGCTTTAGTTAAAGTGCCCCTATCTATGGTTTAGAGATTTTATCAACATAAAAAGACGTGTGAAGCTCGTTTGAACATTTTTTACAATTTATTTTGTTTATACAGTGACATTCCATGAACTGAAAGATCTAGAATTACCGTATGTTTCACTGTCACCCATTGCTTTACAAGAATCGCGATTACAGTAAAACAGGACTGTAATGTAATATTATGAGTGTAAAACAAAAATAAACCGTGATAATATGTGTAAACAATAAAAATTGTAAAATTAAATTTAATTTCAATCGGAAACATCCGTGTTAGCAAAAGACAAAGAAAAATTTCGGGTTTCCCAGTTTCTTAAAGCAATTATTTGCAGTACTTACAATATAATCAATTCTTTCCAGGCGTTTGATCCTCAAGGATGGTTCTTGCGAGCCTTCGGTAGCCAAGGCACTGGCAACGGTAAATTTAACTACCCGTGGGGCATAACGACCGACGCCCTCGGATTCATATACGTCTGTGACAAGGAACACCACAGAGTAAAGGTAAATAAACAATTTAATTTCTCCGTTAACAGTGTAGGTATAAGTGTAAAGTGTAGGAGAAAATAATCATGTGATTGTAGGTGAAGATACTACTCTGGTACAATTAAAGGATTATGGAACACACGTGATCAAATTTGAGGAAATTTGGTATAATCTACTTCACGATATAGCTTTCTGAAAATTGTGGGTTCGTTTTCCATCCATCGCAATGAGATGAGAGAGAAACCACCACCTTTGTTTCTCTAGGTTCTAAATTAATCAAAGGTCCGTACATAAAATATGTAGTAGATACAGACATTTTGTTATTTACCTTGTTAGAAAGAAATATATTTTTATATTGGTAAAGTCTAAGTCGAGCTACATTAAAGTCTAGAAAAATTAGACCCCGTTGATCTTTTGTATACACGCGGCCCAGCTTAGAAAGCAAGGATCCAGTAATTGTGTGAGAGGCAAGGACAAAATCTATTCTTAGCCAACACCCTTCGAAAGTTATGAGATTATCTGATAATCTCGTAAATCAACGTGCGTGACATCTAAGGGACAACGGGTAAATATTTTTAGAAACTTCGCCTTGTACGATAAAGCTTAAGAAAATTGTGTTAGTTAATTTTTATTGGAAATAAAATTGTTTTTATAACCTAAAGATATTTTTCAACTTCGACATTTTTCTATAACTAAGAATTAGGTATTAACGGCTGTAAAGATAATAAAGATAAACTGATTAGAGAAAAATAAATCCCAAAAATGTAAAAATACCTGCATAATTTGTCATAGAATTAAATAATTACGATTGGTGCTTGTTGTGCGTGGTGGACTTACCCTATAAATAGTAAAAAAAACTCGTGACTAGCACTGGGACAGTTAATATACAGGGTTTATGATAAATTATGATGTATGTCTGTACCTATTGGTAATATCTTTGAAACAGGAGCCGAATCGTTCTTAAAGTGTGCTTCCAATAGCACTATAAAGTGCGGTCCGTTGGTCTTCTAATGTAGCTTTACGGGCGCTTATATTCTCAACTTGCGTCCAAACATTTACTCCAATAGTTATCCGAACTCCAAACTCCATAGGTAAGTGCTGACTAGTTTGAATTATCATGGCCTGTGAATAGTTTGTGGCTCAACGTAAATTGATACAACCCTTGTTTCGAGGCCTTCACGGTTATATATTTGTGATCGAAATTGTTATTCTAGATGTTCCAAAAATTGTTTGTTACGCAAAATAATATAGCATTGTGTTTATTTTCAACTGTAACAAGTTTGCTTTTGATTATTATCAATTCGAATTGTTTTAATTAAACAAAGGCTTATTTAGATGTTTTAACTAGTGAGCTAAATATATAAATAATTTAATTGCAAGGCAATAAACTTGTGTACACCGCCAAAACAACATCACCGAAATATTTTCAGATGGAAGCCATTTTGGAGACCTTGAGAGCACTTAAGAAAAATTGGGGTCAAATGATGATGAGAGGACTCCCTGTCAGACAATACCTTTCATCAAAGTGAACGTCTAATAATAAAAGTTGGACCTTCATTACAATGATGCCGATATTTTAACCTGCTCAGACGAACCTTGACCGAAATTCCCGTCTCGATAATAAAATATGACCTGAATATGTGGTTAGCGCGACATTTTTTACAAGTTTCAAGAACAGGGAGACTTACGTTAGGTACCTTGCTCACTAGGCGTTAATTGGGCGCTTAGTTGCTGATACCATAAATTGAACTTTAATTTGGATACTTACCTTATTTCCTTTTCTAAAAGATAGAATTTTCTATATTGTACGTAGTTAAATGTGTCTAAAATAGTAAAAAAAGCGTTATTATATTAGCATAGCATAATTATATTATATAGATTTCACGCGGCAAAGGGTATTTTTCTTAAATTTTCTCTTAGCTCACTGCTGAATTCTTGCGCTGTCAGTTAGCCAGTCAGTAATGCAAGAATTTTATATACGAGTATAATATTGATCTATGATAAGTATTCACATAAAAGCTTTAAGATTTTTCACAGGTGGCCTTGCAAATCTAAGTACCATGCAAGCCTAACAACGTATTTCGTTAACATTCTGACGAACTATCGTCATGTTTGCGGGGTTCTTTATACTATTTTACATCTCTCATGTTCGGTAAGTAGGTTCTTATTACCTCCAAATGGGGCTTGTAGGTGACTAATTAGCGCTCTAGGGTAATAATGTAGCTAGAAAAGCCCTAGGGCGGTAAGTAATTAAAAAAAAAACACTTCTTTCTTTCAAAAAGTTCGCGTACATCAAACCACCATACTGGCAATAGACATCATGTATTCAGCCCAGTAACCAAAGAGGTCGCGTTGCTATTCAGTATTCAGCCTTGTCTTCGTGTGAGTATAATAGTCATCAATTTTAAATAACGGCGAAGCTCAATTTCGTTCTTGAAAAAAAAAAGTTCTTTACCTACTTGATTCTTTTTAATGAAAAAAGGCGGGAATAGAATACTTTTACTTTAAATATTGTTTTCTTTTGGGATTTTTTTATAATTACGTGCTGATTAGGAAAAAACATGAGTTCTTCAAGTGATGAAGATATAAGTTGCACTCCTGATTCAATGAAAATGGAAGCTGAAGCAGCAATTAACAATATTTTGCCTGATTGTTCTCATTTCACTATACATTTCAACAAATAAAATATTTTATTATTGTAGTGCCGGTTTTTTTTCTACTTACCTCACAATCGAGATGTAAAGCAGAATAGTTAGCTCGGGTGTAAGTACCAATTGCACCCTCGAACTATAGGCGCCCTCTTTGCGCTCGTGCGCCTAAATATCTCGGGCTGCAATTGATGCCTTACAGCCCTTGGCTACTAATCTACTATTTATGATCAACCAAGTTGTAAGTCCAGATTTTATTAGTGGAAAAATTGGAAAAATAGGTGATTCAGGAATTCATTCTTTGAACACAAAGTATGGAGTCTGTACTCGACTTTCACAAGCTAGCATTAAATGAAGTTTACGATATTTCTTTTAAATGCCGTCTTTTGTTCTGAAAGTTGTTTCAAAAACAATTTCAATGAAGTTTGCGATATTTCTTTTTATTTCACTATAATATTATTTTGAAGATTTATTAAAGAAACCTTATTTTTTTGCCTATAAACAGTATTATTTTTTTTCTTCGTAACAACGCTGATGATGTAAAATTGTTTCTCTAGGATGAGTCCTAATATTAGGTGGGAATATGACGTGATAATTAGCTTCTGAGTAAGCTTATCATAACGTCATATTCTCACCACCACTTATTACAGACTCTAGAGCCCCACAGCACGTCCTCCGAAAATATTTTTACCATCACTTATTATAACAAGCTGTCTATTTCTTTCACCAGTTCGGAGTTGCGGTAGGTGACCAAGGATACATCGTCATAGCTGACTCTGGGAACAACCGTATCCAGATCTTCCATCCAGACGGCAACTTCCTCAGGGCGTCTGGCGCCTGGGGTTCTGGTGCTGGAGACTTCAAAGGTCTCGAAGGCATCGCTGTCATGTCGGGAGGCAATATCATCGTGTGCGACAGAGAGAACCATAGGGTACAGGTGTTTTAAGGTGAGATAAAAAAAAATCACTTTATATTCTTTTATTTCAATGGTAAAGTGATATAATGTAGATTGATCTTCACATACATAGTTGAAGTTTATTTTAATTTTTCTTGCAATTTGTTTTAAATTGTACGAACGGCCATGGCAAAAGGTAAAGGTATTTTGTTACCTTCAATAAAAATTAAAAAACGGTGAGTTTTGTAGTATTTTCAAAAGAGTTGGCATATTTGCCAAAACTATACACACACAATTTTGAAAATGTATTTACTTTATTATTTTAATAAAAAGTAACGCTTTTAAGTACTTAATGCTGGTATTTTATTTACTAATCTTATTGATTGGATAATATTATTAATATATCTCAAGTATAAAAATGATAATTACATAATCATAGTATTCAAAATGGAACATCAAAATTTTGGGTATTTCCCACCCACCTCGTAGCTGGTGTAACTATTTCTCACCTCATTCACGCCGGGTTAAGCAGTGATAGCTCAGTAGACAGGCCAACATATTGCCATGCAGCGATTAAAATATCAAAGGTGTGTGAACAACTAACTATTCAATCTTATGTGGGTATTAAATCTTTAAAGCCCGTGCCTCACCAGCACTTTTCCAGTAGCTCTGTGAAATACTTAAAATTCATTCAAAAGGTGTTGGTTAGACTAGGAAGCGGACCCCGGGCTCCAAGGCGATCTTGCATGTACCGGGATAAAGGTAGGAAGATAATGATTACGTATGTGTATTATTATTTTACAGAGGCATAATTACGCCCTTAACTACATAGCCCGCTTTTCGGAAAATATAGAAATATTCATGAGACTTTATATAGTTTTTATTATTATCTACAATAATTACCGTACCAGCAAAGCTGGCGCCAATCATTCCCTTAATTCGTTTCTTTTGTTAACTCGATGCAATGAGGCTAAAACAAGATATGACGCAAACGGGATACCACAATGATGGAAACTAAGCTAAACAAGAACAATTAAGTCGATTTAATGTGTTACCTTCTACTAATAAGGTGGTAGTGGTGGGAAGGTGAAGACTAATACTATCAAGATATGTATTATGTAAATAATTCCACATTATTAAAATATAATGTTGACGAAGTGTGACATTGTTTGACAAGAGACCCTAGGGTCCGTTTCAAAATCTGATGCATCGAAATATCAAAAGGAAAATCGAATTTTCTCTCCATTCTTACGTACAACGCGTATATGTGAGGTCACACTAAAAAGGAGGACTCTCATAAATGTGGAGACCCCAACAGACCGCTGGTCTGTACATTGAACCTAAAAAGAATTACTTTGGGTTTGTTTCGCTTTTTCTCAAGATTACATTTAGCTAGAAAAAGCCGGCGTCGTCGTAAGCATCCTCTCTGGCGATACAGGAACTACTCGAATACGTTTAAAAGAGATCAAAGCAAATTGGCACGTACCAAATTTCCATGCTAATTTCATAACCGTAAGAACTCTGGTATTAATCCCACCAAATCAGTAAGCTGACGGCTTACCTTTAAGGATTAGAAATTGCGACATTTCTTTTAATTTCTACATTTAAGTCAGTTTCCTTAATTTCTATTCCATTAATTCCTTCCACAGAATTTTAGATAGGCCCAAAAGCTCTATTGGCGCGGCAAACCATCCTATTTAATTTCCTATTCAAATAATTATGGCCATCAACAAAGGGCTCAGATAACTAGCTGAGAAACGTTTCTTAATTACTTGAGAATTGAAACAAATTCCACGTAGCGACGGTATCGGGGACAATAAGTTATGGCCTGCTTTAATCTGTATTTTATCTTTGGAAGGAAGTTTTGTTTGAGAGAAACTGAATGTGAAGAGTGTAATAACATATTATTATATACTTCACATTCATTTAAAAGGTTTGTACTGGCAGAATTCAATATAGTTAGTTTCCCTTTATAAGTAATCTGATACTAGCTAAGAGTTTAAGATCTAACATAGCTGCTCATGAACACTACAAGCTTCGGAACATAATATCCCTGTAAAATAAAACTCCTGGTGATATAGCGTATGCGTACCAATTCAATCTACTGAATAGTGTGCCGATAGCTCTTCGTCCTAAACTTGCTACGGCAATATGTGTCAAATAAAACACACTTGATTTTATTGCGACTGATAGGAATTCGGAAGAGATGTGTGCGTAATAAAAATAAATGCAAAACGGCGCTTAGAGTACCTATTTAGTTAATAACAATTTAAATTTGTTGCTTCTCTGCTTAATTTGCATAAACAACACAACAAAAACTTTACGTCGTAATTTATATCTCAACAAAAAAATTACGACCAACCAACTAGAAACCAACTAGCAAACAAGAGATTTTAAAACAATTCATTTTCTCTAGAACTTTCCACGGCAAACTTTCTTCACTTCTAGATCTTTGTTTTAATTAACACATACTTTAAGATGCCACTAATCGCTGGGTTTTATCCGAAAGTTTACAAAACTTGTGCATCTCACTCTAAATGCATAAATTAAAACGAGACGCAAGGAAGTTTTAATTTAAGCTCATCCTCTGTTTTTAATGTTGTGGTTTATTCATCCTGTGACGGTTATGAGCTATAACTTAAGTAACTAAAGGGCAAGTTGCTAAACGAAAATTTTCCAAGTTTAAGACTATGTGGAAAAGTCGAAAGTTCTTTCTTTATGTGGTTGAAGTCTGTAAGAGGTTATTCTGGGTGTTCTTAAGTGAGAGATCTACAGAGTAACAAAAATTTTACTGTATATTTTATTTTATTTTTCATTATGATAAGACTTTTTAAATAATATTATAGTAAAATGACAAAACTTCAATTTCATTACATCTTTATTGTTTTAAATTCTGAGCTTCCCTTACTTACATTATTAACCGACTTCAAAAAAAGGAGGAGGTTCTCAATTCGTCGGAATCTTTTTTTTTATGTATGTTCCCCGATTTCTCTAAGACGCCTGGACCGATTTCAAAAATTCTTCTTCGGATTGAAAGAGTACACCTCCCAGTTGGTCCCATGATCATAAGGTCAGGATTTGGTCATGGAATCCTGAAAAAATCGAAGGAACTCTTCAAATTTTATAAGCATACTTGCAGCGATTTGACGTTAACAACCCAATGCCGTCGAGTTTGGGCTCGTTTGAGTCGTCTTTACATAGACTTTGATGCTGGATGATTTCCATGGTCTAATGATGGAGCTGGAAGGTAACCATGAGATCTTTGTGATACAATAACCCAATCTCACCGAGTTTAGGGTCGTTTGATTCGTCTTTACATGGACTTTGGTACTGGATGTTTTCCAGGGTCTGATGATGGAGCAGGAAGATGGCCATGGCATCTTTGTAATATAAAGACGCAATCCCATTGAGCTTGGGCTCGTTTGCTTCGTTTTACATGGACTTTAGTGCTGAATGTTTACCAAACTCTGATGATGGAGCAGGATGGTAGCCATGAGATATTTGTAATACAACTACGCAATCCCATTGAGTTTGGACTCGTTTTATTTGTCTTTACATGGACTTTAGTGCTGAATGTTTTCCAAAGTCTGATGATAGACCAGGAAGGTGGCCATGGGATCTTTGTAATACAATAACGCAATCTCATCGAGTTTAGGCTCGTTTGTTTTGTCTTGGCAAACACTTTGGTACTGGATGATTTTCGGGATCTGATGATGAAACTGAAACGAACGTGTTTAGGCTAGTTGTAAACAAAAAAATACTTACTTGAAATTGCCAGAAAGTTACAGGTCTACATTTCAGAATTAAGGCAAGTAAGGAAGGCCTCCCCATCATGTACCACCTACACTATCCTATGTACCTACTTACCACCTCTTACTATTTTATATTAGTATACCACTAAAAAGCGAAAAATCAAATTATTTTTAAATAAAAAAGAACCGACTTAAAAAACACTAAGGAACTAAAAAGCAAAAAATAATTGGTTATGGGGCAATACTTTTTGGAGTCGGTGCCAAGCCCTTACGCAAAAATTTACTGAATTACAAAGTACCAATTCTATCAACAACGATAGTTATATAAAAAAGTGTAGAGGTTTTATAGACACATCAGAAATACTTGGCTTGGCACCGACTCCAAAAAGTTTTGCTCCATTACCAATTATTTTTTGCTTTTTAGTTCCTTAGTGTTTTTGAAGTCGGTTCTTTTTTATTTAAAAATATTTTTTTTAAGTGAGTCACTTCTTCTTATACCAGTGCTTGAATGCAGTGATAAAACATTATCGTAATGACTTCAATCCATTAATTCGGTCAAAGTTTTAAGTTATTTGGGAAAGTAAGAATGCCGAATGTTTGAAGTTAATCAGAAGTGATCCATATTAGAATCTGGCAGAAATCAAGGCCACTGACATACTTTAGAGATGTATCAAAGTGAAGTTACAGTGGGCTCCCTACATCTTTAGGACCAATAACTAACTCCATAAGAAATCGACGGTGAAGTTCCCAGGTTCTCGAATAGGGACCCTGTATTGGCAAGCGTAGTGTTGGACGCCCACAAATTAATGTCCATTTAGCTTGTACAGTAGGCGGCCATTACTACGGATATCACTTACATTGTCCTTAATATTATAATTATTGTATAATTATATGTATATAATATATTTACTTAAACGAAAACTCATTTAAACTTTTAGGAGAGGTTATCAACTATCCTCAAACAGCCAGCAAGTACCAAAATCTGCCTTAGAGAAACATCCAAAACTTAGATTTAATATTACTTAGATAAATCTTGGGGACCTAAAGAGTATTTATACCTTCACCAAATTTACCCTTATTTTCGCTAGCGGTTTAATATCGTTATAATAATGAAACAAGTACACAATATTCCTCACATGCAAATTTGCAAAATGCCTTTTAAACCAACTCATAAACATGATCCTTAACACTTAATTTAAATAATTTAATCATGCCCTTAATAAAGTAAAAACATGGAGGGTTAGAAATGTCTTGTCGCGTCACTGCACCTATAGTGTGAATCCCAATATATCTTGACCTACCCTTCCCCCTTAGCTTAACAAACTCTGTACCAAAAGCGGTGGTTGAATAGGACTAGAAGGGTCTGAATAATCTGGTGGTAGTGAATGAACTATTTCATGCGTATCGAGAAATGTTCTATTCGGTACACCAGAGGAATTTTGGCTCAAGTAATGATGATACGGTGCGAGTGTTAAGCGAATGTTGGTTGCATTTTTGTTTAAGGAAAGTAGGAACGTTTTCGTGGAGTGTAGCAATAAAATTACTATTTATTTTGGCAATATTCTATCTTTTACCGAAACAAAGCAAGTTTTATTCCCGGCAGGCAATATGGATTTGGTACATGGATCATAGAATGTAGGTAGCAGAAGATTTAGGATAATATCTATGCGAAATAATTTACGGTTTCCAGAAGAGATTCTTTTTCGCTTCTTTCCGCCGCACATCCACAATAAAGAATCCAGATATTGTTCACAATGCAGAATACACAACCTATACATTCTAGTATCATCATCATTCTAGCTACCTTCACATTTGAGCCCGGACTCCGCTTAGCATATAAAATGTAATTACAAAACATACAAAAATATGAAATGATTAAGAAAGTTGAAAATAAATTTTAGAAGATTGCCGATAAAAAAATACTTTTTCAGCGCTTCCATGTTTAGATGTTATTATTTATTTTATAGGTCACAAAGTTTATACTTTTCACGATTTAAGAATTTTACAGCCATATTATCTCGCTTTTAAATCACACTGAAAAAGGGTAGCTTCTTCAGTATTTCCTCTAAAACCAGCAATTAATTCAAGTCAGGTCTACCGTTGGTTTCTCCCAACATCGATAATCTTTCCAAAAAACATTCCGCTATATGTTTCCTCGTGTCAGGTAAATTTGAACTCACGTAGTCGTACAATAAATATTTATGTTACTACTTTGAGACGATAAACGGGAATATATTGAAATTTTTCACAAAAATATTTTCTTTTATTGCAAATAATGCCTTTATAAGCGTAGGTATGAGAATGTCAACAGAGGGCGCCACTTGTCAAGTGACGGTTAAATATGAAAAACGCGTATTTACTGCAAAAATATTCAACGCAATAACACTGTGGTACGTTGCAGACGAACAAAATTTGCATTTATTATAAAATACAAAAGAATTCTGTATATTTCTGAAACTAGGTGTAAAAACGTCTGCTAAATAAAAAATAACGTAGATAGGGCTGGCTTGCTTCTGATAGCTTACACAATACGTAAAGTCTAGCTTTGACCTTTCTTCCCATTTTATGTGTGAGTTACTGTAAACTTATAATAAAATACTACCATAAATTTAAGTACTATTTAATTAATTAGTTGTCAAAGGACGGGCAAGATCACCCTCCCTTTGAAATTAAAGAGGAAATTAAGCTCTAGATCATAGAGGCTTAACAAATGTGCTACACTGTAAAGGTAACCAGGTGATGGCGGACTAAGAATACACAGTGTCAATCCAAAGGTGTCGTAAGAGGCAACTAAGGAAAATACACGTAGCAAATAGTATGTTCGCGAAGAGACGGCAAACTCGACATAAACCCAGTAGCAATCCATCTGGTCCGCAGGAGAACCAAAGTCACCGACATAGCTCTCCGAATAGCCAAGCTGAAGTGGCAATGGGCAGGGCACATAACGCGAAGAAGCGATGGCCGTTGGGGCAGGCGGGTTCTGAAGTGGCGACCACGTACCGGACGACGCAGCAGGGGTAGGCCTCCCGCAAGGTGGACCGACGATCTGGTTAAGATCACGGGAAGCGGTTGGATGCGGGCGGCTCAAAATCGGCCTATGTCCAGCAGTGGACATCTCTAGGCTGGCATGATGAATCCATCTGGTCAGCGTGGTATCGTAGGCCAAATTCTCCTATTGACTCACAATGCTGTGATGCAAACAACATACATGCATACATATGGTCACGCCTTTTTCCCATCGGGGTAGGCAGAGACAACAGAACGTCACTTTCTTCTATCCGTGCAAACCTCACGCGCTTCATCTACATTCATGAAGTACACAAGAAGTGGCCAAATTCCAGCTGTTGACTGCAAAAGGCTGTAATAGTATGTATACGCTGGCCAAAATTAACACTAACAAGCGGGCTTTAAACTCTGTTTTATGGTGTTGGTTTAGCCCAGTTTATCATGCAATTACACATAGTTAGGAACCTGGTTTACAACCTAACCGTAAAATTTATATTCTAACTCGTACTATGTTCTGTTAAGTGTGCCATAGTTAATTAAATAAATAAAAATAATGTTACATAGCTTATAATCGATGTGATATCACGTAACGATATTTAGGATGAAACCGTATCTTACAGTCAGTAACATGTAAAAATCTATCAAGCTAACCCTTTAAAGACAAGAATAAGACTAACGTAGGTCACAATCAGTACTATTCCAGGCCCAAATAATATATATCCAGTCAAAAAATTATCAAACCGTCCCGCTCCTACTAAGACCACTCGCACGGCATATATCACAAGATAATGTACTATAACGACACTATCTTACACTCTGTCGTGAAATTGCCACTCGTCTTGTCCTAAATTATTACACCGTAACTCTTAGAAGCCATTTTGAGTTCGTGGTGCGGTAACGTTCGCCGTCAAATAGTTATGATTATGGATGGAACTTGGTTGGGATTGTTTGACCTTGGATAGGGTTGAAAGGTTAACGTTGAATGCAGTAAAGGGGTCTAAAGAAACACGAGCGTTTGCTTTTCGAAAATGGTGTAAAAACCCATCTGTAAAGCGAAATATATATGCGGGTGCATAGGGTTCCCACCAAGAACTTAGGGTCCCAAGCCAACCTCACCTGCAAGTGGTGCACCTGCCAATCAACGGACGAGGCTCTGGCAAACAAAATGTTCCAATAAGCGGCAATAGGCTCGCCACCTATCACGTAGGATCAAAACACTGGCGAAAAGTGGGCGTTTAATATGCCTCTGCCAACCCCTTCGGGGAAACAGGCGTGAGTCTATGTATGTAAAGCAAAATATGTTGAGAGCCAAATTATAACATTATAGAATGTCATCGCTGTCCGTTTTCGATTGAAGATGTTACATTTTATTTGCATTCGACACTTTTTATTATTACTTTAACAACACGAATCTGTAGAAACGAAAAGAGCACAAAAGCAATATACATTTCAACGAAAGGAAAACGGTGATCTTATCTCAATAGGTCTGAATAAAGTACCTGGGAAGTCAATACCTTTAACGAAACGATTATGACTATACCCTTCCGAATTGGACCTTAACACATTTAACTTCTAATCTTAGATTGTCCAACGTTTATAGCCCGGCCGCGCCCTAGGCACTTCTGCGATACGCGACTAGCTAGACACGCTATAAGCGACACGCTTTGAGCGACATGCAATAAGCGACATTCTAAAAGCGACACGCTTCAAGCGTCACACTACAAGCGATACGCTACAAGCGACTAGCGACAAGCCACCAGCCATTAGCGACAAGTGACAAGCGACTAGCGACAAGCGACTAGCGACAAGCGACTAGCGACAGGAGACTAGCGATAAGCTACTAGCGACAAGCGACTAGCGACAAGCGACTAACGACAGGCGACAAGCGACTAGCGACAAGTGACTAGCAACCCGCGAATAGTGACACGCGACAAGCAACACCCAACCAGCGACACGCGACTACTCTGGAACGCGATAAGCGACGAAATAGAACGCAACTTTGGATCGCCCGTCGCTGTCGCTTGTCTCGTTGCCTGTCACAGCTGGCCGTAGGCATAGAGGACAACGGTCAAATCTAGTGCGTATTAATCTAAGAGAAAGATATTCCAATTTAGACGATGCTTATCGTCCAAAGGGGTTCTTACTGTTGTTATAGTTTTTACTGTAGGATCGTTGAAAATCTGCGACCTGAGCTTAGGTAGATATTGAATTGTGAATTGCTCGATTTTTATTGCTTTATGGCCGAGATTTCATCCATGGCGTAACGGGGTCATTATCAGGTTACTCATTATTTGGTTGACTTCGGTGGCAATTTTTTTTTTGTTAATTTAGACATTATTAGCATGAAATATCAAATCTAGATTTAATTTAAAATATATTAGTAGTAAAGGGAACAACATAGACTGAATGGATAAGTAGGAATAAAAAATTTCTTGAAATGGTGTCCACCGAAATCAATATTATTATCACCGAAATGAAACATATCAAATGATTTATATTCTGAAGACTATTTTATATCCCTATGTTTTAACTGCTTTAGTACTACTACGTACGTAGATACGTATGATACGTACTAGGTTAGAAATTTCAGGTTAGGTAATTATACAATAAAAGATTTTATTTTATCGAGACTAAAGCCCCATTTATTAACATATAAGAAATTTTACAACAATCAACTTTGGAAGGAAGCGATAAATTATTACATTAACTTTTATTAAAAGTACCTACTGCTTTGTAGTTGCTAAAACTGACAATATAGGAATTCAAACAAATCTGAAGTGTTCGTTGAGATTTAGCTTAACCACAGAGAATAATTCACTTATTATTAAAAAAATCACTTAAAATCAGTCTTTCAAAAACATCAACATTTATCTAGAAGGCACTTATTTGACTAATAATAATTGTATTAAAAATATTACGTTGCCTTTTAGTTGTAACACGATTAAAATAGTTTTAGGTATATTAAGCACCTAGAAATAAATTTGATGCTACATAATTTAATATACGATGTAATAAAACTTATAAAAACGTTTTACTTATTCAAGTTTTCAATCCTGAATTTTAAAAATGTTATATTCCTCGTCACTGCTGTTAATGTTAGAGTATGTAACTTCATTACTATCGGAGCAATATTTTCACGACACATGCGTCCAGAAGCTATCATTTTCGTACAATTCAATGTCTTATGTTTAGGTGACAGGTGCTGCTTAGTTTCATAGAAGTCATCAGCAAGGTCAACAGAATAGTTACTACCAGGTTTAATCAGATTGTACGATAAAATTGGAAGCAAGTGAATGAGTTTGTATATTTAGGTACGCTGTTTATAAAAGATGGTATGAATGTAGAAGATATTGAAAGAAGAGTTAATGAAGGTAATAGAGTGAATGGAGCTCTGAAGGCGTTTATGAATAGCCAAAACGTGTCCAAAAAGGCACGTTTGGCTGTGCATAGAGGAGTGTTAGAACCTACTCTTATGTATGGTAGTGATAGTTGGGTATGGCAGAAGACTCATGAAAGTAGAATAAATGCTGTAGAAATGAGAGCACTGAGAAGTATGTGTGGTGTCTCTATGACTGACAGAGTAAAGAATTGTGTGATAAGAGAGTGTTGTGGGGTAAAAGAAGATATAGTGACAAGCATCGAGAAAGGTATGCTAAGATGGTTTGGGCACGTGGAGAGGATGGATGACGAAAGACTGACCAAGCAGATATATAAGGCAAGTGTGGAAGGGACAGGACGAAGGGGAAGACCTAGGCGGACGTTCTCTGACCAGATTGGAGACATCCTAAAAACAGGACAGGTGAGAAGTACCCTGAACAGAAGAGCATGCATGAGGAATCTGATGGGAGTGAATGAAGCAAGAGAGATATGTCAGGATCGTTGCAAATGGCGTTCCGTAGTCTCTGCCTACCCCTCCGGGAAACAGGCGTGAGTCTATGTATGTGTGTATGTACGATAAAATTTAAGGTTTATTAGAATTGGCTGCACCGATTTCACTCCCTTTTTTAATCTGGCATAATCACAGTATTTTGATTATGCCAGAATGCGTCAAACAACATGAGAGGTGATGAGAAAGTTGAATAAACAATCTTTTAATGTAAATAAATAACTTATATATGATTTCGGTAACTTTAACATTGATTTCGGTGCACTTATTTCCACCAAAAACACAGAAATCAATGCCTCTGAAATCAAAATAATTAGCAAAATCCTATATATTTTAAAAAGTAACACGATTTTTCAATATTAATCTCTTTTATTGGAATCGAATAAACATAAGACATATTATGTACGTTCTGTACCTATAGTTTAAACATTTTAAGTCAAATAGGTGTGGATAAAATGAATTCACCGAAATCAATTTTAAGGGTATACCAAGCCACCGAAAACGACTAAGAACCTTAATAAAAGAGTTGCACGGAGACGCACAGACGTGTTATCCTTACCACCGACACGCGGCACTACTAATTGTTCGTATTACTTTTATTGAAGAAAAATAGAAAAAAAACCGAGGCCCGGACGCGGCACCGAGGTCAATATTTTCAAGGTTTTTCAATTTTTATTCCCTAGCATTTTATTTATTTAAAAAATAATACTTTTGGCACCTAATATGAAGTCCATCCTATTATAGAAAAAAATATCAAGTTGTTAGTTATCCATTTTGTACTGAATTTTGACCCGAACACGCTTATTTGAGCCGGCTGTGAATGACCGAGCGGTAGCGTTAAAAAGAGAATAAAAATGGAAGAAAAATATATTTGTAGCTACAAATCAGTCGAGGAGTCTCGGAGTATTAGTTATAGGTATTATTATGATATACTCGTACTTCATACGATAAGAGAAATAACGATCTGCTGTCTAGAATACGAGATAACAGATAATTATTTCTCGAAATCGCCCATGAATTCGATTTGGCTAAAGAAACAATAATAATTTACTTTTAGTGATTTGTTGGCTTTTTCTGCTAGAACAGTAAAATCAAGGTAACATAAAACTTGCTTTGAGTCGATATTGTCGTATCATCTTGCTATTCGGTTTAAAACACACTTCTATCATAGCTATATACTTTATCTTTACCCTTATAGAGGCTATACTTACTCTTACTACTAAAGAATTATCATCTCAGCCAATATACGTCTACTGCTGGGATAAGGTCTCCCCCAAGTCTCTCCTCATAAGATACCAACAGGTATATTGTCCAATACCGAATCTTCTTTATATTCTTTCATTATATTAAAAATAGATATCAAGAATATACTCCAGAATTCTTCATTTTTATAGCGTCACGCCTATGTCTCCGAAGGAGTGGCAGAGGTGTAACATTACAGGTAGTAGACCCTTGCTGATTTCAGCATGAATGGGCCGGCTCGACCGGGAAAGTACTACCCTCTCACAGAAAATCGACGTAAAGTAACAGTACCTAAACTGTTGCGTTTCGTTCGGTGAGTGAGAGTGCCGGAGGCCCTATCCCCTATTCCTTCTCCATTATCCCACTCCTCATCCTATCCCTTTTCCCAATCCCAAGAGGCGGCAACGCACTTGTGACTCCTGTGGTGTTGCTTGTGTCCATGGACGGCGGTAATTGCTTACCATCAGGCAATCCGTCTGCTCGTTTGCCGCCTATTACTATAAAAAAAAAATACACCCACATTTCGAATTATGAATTTTAGGTCCCACGACGAGCCCACTTCTAAAAACTCTGAAACACTTTTAACGGATTCGATGCCCGACCCAGGCATCGAATCCGGGACCTTCCGATCAGCAGACGCATACCCCATGGAGATACATCCACTGGACCACGGAGGCAGTTTATAGATTTCTGTAGAAAATATTTTTGGCATTTATTATCAAACAAAAGTTAACAATAATGATCACTCGTAAGATTTACAATTATTAGCAGTCGTCCAAAATGTCACAAATGCAAACCGGCTAAATAGGGCCTATTTAGCCGGTTAGTTAACCATTTAACTAATGACACCCATTTGTATAAATCGGTTGGGAAGTTTAGTGGCGAAGTATTAATCATAGTTTACCCTCTTTTTGTTACTAAACCCCCTTGTCCCTTCACCACTTGTGGACCACTTAATGTTTCCTACGTGCACGCGGTTTCTGTGATGTACATTGCCAATATAGGTTGTTTGGATTAGTAAAGGCAGCGATAGCCGAGTGGATATTCCAAAAGACTGCCATGCAGAGGGTATCAGGTTCGAATCCACGGCGCGCACCAATGACTTTTCGAAGTTATGTGCGTATTGAATTGTTAATTATCGCTTGTCCCGAGCCTCGGAGAGCACGTTAAGCCGTCGGTCCCGGTTGTCATGAAGATCTTTGACAGTCGTTACAGGGCGTCAGTACCTTCTAAAATAAACTGACACTAGTCTAAACCATGGAATATCGCTATCCCTTCGGGTTGCGGAGGTCAGACAGGCAGTCGCTCTGTGGAAAAGCTAATATTCAGCCAAATCCGGTTAGACTAGTAAGCGGACACCAGATTGAAAATGGGATAACGCTAAGAGAAAGAAGGATTAGTAAAGATATAATGCTATTAGTATGACTTGGTGTAAGATCAAGACATGAGAAGGTGCTTTGTACAATATCCTTAAGGAAAATATATTTACCTAGATAACTGCTACCGTATTTTTATTTACATACATACATACATAGTCTCACGCCTATCTCCCCGAAGAGGTAGGCAGAGGTATATTGCTACACCCACTTTTCGCCAGCTTTATTTTAGTCCCACGTAATAGGGGGCGAGCCTATTGCTGTAATAATGTATGCGCACACACTTGTGCACTAAAATATGTCCGTGTAGATGGCAAGTCTCATATATAGACAAGCCGCCGTGGCCGAAATCGGCCGAGGACATATAATTATTTATTATTAGTCTAGCAGCATACGTTTTAATTTCTTAATCATAAGGTTTATTTCCAGGTGAAACAAATTGTATCTTCTTTTACGATCTACAAAAATCTGAGAGAAAACACAATAACTTTACTTAGCAGCTTTGCACACAGCACAGTTTTAGGTCTTTATAAAATACAAGAGGACGCCAGCAGCTACGCCTGCATTTTTTTAAATTTACCTGTTTTGGCTGATCCCGTGGGAATTTCGGAAAATCCCTTCTTAGTGTACCCGTATGGTCCCCAAGGAACATACATGCCAAATTTCAGCTTCCTGCGTCCAATAGTTTCGGCTGTAGCGTGTCTGTCAGTCAGTCAGTAACGCAAGGATTTTATATATTAAGATTACATCCATCCAAAAGCATTAGCTTTTGGATGGATGTAATCTTACATAGGTAAAAGCTTCCATAGGTAAAATACATTATTGTAGAATTATTACCGCTAGGGGGCGCATGACGCGGTTGTTTGCTATTCGGACGGCTCCCGGTTTTAATTTCTAAAATTAGTACGTTATCGCTATAAAAATGTGTTTATATTGGAACTTTAATATCAACCCATCGGTAAAAAGTGAAGTACAGTGCTAAATTTGTGAACTTTGGATGTTATAAATACTTTTATTCGCGAAATAAACAATCAGTGACAACAAACAAAGCGCGGGGAACGCGAGTCGCGAGCCGTGCGTCGCGCTCTTTCTCTCTCAGGAGCAGCCGCTATAAGTGTCCTTGTCGCGCGCGAGTGTTTATAATTTCAAAATGAACTGTGATATTTACTGCAAAAACTCTAATTGTGATGGTTGTACTAATATAACCCAACGAAGACGAATAACCGACGAAACTCCCGTGCGAGGAGTTCGCGTCAGCGTCATGGAGAAGGAGGAATTTAAAGTGGAAACCGGAATGACCTTGGAAGGGAAGACATTTATGGAAGATTTTATGGAGAAAGTTAATAGTATGGTAATGGCAAAGCTGAGTGATATTGAGACTAAAATTATTGAGCAAGTTAAGTCTACGGTATCGTCTGTCGCTGCATTAGCGTTAGAGAATAGTCAGTTGAGACAGGAGTTGAAGGAAGCGAACGAGAAATGCATTACTATGTAAACGAAATCAAAGAATTGAAACAGCAGAAAAATAAACAAGTTAGTGACAGTCAGTGCCAGTACCAGCGCCGGCCGGCGGCGCGGGCGCCGGGCGCAACAAGCGCGCGCGAGCCACACCTGCGCCCACACCTGCGCCGAGCTACGCGACAGCCGCGGCGGCCACGAAATCAGCGGGTAGCACAAACTATAACGTCATAAATGACGAGAACCAATGGACAGAAGTTATAAACAACAAGAAGAGGAAACCGATAAATAGAGGAGGTAATACGTCAACTGTAACGTTAAAAGCTGTTGAACGGAAGAAGTATTTACATGTATGGAGACTGGAGAAAGATACTGCTGAAGGCAATTTAATGGAATATATTAAATGTGTATTAGGGAATGATTCCGAAATTACAGTAGAAAAATTTAAACCGAAAATAGAGCGAAATTATGCCTCATAGGTATACTCCTCATATCAAGGTTGGTGTTACAGAAGGCAGTTTCAGTAAACTTTGTATTCCTGAGGCGTGGCCACTGAACGTAGAATACAGTGAGTGGGTTTGGTTTCGTGGCCCAGGTACACCAGCCTATACACAGGGCCAGTAGAAGCATCGATATTTTATACCAGAATGTAAGAGGACTCAGAACTAAGACATTACAGTTTTCATCGCTACTTAAATCGTCGGGCTCGGATTTATTCGCCATCATTAACTCGACTATACAAGACGCAGAATTTGTGCCCCCAGGATACAGGGTATTACGGTGCGATCGAGCGGATGGGCGCAAGTTAGGCGGAGTTGTTTTAGTGCCCACACAGCGATTCGAACTGCGTCCATTGACGCTACCCGATGACTTTGTAATAGACAATCACATGTTTGAAATGATTTGTGCTGCAGTTTACTTAAAGAATAGGTTTTTATTTACGTGTTGTAATGTGTACATACCGCCCCAAACTGATGAAAGCGAATACATGATAATGTTTAGTGTACTAGAAAAGATTAGTATTTAGTATAAACATAATTTAGTTATAGTAGGTGATTTTAATCTATTTTCGTGCAATATAAATGTCAGTAATTATTTTGAATATTTTACGGCCTTTTGTGAACTCGAGCAGCATAACTCGGTGCCTAATTGTTACGATAAACAGCTGGACCTAGTGTTGAGCGCGCGAGGCGTCCGCGTCGCGGCGGCGGACGAAGGGCTGCAGCCTGCGGATGCGTACCACCCACCGCTCGCTATCAGCGTCGCAATCGCCGAGCGTCCCGCGCCCGCTCCTGTCTCGCACGCACATACTCCCGCGCATTCAACTCACCCGATAATAAATAAACACTGGAATTTTAATAAAGCCGACTTTAACCATTTATATAATTTGTTGTCTACTATAGATTGGAGTGAAATGTATTATTTAAAAGATCCAGACACCGTTTTAGGCTTCTTCTACAGTAAAATAAATGAAGCATTAGACATTTGTGTTCCTTTAAAAAGAGTTAGACGAGTGTTTACGAGGTACAACTATCCTGTATGGTATACGCGTGGTATTATTGCTGATATTGAGCTTAAACACAATTTGCACAAACGATACAAAGCCAGTAAGAGGCGAAGTGATTATGCGGCTTTCTCTGAGTGTCGAGCGAGAGTGAAGGCGGAGATCGAACGAGCTCATAATCAGTACTGTGACTTCATACAAAATCACCTGGCAAAAGAGCCGCGTGCGTTCTGGGACTATGTGAGGTCTAAGAAAGGTAACTCGAGACAGCCTAAGTTAATAGTAAATGAACGAGTATTATCAGAATCCGAATGTGCGCGGGAGTTTGCGAGTTTTTTTCAATCGGTGTACAATTCGGATCCCGCCGTGCTGAGCGTGGCAGCGGCCAGTGCGGCGCCGTCACCGGCGCCCGGCGCGCGGGCGCACCTCGCGCCGCTCAGCCTCGCCGACGTGCGGCGCGCGCTCGCCCGCTTGCCGCCCAAGCGCTCGGCGGGTCCGGACGGTATACCCTCCTACTTGTTTAGGGACTGTAGCGGAGTATTAGCGGAACCATTGCTACATTTGTTTAACGTGTGTATCAATACCGCAGTGTTCCCTGATAGCTGGAAAATGAACCGTGGTGTTGTGCTGTGCCGGTACCCAAGGGTAAGGGCGGCTCGAAGTCCAGCGATTACAGGCCTGTAGCGGTTCTGTGTACTCCAGCGAAGGTGTTCGAGGCGGCGATTTATAGCTCCTTATATGCACAGATAAGCAGTCAGCTGTCCGATGCGCAGCATGGGTTCCGCCCGGGACGAAGTACGACAGGTAATTAACTGCAGATGATGACATATCTGACGCCGGCGGTGGATGCTGGGGTGCAAGTAGACGTGGCGTATTTCGACTTCAAGAAGGCGTTCGACACCGTTGATAACGATGTCCTGCTGACGAAGGTAGCCAGTGTCGGATGTACCCCGCATACCCTGACATTCTTCACTAGCTATTTACGAGACAGATGCCAGTACGTGGACTGTAATGGGTATCTCTCGGAACCCTACTTCACAAGATCCGGTGTGAGTCAAGGTAGCAACTTGGGACCTCTACTATTCATTGTCATGGTGAATGACCTAGTTTCGGTCGTCAACAGCTCTACCCCTCTGTTATTCGGCGATGACTTAAAATTGGTAAAGGAGGTGAGGTGGGCCACGGATCACGACACGATGCAGCAAGATATTAATAGAGTTATAAGTTGGAGCTCAGAAAACAAACTCTTCTTCAACGTGGCTAAATGTTCGGTGCTCTCGTTTAGTCGTGCACGTGCCTCGGTTCACCACCAGTACCACATGGAAGGTACACCGATGCAGCGGGTAACTGAGGTGAAAGACCTTGGAGTTGGTTTCACCGCGGACTTAAACTTCCGCAAGCATGTTGTTGCCGTATGTAAGAGAGCGTACCAAAATCTAGGATTTATTTTAAGACAGGTAAATGGATTTACAAATATGGGTGCTTTATGCGCATTGTATGAAGCCCTCGTAAAAAGCCACCTGGAAGGTAACGGTGTTGTTTGGTCTCCTCATGAGACCAAATATAAATTAATGCTGGAGCGTATCCAAAATAAATTTATCCGGTTTCTATACCTCAAGCGGTATGGGGTATACCCTGGGTATCCGCTTTTATATCCCACCTTATTTATCCTAGGTATTGTAGGCTACACCAAGCTAGAAGTGCGTAGGGAAGCCTCTCTAGCCACCTACGTGCTCAAAGTGATTCGGGGGGTTGTGCACAGCCCGAGCGTGCTGGCGCAGGTGCGGCTGTACACGCCGGACACGTACGTGGCGCGGCGACGGCGCCCGGCGCTGCTGGCGGTGCCGCGCGCGCGCACTAAGCTACTGCATGAAGCGCCGCTGACGCGGGCGCTGCGTACGCTCAACACTGTGTCTGAGCAAGTCGATTTGTTTACGTGCTCAATGAGCGAGTTCACAAAGGCCATTTATTAAATATTAAGTTATAAGATAGTAGTAAGTACCTAATAGTAAGGAAATGTATATTTAGTATCTTTTGTTTATGTTTTAATATTTTGTAAATTGTTTTTCTGTTTAATTTTTTTGTGTATGTTTTTATTACCTATTTAACTATTATGTCGCGTTGGGCTTGAGCCTGTAATGATGTAATAGGTTTGTGCTAAGTGAATAAATAAATAAAAAAGCTTATCAACATATGTATTAATTATTAATCCCCATAAATATAAAAGCATTATAAAGACATACAAGTCGAAGTCTTCAGTTAAATAACCTTAAAATAGATAAACGGCCGGTTTCTGAATTGAGAATTTCAGCTTTCATCAGTTGAAAATTTCTGAACTAGTTGAAGTCAACTTAAGTTTTTTCTGTTTCACAGGTCAGAGTGATATTTTTTCAAAGCACTTTCAAGTGAGTTTTCTTCAAATCATGAATAACTTAAACTGAACAACACTAGTACGTTCCGGTACAAGTAAAAAAACCGGTACTAACCATAAATTCGTATTAATTAACATTTTACAAAGAATCACACTTGTCAGTCAATTATTTTTATACGGAAACAAATAAAATGTCGAAATAAAGTTGTATTTAAAATTATTTCAACGATTATTTTATTTTAATGAACAGTTTATTGAATTTGTTCAATTCGGTATCTAAGTGAAAACGGAACGTACATGTTATGTCAAAGTCAGTTCGTTTTATTTTTAATACAAAATATTTGTGGCCAGGTATATTTGAGGTATAATTTTATATACCTCCATGGTGGCCACCATGGAGGTATATAGAATTATACCTCCATGGAGGCCACAGCGTAATTATTTGGATTGATTTAACACGGAAATCTCATAATTATATTTTGTATCCCTTCGATTTGTTCCTAATAATGTTGTAATCTATTTGTTCCAAATATTGAATAGTCTTTGAACCTTTTTTCTATAAACTCTGTTTAACGACCTTCTTGTTGTGTAGACGTCAGTATGACGTAACCGCTGCTTGGCAACCGTAGTGTGGACAATTTGACATACTGGCTGTCATATTACTCGTGATCACGGGTTAAAAGACCAAAGTTGTATAATAAATTTTTTCTTAATTTATCAGTGCCAAGTGAGGTTTGACAAATGTCAAATGTTTTCAGAAACGCTAATATAGAGTTGATATGGAGTTGATCATGAGTTGATCATATGTTGTGTCAAATTTTAGATTTTACAAGCACAAATACTCAAAATGTGTCAAAACAATTTTTTGGGAAACAGAAAATTGATTAAGTAGTATATAATTAGTGTTTAAATTGTTCGGAACGCGAAATTCTCACTTCAGAAACCGGCCGAAAGACTTTTACAATATATCGTTATTACAGAAATATTTTACACAAACGATAGGTAAATACTTTACTTTCAATTTAAACCGTGTAGACTACAAAATTAAATACTAAATCAGGACTTTAATATAAGAATCAATTTTCAAAAAGTGAAGAGTCCTTTTGGTAAGTGAACCCTGTAAAAATATGACTTCGGAAATTAGGAAATGTGTTATAAAAAATGGTTGACATAATGAATTTAAGGTAAAACAAATATAACATTTATTTTTCTCTAATTTATAAGCACATAAGACTACGTCCGGCGAGCATGTATGAAAAGAGTAATGAATGTAGAGGAAGCGCGTGAGGTTTGCAAGGATAGAAGCAAGTGGCGTTCTGTTGTCTCTGCCTACCCCGACGGGAAAAAGGCGTGAGCATATGTATGTATGTAAGACCACGTACAGATGTAAAATTTATATTTTAAAATATTATCAGGCTAACTCGATACGCTTTAACTGTCAGGTATTTTATGACTTTAAGGGCCGATTTTTCAATTGTCAGTTAAAAGATAACAAAGCAATAAAGTATAACACTTACAAATTAAAAACTACGGTTGTGTATAAAGTATATCAATGATGTTACGTACTTTTCAATTTAGCCCGGTTACAGTTTAACTGTCAAGTAAATTTTAACTGACGTTTGAAAAATCAGCCCTTAAATAATCAGAATCAATTCCTGATTCAATCCTTTTTTGTTTTCTTTTAAACTTAGATTGGTCTTAAGAATTCTGTCAAATCAATTTCCATGAATGGCCTCAAATATTATGTTAATCTTTATTTATAATTATGTATTTAATTATCAAAGTAGCACATAAAATTTACGACCTTATTCTATAAATACTTTGCCATTAGCAAATAATTAAAATTAAATAATTCATAGCAAAAATCGTTTCATTAAATAATTTCAACATTTCCATTCCTCTCACAAAATAACGCACTATATTGGCGTCTGAACCAAGCTACTTTTTTTAAATAAAATCGCTCGTAAATCAAAGTTAAATGCAGCGCTCAAAAAATATAATTATTTCAAAATTAACCGTCCTAATTACTTTAGAATGTTAATTGGGTAAAAAGTTGAATATTTTAAACGAAATTACTGGCCAGTATAAGATTTTTGAATTCCATTCTGTGATGTGCCCAGTTTGGATACCTACTGGGTGCGAGAAAAGTATTTTTTTTGTTTCAATTTACGTTTATATCACCCAATTTGCGATATAAGTGTACTAGCGAGGCTTTCGCGCAAATTTAAGGTAATCACTCGTTTAATGTGTTATATTAAAGCGTGAATTTTGTAATTTTATTTTGTTAAGAGCCTCACCATTTCTTTTGTAAAAACATATAAAAGCTTGATGCAAATTCGGTAAAATCTGGTTACATTATTGAGCTGACATCAGACTAAAGCTAGGACGATGATAGATAGTTAGAAAAAAGAAATAAAGATGTCTTTACTGCCACGGGTAAAATAACTTCAAAATGGGGAATTTAAAATTAGAAAATATAAAGTATTCCAATATAAGACATAATAATTCGAGGGCTAATAAGGAAGTAGTAGATATCTTTACACCTATAGATATTAACCCGTCAGAAAATATTTTGCGGAAATATTTTTCCTTTGAAAAACAAAGTGGAAATGGCTTAACAGATTCACACGAGTGCATATGCCGTCAATCTCAGTAAATAGGGGTGCGCTATGTCACACGCATCTTTTATAAGTACTAGAGACGTGACCCGATTTGGTAATAGCGATACTCAATTCCTTTTATTCCTTTTGAACGTACAGCTTAAACAAAGACCAGTGTAAGAAGTGTTTGTAAGGCAAGACTACACATTGAAATTAAACTACAGTTTACGGATTTTATCACCTTATATTAGTGGTTCACTAGTTATTACATTTAAACCGAATGATATAGAAACTACATTTTTATTACTAGCCGACGTTTCGATTTTTTTAAGCAGAATAAGCATTCTGCGTAAATAGGAACACCAATAGTTGAAAAATGTTTGGGTACTTTGAGATAACTTATACATTCAAAATAAAAGACAAAAATCACCTCAGTCTGCCGTAAACATGAATCCTGTAAAGAATTCGAAACGTTGGCTAGTGATAAAAATGTCTCTTCTAGATCATTCGGTTTAAATGTAATAACTAGTGAAACCAATTTATGGTGATAAAATCCGTAAACTGTAGTTTAATTTCAATGTGTTACATTCACGTAAATCCAAGAAAAGACTGTACAGTTATCATCATTTCAGGGCTGTTCAGGTTCCTTTAAAAATCATCATCATCTTAATATCGCGTCGTCCGGTTTGCTTATGACATTTAGTATTTTAGTCTCTAGCCCGCATACTAGTCTTAGGTTTAACAGAAAATGCATTATCATCAATCGGCAAAGTTGAGCAAGATTTAGGCAGGTCATCACATAGATGGGTAATCGCTCGTTTTAGCAATTACCTTGCTTCAGAGGTTGCCACTTACACGAATAAAGAAATAGATGATTTATTAGTCTAAATTTTGCTACGGGTTCGATTCCGTTTTGTATCCCGTCACCTACATAAATCAGATAGTGACGACATTGCATATCAACTTACGCTGGTTCGTGTTTATGAGGCGCCATAAGCCATTATACGTTGATCTTTGTAAATCAATCCTATACTTATACTCAAAGGAGAACAGCTGGCTATGTCCCTATAATTACCAGCATTATTTAAACTCTACTTAACCAAGGAACTATAGATAGCTATCCTCTCATCCTACGTAAAATAGGTCGTATATTTAGTCAAATAAGGTTCTAAATGAAATTAAAGTGAACGTCAATTTAGGCTTTATATTGGAAAATACTGTTTAGAGTTTGGTTACCTATGTATAAAGAGGTTAAAGTAATAAAATAAGCTATTGTTGAGTACCTACCGCAACAAAGAAGTTAGATGGGTCAGGGCTACGAGTAGTCCTCCAAGAGTGTATGAAAAGAAGAAGAAGTAGATTATGTTGCACTAAACCTTTGCCGTGGCTCCGCCCACCTTGGTCAGTCTATGTCATTCTCCAACCTCACAAAAATCATAATAATATAACATTGCTCCGTTTCGATATGAAAGAGCAACTAACAAATAAACACAAAGTAAGGATTGAAGTCCTGCTGATTTTGTCATGCTAGGCGGTTTAGCTCATTTGAAGAATTATATCGCTTACAGAATGTGGACCTCAAGCTTATTTTACTACTTGCGTAATTTCAATCCTTGTACACGTAATGACTTAGTTTTATGCATCATCTTGAACACAACCGAATAAGGAAGTTGCGTTTGTAATCTTTAAGTGAGAGCTTGAGAGCCAGTCATCGTTTTGTTTACAGTCATGCTACTACTCATTCTCTTTCTTGCCTCTGAATGGGCAGTTTGGATAGCAGCCATTTTACGTAAAACTTCCACCTTCTCTTTCATTAAGAAAACATACATACATAAATAATACTCATGCCTGTTACTCGTCGGGGTAGGCAGAGATAACAGAACGCCACTTGCTCCTATCTTTACAAATCTCACGCGCTTCCTCTACACTCAAGAATAAACATCTTATTCTTCTACGAAAGGCAACGAACCTAATGTAGACTAACAGACTTAGAGGATATCGGGCACAAACGCACTACTATCTTTTCACAGAGAAGTACGTATAAAATTGTAAGGATTGCTTGCTTAGCGATAAAGGAAAACTCCATAAGGAAGACCGCATAAGTGCATATCCGTTACATTCTGATAAGATACGTGAAGAATGCAAGCCCGCATTTACTAGGGTTATCTTTCCTATGACGTGAAGAGGCTGATACTTAGTTGTGAGGCCGCATATAAATATATTTGATATTGAACATTCACTCTACAGATTGTTCTTCTTCTGCCTGCCCTGTTCACATTTTACTTGGGATCGGCGCAGAATGTCTTTTTCTTTCATTCTACAAATAGACAAGAAAACCAAATAAATTGAAAAAAAAATAGTCTCAAAGTTCTAGTGTACAAAAATCCCGGTTGATCATTAATGTTAATAAATTCAAATCACTTCGGTACGTCAAACGTTTAAAAGTTCGTTTCTTAGAGACAAGTGACAAATTAACGGCCACTATCCATCCCCTGTCCGATCTAAATCTTCCAATTTAAAAATCTATTGGAATTTACGAAGCAAGCGGCGATTTTTTTGACGAATTTCTACCAATTTTCAGTTAGTTTACTTTTTGTTTCAAATTCTTATTTGTTGCCACAGTTCTGTGTTAAAAGGAGAGAAACGTATATTATTGCTTTACAAAATAATTGATGTTAGAATTGCTCAAACTATTGATATACATCGTATTTGATTTTGTGACTTACAATAAAATTAAATTTCCTTTTATGTCTTTACTATGACTATATCCTGAATTCCTCACTATTGAAATTTCTTGAAAACATGCCTTTGCATAGCATTATAGTAACATACATCCACATCTTTTCTCAACCAATTTAAATTATAAAAAGACGCAAGCTTAATTCTCAAAATTATAGACAAGCACACCGTTCAGCCGTGACGTGAAACAAAAAACAAACAAACTGAGCACATAACGAATTAAAGGTATTTGAACTTCAAGGTGCCGAAATGAAAAATATGTCCAACATATTCTGTGGTTTGAAAATTTCTAAGCCCATTTCTAAATAAGCTCGTGCTACATAATCAGTATGGACCTAAAAAACGAAGTGTATTACATTTTCTAATCTCTTTACTGAAGGACAAAACTTCATTACTATTATCTGATTGTTTACAATTTCAAATTTATATCGCCAGTGAGCACAATGTTAAGCCAATCTCAGGCCAACCTTGAACTGCCTAAGACTTGCGTCTATACAGATTTTCTGTTCGTCACAATTTTTTTTTCGTCTGGGACTTAAATGGCAAAATCCCCGGCAAACTTAGCTGGAAATTCGAAGACGACAGGCTTTGATAAGGTCTTTTCCAAAAAGGCTAGAAATAGCAATAGGTGAATGAAAGGAGGAGGAAAGTTGAAACGGTTTTAGTTTGAAATGTCCCAGTTGCTTGTTATACCTAAAATAATGACAAGCTATACAAATTCCTTGTATGACAAGCTAATTGGTCGAATTTTTACCACTTTAAATTTTAATGAATAATGAATACACTGATGTATCAATATAATAACGTTACTGGACTATAGACTTGATACATGCATACCACGCAGAGTTTTTCAAAATTGGAACTCAAACTAGATCCATTAAAATATGAATTATTGAAATATAACTATGTATGAAGTAACAAAAAATATCACAAGCGAAGTCACGGATAAAAGCTAGTCTTGCAATACAAGGCGAGAATTCTTTACCATTCCCGTGCCCTTGGCTCCGATTTATCGACCGGCGCTCGATACCAGATTAATTCCAACTAATCCGTTCGTGTCTCGGCGATATGCTATAGGATTTAAAAGGTTTTAGAGTTATGGTGCTTGGAACGTGAAAAGAGTTTCGTTTTATGTGTGCACGTGTGTGTGCGTGTACGTGTGTCTTTTAAGTTGGGTTAGAACATATACCTATATTATATTATTAAGTATAAAAATCTTTATTTCCTTACAAATCATAATAACAATTACACATACTCACTAGGTACATTTCCATAGAAGTAAAACATTAAACATAGTTGTGACTCAGACAGTGAGGACTGGTGTCTGAGATAGGCGTAAGCCTGTAGTACAGATCACCAGGCCCATCCTGTGGAACCGAACAAATTATTATGTCAAGTAAACTACTTACGAAAGATTAAATAATTGTTCATATTCCTAGGTAGTAGAGCCTTGCTGATTTCAGCATGAATGGGTCGGCTCGACCAGGTAAGTACTACCCTCTCACAGAAAATCGACGTAAAGTAACAGTACCTAAACTGTTGCGTTTCGTTCGGTGAGTAAGAGTGCCAGAGGCCCTATCCCCTATTCCTTCTCCCTCATCCCACTCCTCATCCTATCCCTTTTCCTCACCCAATGGGGCGGCAACGCACTTGTGACTCCTGTGGTGTTGCTTGTGTCCATGGGCGGCAGTAATTGCTTACCATCAGGCAATCCGTCTGCTCGTTTGCCGCCTATTACCATAAAATATATAGCCTTACTGTAAAACACTGTGTGAGCGCATGCGGGCACGCGCGCGTAAGTGTGTGTGTGTTTGTGTGTTTATGTATGTCTGTATGTATGTTTGTATGGTTGGTCACAAGAAAAGGCAATTTAATTGTGTGAAAGGTTCTCTGTAAAATTGTAGTCCACGCCAAGCAACCAATTGGAAACGTATAATGATATTTTTTTATAAAATCATGCATGTAGATAGGCACAGGCAACATTATACCCACATTTCGAATATTTAGATCCCACGTAATAGCACGCAAGCAAACTGAGAATTCGGAAACTCACTAACACATTTGTTGGCCCAGTAATTGAACCCGAGACCTCTTGTTCAGCTGACGCATACGCTATCTGCTAGACCACGAAGGCATGATAGATATTATAATAAGTATATTTCCATAACTATAGGCAAGTAGATCAATAGGCTGAAAAGTGTTAGAAAAGAATACTCAGCGCATCAATTTACAACATTGTTTTTGTTTAATACTTGCAGCCTTCTAAAAATACATAAAAATATTGATATCAAACAAACACGTATTACACTAAAGTAGTTTATCACCAGAACATAAAAGAAAACAAAAACGCCGCCTACAAACAATTAACGGCCTCTGTTGTGAACAAACTCAGCGAACACACACACAATTAATTACAAAACCACATAAAAGTACACACAGCGTAAAAATACCCAAGCACTGTGTACAAACAAACACAATTAACAATCAAATCGACGGAGAATAAAATTGTAAATTACCCGATACAGTTTTGCCAAATTATGTACTTTTGTGCGTCGCTACTAATAGCTGAAACATTAACAAAAATCATGAACCAAGCCTCTGACCTATCTACTCACTGTCTGACCCAAGTCTACTCTGACATTAAAACAGTTATTCAACCAAATTATTAGCCATGGTGCAATGCAAATAAACCGGTTGCCGTATGCACCGAAGACCGCCCGGGATACAAACTAAACTAGTGTAACGGTACCGAGTGTGTACCGTTACACTAGTGTAGTTTGTATCCCGGGCGAGTCGAACACGGCTGTAGCTTAGTGGAGCTTCTAGTAAAGTGCCATGCAGGGTAAACGTAATGCACAGCGTAATTACTAATAGGTACTGACTTTTCGATGTGCTTGTATACCTTAAATAACACTAGACTGTGCCCGCGGCTCCGCCTCTGTACGACTTTTTACACCCTTAGTAAGGGAATTTCCAAAAATCCTCTATTAGAGCACTAATAGAGGATTTTTGGAAATTTATTTACTGAAATTTGGCATGTATGTTCCTAGGGGAGTGCAAGGGAGCACCCTTGCACTCCCCAAGGAACATACGTGCCAAATTTCAGATTCTTATGACCAGTAAAAAAATTAAGCAGCCAGAGCCTACTGGAGAGACCGACAGACTGCTACGCAGAGGGTCCGAGTTCGAATCCAAGGCGCGCACCAATGACTTTTCGAAGTTATGTGCGTATACTGTTAATTATCGCTTGCTAAACGGTGACGGAAAACATAGTGAGGAAACCTGCATGTCTGAGAGTTCTTGAAAGACATGTGAAGTCTGCCAACCCGCACTTGACCAGCGTGGTGAACTATGGCCGTACCCTTCTCATAGTGAGAAGATGCCCGTGCCCAGCAGTGAGACAGTATATATACAGGGCTGATGATGATGATATGACCAGTAGTTTAGCTGTGGCTTGTCTCTCAGTCAGTCAGTAGCGTAAGAATTTTAAATATACTGATGTTAAACCGTCGGTTGCAACTGACATGAAGACCTTTGACGTATCATACTGCCTCTTGTTCTGGGACAAGAACTAGATCGTCAGCTTTACGCACACTTTGAAGTGCAGCTCTGTAGTGATCTGATATATATGCCACAGGACACCGATACGTGATTACTAACCGATCTGTCACCACTTTGCTAATTTGTCACGGACGGCATAACAAAATACACGTTACAAGCGACAAGAAAAGATATAGTTTGAAGTGAACTTTGCAATTGAAAGTTAAACAAATTGTAAAATTCTCAAACCTCTGTATTAATTCTGTTGAAAGCCATGCTCAGCCACAAGATTTACTTTAAGCTTCAATAAAAATAAACACTGCGTTGCGTTTAAATCTGTATTTTTATCTGTATTGGTCTGAGTTAGACGATCGCGAATCCAAGCCACTCAATGCCATTTTTAAGAAGCGATTCTGTTCGTAACGCTTCGTACCTCTTATTGTGGTACAAGACATGAGATTATAAAGACATTGTTCATGTAAGGATGAGTCTAATGTCTACCTATTGACGATTTAATGACTATATATTATTAAATATGCTTGAGACAATAGTGATTAACAAACTCAATAAAACATATGACCAAATTTTGCTAACTACCGTTACGACGCAATACTTTGATCTTATTGGTTAGACTATGGGAAATAATTTTATGCAAGGCAATTCTGCATACAACAGCAACCTTTGCAAACGAACCTTTTAGAGGCAGATTGGACAGCTCTTGTACTTTATTTTCCTACTAAGAGTGTCTTTGGTCGGCAGTCGGGATAGTTTTAGTCGTTAGTCCACATACTCCTTCTCTAATTTCCTCAAGATCCGAAGGAATTCGCCACTATTCATCTAAGACGACAACTCTAGCAACTATTTTCGTTTAACAACTTAGTAACAGAGCGCACTGGTTGCCGTTTAAATATAAAGCTCAAAACAATATTAGACTTCAGCGCTGTAAACTGCTTAGACGTGATTACAAAACCAGTGTTGTGGCTTCAACTAATTGACGATAATGGACGCGGTCAGCGATGTAATCTGTGTAATATTACTATTACGATAGCTGTCGAGGGTTTTGTAGCATATATTACCCAACAAACAGTTTTATTTTGCGAGAAATGAGCTGTGTGAGAAGGGATATGATAGAGAAAGGAGTAAATGATTAGATGACGGATGACAGAGAAGTATGGAAACGAAAGACATACGTAAAACTAATAAAATACTAAAATAATATCTTGGGGAAGAGACGAAACATTCGATATCAATCCCTATAGCCAATGCCTGTTCGGACAGCATGGTATTATGTATCGAACGAAACCCTCCTGGCCCGTAGTGCCGTAACGGAAAAACACGCAATCGTCTTCAACAATCGTCGCCTTTTTCACAATGTCTGTATGTAATTCCTGTTTTGGAACCGGTTGATATTTTGAATATCTATTAACTTAGACTACACAAACCAACGTAAATCCTTCTAGGACTCATTCTTGAGACGTTTATTTTATCTTTAATACAAGCCTTTTATCTCTTTGTGACTAGACTGACAGAACGGCGGGAAAGTAGTTTACAGGATGTTTAATACACAAATATTTAAAATAAAATACACAAATAAAAATCCGTAGCATATGTTTGTAGGAGTTTCATAAGTTGAACTGCTTAAAACGTTAAAAGTCGTTAAGACCGTCAAATACCATGTCCAGTCGTTTAATAATTATACGATTGTCATAGATTGCAAGCTTCTAAAAGGATATTCAAATTATTTGAAGTTAGTATTTATCGGTAATTATAAAATTATTTCGCTACTAACTGATTGACAGACAAAGCACAGCCAAAACTTTTGGGTGCAAGAAGCTGAAAGTTAGTATATATGTACCTTTGGGACCGGACTAATAAGGAATTTCCTGACATTCCCAAGGAATAGGTCAGAAACGGTCCAAATAAATCTCCAGGTTGTAAATATAATATTGATGAAGTTGGAACACTGTTTCCCAGCAGTGACCGCAGCTGATGTACCCAAAAACGGTGCAAAAACAGACGCTTATTATACCTAGCGGAATTTATGTTAACAGTCTACATTGGGTAATTATTTATAAACAAGAGTAAAAAAGGTATTAGCCTTGAGGTATTGGCATGGGTAAAACCAGCCATGGTAACGAGATAACTGGCTTATACATATAATAAGTAGCTTCGCATTCAGATCCGACAAATATCTATATGTACAGTCAAACAAGTCGGCGGTGAACCAGTTTGGATACGAGGGTCAATGTGTGTAAAGTAGCACTGGAAGCGACGATGTCTTGCTGAGCGATTTTCGCCCTTATGGTGGTCTAGCGGGAAGTTGTTTGAAAATGAATGAAAATAATAATGCAGGCAATCCGCGAAAGTGATCAGACCCATGATGGAAATGATGCAGTTAAATATTAAAATCTAATACCAGCCCGCAAGACCGTCATCGACCAGTCATCGCAGTGTTACTTTACTGGTGTCAATATAATAACACATAGCACTTGTTTCAACAGTGTCTATATTTTAGGACCACTGCAGGCTGCGTTAATACATATGTTGATGAGATGAGTGTTCATCGCGTCTGTTGTTTGTATGTTTATAAAGTTTACTGTGACACACGATTTATTCCGAGTGCAGGAATTGCCTTTTAAAAAATGGGCAAGTGTGAGTAGACTCGCGCACAAAGGGTTCCGTACCATCGTCTATAAAAGAACATCACATTTGTTGTATGTATACTTAAATATTTTTTAAGTTCTACCTGGTTATTAAGATCGAGTAACAAATTGCATAAAACTTACCTTTGTTGTATAGGAGCCCCCCTTTATTATTAACTTTTTATTTATTTATTTTGAGAGTTTATATACAACTACATATTCTGTGAAAATTTTAAGCGTTTACCTGTTACCGTTAGTAATTTTGAGCAAAAACTACAAAAAAAAACACGTTTAGTGTATGGAACCCCCCTTAATATTTTTTATTTTTGTATAGCGGCAACCGAAACACATAATTTGTGAAAGCAGCTTTCTAGCTATCACGGTTTATGAGATACAGCCTGGTTACAGACAGACAGCGGAGGCTTAGTAAAAGGGTACCGTTTTTTACCTTTTAGGTACGGAACCCTAAAAAAGAAGAAAAAAGGATGACCTTAGCCCATTTATCATGAACTCTAAAAGGTACATTAATGGGCCTATATACCGAAACCAAATCCACGTGTTACCTAAATCTCGGTTTAAAAAATATAAAAACTATGAAGAGAAACAACAATAAAAACGAGCAAAAAATTAGTGCCGTCGACGTTCTCTAATAGTTGGATACACGAGCCAGTAATGTGAAACTTCGGATGCAGACATAACAACAACGATAGCTTTCGACATTGTTCCGATAGACCTGTTTACAAATTTGCACGCTTTTATATTTCTTGCTTACTAGAACACGATAAAAGTACTATGTTCGGTAAACATTTTGTAACAGTGGTTTTTTTTGTAGAGTCTCGGTCTTATAGTTCTGAAAATGATTTACAAATATTCTTTAAGAAAAAGAGGTAAATATAATTATTATAACCTCATCCTAGATTTCTTCCAGTTCCAGTCCTCCACCTTCAGTTGGGTGCAGAGTCTCTGAGTCTTAACAGATCGAAACAATCTGCTGGAAGCGATTTCTGATTTTGGCAACACAAGATGTAAGCGTAGTTCGAAGATTCTGCCAGTGTCATGATATTTTTTTTTCAGGTGGTAGAGCCTTGCTGATTTCAGCATGAATGGGCCGACTCGACTGGGGAAGACCCTCTCACAGAAAATCGACGTAAAGTAACAGTACCTAAACTGTTGTGTTTCGTTCGGTGAGTGAGAGTGCCGGAGGCCCTAGCCCCTATTCCTTCTCCCCTATCCCACTCCTTATCCTATCCCTTTTCCCAACTCTAAGGGGCGGCAACGCACTTGTGACTCCTGTGGTGTTGCTTGTGTCCATGGGCGGCGGTAATTGCTTACCATCAGGCGATCCGTCTGCTTGTTTGCCGTCCTTTACTATAAAAAAAATAATAATAAAGACTCCACATAATGACTTATTAAATAACCGACATGATATAGTATAGTGTCGAAATCAGTAGTAGTCACCGGGGCATTCGGATCGAGAGCCTCTGCAGCGCTGTCCATAGATCTTTACTCTTCTTCGATCTGATACATCGCAAGAAACAAAAACACTAACAACAAAACATATCAACTGTGTTTAAAAGCCCCTTATAATAGCAGACGAGGATTTTGTTTCGCTCACTACTTTAGTACTTGCAGACCTTTACCCGTGTGCAAAAAGTGCCATTGAACTCATGACATTTTCTCACTCTTACTTTCTACCACACGTACAAATAATCAAAAAAGTTATATTTCACACATTTTTGCTTTGTTTAGTTATACTATACACTGTATTATATTAAAACCTCTTTAAAGAATTTAATACATTGTGTGCAATTTTGAGTAAAAACGTCTTTATATCGACCTCTTACAAAAAGCATTTCCAGCAAGTTTGGTTAAGTGGTTCAGTAACATTACATAGAATGGTTATTCTCAAGTAGCCAAGGTTTGCGTACAGTCAGAGTTGAAAATAATTGAACTTCTAGGTAGTCAAATTAATGAGGAAAACAAAATTTTCATTTATTTGTTCGCAAATTAAATACTTTACATTACCCAACACTTATGTTTATACTATCTTCGCGAAACGATTTCTATACATTGTTAGTGGTACAGAATGGGACATGCCATAACTTTATCTAAATATATTACACATAGGCTAAGCAGGTTTCACAATACGTAAAATATAAAATCAATATATCCCTAGTAAAATTCCGTTGAGAATAATTCTAGTTCCAAATATTTGTACTTTACATAAAATGCCACTCTTGTGGAAATGTGTAGCAATCCCAAGATGCGGCAAAGACACCCAGATGTCGAATAACGTCGATAAGTTAACAGTACGACTAATGACGCTATTAGTACGGACGGCAAAAATGAGTCAAAAATTGATTTTGATATTTTATAAGACGCTGTTTCTTAATAATTTGCCTCATTGTGTTTTAAAGAAGAACATCAAAGGCTCAATATATATGACAGCAAACATTTCTCACTAAAAGTTTATACATACTTTGAATTATTTAGACCGGCAAAAAGATAATAAAGTAAATTTCTATAAATATCTATAAAGTATTTTCTATTATAGTAAATTCAATAAAACATAAAACGTGTATGAAACTCAATAAATTCTTAAAAAGATCAGATTTATCCTCTCCAGGTGTAAAGAAATATGTACGAAAGCTCAGTCAGGCTTACTAAATAATTCCAATATTACTAATAAATTTGTTTTTATAAATATTTGGTGCTGACATCTTTTGACGAGGGTCCTATGGCCCGATCCATGCTACCAATTAGAATGTTGAAAAAGTTCTTATAATATAAATCTGTCTTCTTATAATAAAAAGTAGTTATTAACGCCAAATACCATTTTGAAGCACATTTTGACGAAGATAACCTTGTCTAATTAGCTTTATGTCAAACTTTATTGTACGGCAATAGGCTCGCCCCCATTACGTGGGACCTAAAAAAAAAAACATGGCGAAATTTGGGTGTAATATTTCACCTCTGCCTACCCCTTCGGGGATAAAGGCTTGAGTCTATAAATAAATAAATAAAATAAAATTTATTGTATGATTGTGGGTACTTCTTCTACTATAAAATATATTGTTTAGGCTCTAACTTTAATTCACATCAGCCTTTAATAGTCCACTGCTGGACTAGGCCTCTCCTTTGAAAGGAGAAATTGGTCTACTGTACCACGCTGGCCAAACGGGTTGGTAAAGGGTTTGTATCAACTTTTCCTTCTCTTACAGTGTTGTTCTATGCATAATACGCTCCCTCTGTCGGCTCTTACGACACCTATGAGATGATATGGGGTGGTGACATTTCGTATTCTTAATCCGTCACCACACGGACTTTAATTATAGAAATGGTAATTTAAATTGTGATACTACTTTTATAATTCATACAAAAATATTGACTATGAAGATATATCTTTACATTATTTTGATATAATATTAAGCCTAGATGGCAATGGCCGCAGGCGTGAACTACAAGCTACTAAATATTTTACATTTGACCAACACCTTAAACACAATATTCGCCTCTCTAGCGGAAAATAAGGTTATCCCCTCATTATTCATAAATTAACTTCATGATGGTGAACGAATATTTTTTAATTATTTACTCAGGGATGCCATTAAAAGGGTGGCCGGTCCTGTGAGGTCGATTTGAGTAAATTAAAACACATTTTACTTTACTATAACGGTCGCAGAGATAGCTTCGGTGGAGAGACTTTTTGGTCACATCGCACGCGTGGGACCGTGGGATTAGTTTAATTTATATGGAAGGTCGGAAAACATTAACCATTGAGTGATGGTGGCCACTTATTCAGAAGTTTGGACCTCTGAATACTAATACGGGGCTTGATGAGTATGGAACTAAGGTCTTTTACGATCGTACGTTCTGCCAGCACCTAGCCCTAATTAGCAATTACACATTCTAATAGAAAAAGTTTTGCTCAACGAAAATTAATTATGGAGTGGTTGAAGTTTAAGCTTAATTTGGGAATGATTTAATTTTCAAGTGCCTCTGTCAAGACCAACAGGTATAAATCAATAATGGTTAGTAAAGGATTTACGTCTAGACATGACTAATTATTCGGCTCGTAGCCAAATTGCAAGATGATTTCTAAGAACAATCACTATAACGGATTATTAAAACCAGTCGCAACTTCATTAATTGAGCAAAATATGATTTGGGTTTAAAGAGATTATTTGATGTATGGTATTTATTTAATATTGTATATTAATTACTAGGTATTACTGAATTATTGGATATTTCAAGTTTTGTTGCTACAATAGTTGGAGTTACAGCTTTAGTAAATTGGATTTCGAAGAACGTCAGCCTTACTTGCTTTGTGAAAATAACAGTGTTAGTCCTAATATCATATTAAATGGAATTGTGTGAAACCTGATTCTAATGACCATCTACAGCCATCTCTCACTATACACTCGTCATCTTGCTTATAATAAGTATAAATCGAATTGGTGGTTCTGCTTGACATAACATCACAGACACTAATACAGTGAAGCTAGAAACATGGAATTTTGACAGTGGTACCTAATATGTTGTAGGCACTCGTCAAAGATGTAGTTTTAAATATCTCTTCTTCCCAAGAAGCAAAGTTGGGGTTGAGAGCTGCTGACTTTGCAGAAAGCACTGTGAACAAGCGGGCACCTGCTACTTCACATATGAAAATACAGGCTTTTTAAAACGAATAAAAATAAATATATTTTGAAACGACTTAAAACCATCAGTAAAATAAAATATGCCACAAAATTTCTTGTAGCATTAACCGTAACACCAAAGTCATAGCTCGTAAGGCAATTACTAGTAATTGCTCATCACAATTCAAGTAAGTTGTGACGAGTAATTACTATCATTAATCGGGTTGCCTAAATCCATAATATTGTAATTGTTTCAACTGTAACCGTCTAAAGTTAAGTGATTATACCAGTAAGTATGCCCGTGTTAAACATTTAGGTTGGTAGTCATTTTGTTACTTGCTAATTGTGTGAACGTTTATCTTGTGGGAACATAAATCAAAGATTTGTTCAACACTGTATGTTAAGTGCCGTGTTGCTGTTAAGCAACACGGCACTTAACATACAGGCAGGCTTAAATATTTTTGATGGTTACCTTTGTAATACATCAGGGGGCTTATTCACTATGACCATTTTGAAGTCTTAACGTGTTTTAACGTGCTAGTTACCTACGTCGGCACGTTATTGGCTTAAACGGTATTCACTATGCCAACTTCAAGTTTGACACGCACGGTAGTGCACGTTTCGGACGCGGTTTTAGTTGTCAAAATTCCGATAGCTAAGAGGTCACGTAACGCGTTTATTGTAAAACGATAGAGGATAAATAAGTACTAAGTTTATTTGTTTTATATTATTTTTAGTGTCCGTTAGTGGTTAAATGCTAAGTTTATTTGCTTTTTTATTTACCAGTGTCCGTGTCAAAGTTGTTTAATTAAATATTATGTTTAATGAAAATGGACGCCTGTCGCTGGCGCCAGCGTCTCACTCGTCTTCGGATAAATAATAAATCCATTATGATTTATTAGATTCTGTTAGAATTGGGCTATTTGCTGCACTAACCGCACTTATATTTTTTTATATTGTAGCGCGACTGCAACTGTCATGAATGTCATCATATATGTTATCGTGCAAAATTGACTTAAGTACAAGAGATGAAATAAACTTTGAAGATCAATATTTTATTTTGAGATTGTTCCTTGCGAAATTGAACTAAAATAATATAATTTAAGTTTTATTAACCTTTTTTATTTGTACTGTAGCTTATAGTGAAAATTACAAGCTAGTAAAATAATATTTATGAAATCGAAATTGAGCCGGCAAACCGGCATTAAGATTTATGAACGAATGTTGTGAAATTGATAACTAGGCATAGACAAGCTGTCGTATGGCATACTGAATACAATATTTTGATTGTCGTGGTACGTCACGTTACTGAATCACGTTTACGTCTAGTGCACGTCACGACGACACACGTCTTGAACATGTTATTTCAGTGGTCATAGTGAATAAGCCCCCTGATTTTGGACTACTGGATTTTCTCTTTTCTTTTAATTTTGACAGTATTTGGTGCATAATCAGGATAAAAAACAGAACATTATTTAGTTAGTGTTAATAGTTCCAAATTTCCTCACATAAATCTGGTTACATACTATATTCGAAAGCATCCTATGAATTTCATGTTGTGGAAGTAAAAGGAGCTCGGTAATCCTCAGATTAATAAAATCAAATTAGAGGGAGGCTCCTCTAACTCGGCTAGGTGATTATGTCTGTGATTTTAAAAGAGGAAGAATCAAGTGATTACTTATTGTTCTCAATTCCTTTGGTAATCTGTTACTTCTAGGAGTTGACAGAGTTTTCTAAGAAGGGACAAGTAGGTAGGTACGTTCTGAATAATATCCCAGGAAGACAAGCATTAGCTTACTACCACTCTTTCCGTGCCTAGCTTTTATAATATTTCTTGCATGTTTTCCTTCTACTATACACTGTATCCATGTAAAACCTTTTATTACCTGTCATGTAACCTGTCCATCATTCTTACAATTTACCGCATCATATTTGGCAATTTTAAACAACTTGACAAGAATTATGATAGCTGACCCGTTTACCTAAATGTCAGTAATTTCATCAACTGTGTCATGATCTATTTAAAACCACTCCAGAATGTAGAAGGGTCCTTTATGGCTAATAAAATAGTAATTGCATTTACAATGTTCATTACGCTATCATGGGTGTGTTAATATGCACGTATATGGTTGTAAGTTTAATTTTGTGGTATGTAAGATATGTGTAATAAGATATATGTGGTATGTACGGTAGTAGGGCCATCGATCTAGTTAAAATCGCGGAAAACGGTCGGACGCGGGCGGCTCAAAGTCGGTCTGTGTGGAGAAGTTCTTATGGGTGGCCTATGTCCACAGCCACGTCTCTTGGGTGAAATAAAGAAGTACCGTAGTACACAACCTGGTGTGTACCGAAGAAAAAATATTTTTACAGAGTACTCTTAGTACTTGGGTTCGATAAGAGGAAGCAAAGGAGAAGAGAAGTGATAAAAGATGCGCGGGAGAATAAATTGTGAAAAATCGGCATCAACTTACCAAACAAAAGGCAAGCATGTATGTGCGAGTGCGGTGCAGTGTGTACGGTGAGATGTGAGTACATTTCAAACCAATATACGCGAAGCCTACTTGTGTTGACGTAATTTTACTGAGGCGTAAGTATAGCCTCGAAAAGTACGAGAAATGTTACGACCAACTTGAAAGATGCTTGGCTTTAAATACTTATTTGCGTATGTCCTTTATTGCAATATTCGTAAAACATCCTTGAAAAATAATTTCAGGGCCAGACATACTTTAAAGAACAAAAAACACACAATTTCAAATCACGAGAACAAAGACACAACATTCAAGATTAGTAACACATTCAAGCGTATTTGTATGCGGTCTGTACTTTTGAGTAGCTCTGGCTAGCCAAACAGACAAGTGTGACTGACGCTCAGCGGCTTTTAGTGTGATTGCTTGTATGACGTCGCTTGTACGGTGTGCACCCGCTGTGTCGTGGCAACGTGACGTCACCGAGATGTGCTCTCGCCAAGTTGCAAGATGGCCGATTTTATCCAGACGAACTTCAGTTGGAGGTTTAAGTGCTTGGCCAATGTCATTTTGTTACTTTAAAAAAATACAATGGCTGCACTATGAATATGGGTTTAAAAAACTTCCCGTAATCGAAAGAAAAATTTAAAAAAATATCTCTCGCACTATGGATATTGAATCTATTGTATTCGGCGCGATGTCAAACTGTGAATTTAAAATAATTACATTATACACGCCATCCAATAAAACTGTAACAGTAATTCTCTGACAAATAACAACAATTCTATGAATTATTGTAGGAAATTTTAGTACGTATGGTCATCGGTGCTTTAGTTCCTTTTAGTATATTCGTCACTTTTATTCAATCAGGACAAAAATAAATGTTTTTATCAAGGCTTTAATCGTTATCATCAGTTCAAAAAAACTTTTAAGCAACTTGGTATCACGCCGCCTCGAATAAGAAGACGTGTGTTCCATTTCACACTAAAAGTATCTCGGACTCGGGACTTTTAAGAGCTGAGACCATAATTACAGCTTCTTCCATTAGTCTCAAAGGTTGACACCGCCGTCAATGGAAGCAAATGAACTAAGATCCTTCTGTGCGACCTAGAAAACGTAAAAAGGTCAGACTTGGTGATGCTTTCACATTCAAACGGATTGAGGGAATGAGTATATTACTTACTTATCGTGTCGATGGCAACACTTTAAATATATTTGGCCCAAAACTCGGCCACTCGGATGGCATTTGGCCTTGCCTCATACAGGTCGTCAAGCGTCCACGACTCGTAAATACTCGTACGTAAATGAGTAGGTTGTCCACAGATACATGAGACTGCTGTTGAATCATAAAAGGGTCAGATTTGGTACTGACTTCATATTCAGATGGAATGAGGGAATGAGTATGTAGTCTACAGATGCTTGATCATTGTTTTTGAATTAATGCGGTTTCTACATAATATAATAATATTGATACATCTAACATGTTACAAAAGGAACTCCCCACCGCATCCAGTTTGTCTGTAAGCAAATTTCAATCATCATTGCCCTAGCGTTATCCCAGTTGCATTCAAGACTGTCGCCTTAACTGGGTTTAACTTACTAGTCTATATAAATTTGACAGAATATTATTTAAAGAAGACCTTCATGATAGCCGCAACCAACGGCTTAACGTGCTCCCTGAGGTACGAGGCAAGCGATTATCTACAATATAATACGCGCATAACTTCGAAGAGACAGTGGTGCGGCCGTGGGTTTGAACTTAATACCCTCTGCATGACAGTCTATTGGTATCTACATTAGTCTAACGCTGCCTCTCATACAAAATTATATACATACATATACTCACGCCTCTTTCCCGTCCGGGTAGCCTCTCCTTAGTCTTGGATAATTTTATACATGAACAATTTTACTTGGTGTAAACAAAACATATTTTTGGAACACCTGTCAAACTTTTAATATCCTCATAATAATAATGTACAAAGTAATAACATTTATATTCAATATGGTACTTAAAAGATTAATGATTGTTAAAACGTTATTAACACCGTTGTTTTGCAATTAATATAATTATAGAGAAATATTCCCATACATACATACATACATATCGTCACGCCTTTTATCCCCGAAGGGGTAGGCAGAGGTGTATTTCTACACCCACGTAATAAGGGGCGAGCCTATTACCGTACCGGGCACATTTCCAGACTCCGTGCTGCTACTGAGAATTTCGTGACAGAAAAACCCAATAACACTGCCCGACCCAGAAATCGAACCCGGGACCTCCCGATCCCACGCGCACATTTATGCCGCGAGACCAACGAGGCAGTCGTATAGGGTTTGATATCGAGTTTTCCGTCTCTACGCAAAAATGGTATTTGCATCGTGTTATCCCTTAGTCGCCTCTTACGACACCCACGGTAAGATAGGAGGTGGTGACACTTGTATTCTATGCCGTCAACCACACGGCAAACATATAATATTCCCATATATGGCTTAAATAAAGCAAAGCAATTAAATAAAGTATTTATAAACATACAACCTATTTTTCATACATTACTATATCATGGCTTCATTCTTCACTTATTTTTATGATGCCAATTATACTTTTTTTTCTTGCGGAAGCTCTTGCACTGGGGATAAACAGTCATTACAAATATTTATAAGAACTAAGAAGATTCAACAACAAAACAACAACTAATGGATCATATTAAGTGTTTTCTCGTGTGGTAATCGAACCCAGAACACTTTGCACAGGTGCCTGCGAGTTGGTCCTTTGAACCATTACTGTAACATTAAAATATAGCCTCGAAGCCTTCTAAAATAAACTAAATTCATCCTTTTCGTGTCTGTGGCTAACCCTAGTGTCGGAGTTTTCAGACCACCCGAAGACCTCCGACATAGCTTAATAATTCCTGTTCTGACAAGAACCGATACCGACAGGTTTGCGTGCCTTCCGAAGCATGGTAGCGCTATAATATAAATGCAACACACTGTCACCCATCCAATTGGCGACCTATCCAAACATTGTTTAGCTTTGCCGTCTTATTACGAACGAAGCCATGTCATGCTATGAACGCTATAAAATACTTAAATTAATACTGACGTCAAACAATTTTGACAAAGTTTTAATTACAATACATTTTCAGCACAAAATAATTGGCTAACTTGAAAAGGCTTTGTATACTTTCATCTTTCTTGAACTTTAAGTATAAGCTGCCATCCAAGCACTAGCTAAACCTCGGACCCAACGAACTATAATCTACAAAGAGTCTTCCATTGTAGTCCCGATATTCTGTCGCCATCTTTATTGGCAATTATTGCCCAGATGGATTAAGCGCACAACCCTATTAGAAAATTATTTGTTTTAATACGGAGTGGCGATGGTTATAGCTAGGCTAGGGATTTGAAAGACATTTTATTAATTATTTTAGACTGCCTCGTTGGTCTCGCGGCATAAATGTGCGCGTGGGATTGGGAGGTCTCGGGTTCGATTCCCGGGTCGGGCAAAATGTTATTGGGTTTTTCCGTTAGGCGGCGATAGGCTCGCCCCCTATTACGTGGGACCTAAAAAATTCATGGCGAAATGTCGGTGTAGTATTACACCTCTACCTACCCCTTCGGGGATACAGGCGTGAGTCTATATATAAAAAAATAATATAATAGTATATTAACTTTTTTATAAAATAAAAATAATTAGACTTTAACAAAGGGTATTAAGGGTATATCGGCATCACAGTTATTTACTGACATTTCGATCGACTTGCGGTTTCAATATTCGATCTATACATGGATTTTGAAATTCGAGATTCATGTTTGACATATTTCATATGGAGCTTATGTCAAAAACGAATCTAAAATCTCAAAAAAATCAATAGGTCCAATATTGAATTCAGCGGTAATAGTAATAATAGTAAGCGGTAATGATCGTGGATAGATCGAACAAAATGTTAGAATTTTAAAAGGGTTTATGCCTAACAACTGCCGTTAAAACTAATTAAGTAAAATGGTTTGTAAAATTTATCTTTAAAAATCCGGCCACGTGCAAAGTCGGACTCGCGCACAATGGGTTCCGTACTACCAAATACTTAATTTTTTTGAAAATTTTCAAGTTTCTACCTATTTATTAAGATCGAGTAAAAATTGCTTAAAATTACGTTTGTTGTATGGGAGCCCCTTTTAATATTTACTTTATATTCATTTAATAACTAATCGACGCCAGCGGCTTCACACGCACATATATTCGAATTTCCCGTTTTGCTCGATCCCGTGGGAATTTCGGGAAATCCCGTCTTAGTGCACCCCTACGGTCCCCAAGGAACATACATGCTAAATTTCAGCTTCTTGCGCCGAGTAGTTTCGGCTGTAGCTTGTCTGTCAGTCAGTCAGTAACGCAAGGATTTTATATATTAGGATTTATTTTAAAAGGTAATATACAACTAAATATTCTGTGATATTTTAACGTCTACCTGTTACCATTAGTAATATTGAGTAAAGACACGTTTATTGTATAGGAACCTCCTTAATATTTTAATTCTTTTATTTTTAGTATTTGTTGTTATAGCGGCAACGGAAATACATAATTTGTGAAAATTTCAGCTTAGAAAGCTGAAATTTATTCTATCACGGTTTATGAGATGCAGCGTGCTCCACCTTGTCGTGTAGGGGGGCTCAGTAACCGTGGTTAGGTCACCCACCGTGAAGCTAAGCGAGTTCCCGGGAGTGAACGCTCTGCGTGGGCTTGACGGAGGCCTGCGCAAGATGCGCGGGTGCGAGGGACGGTTCTTCAGTCGGGCGCGGTCGCGGGAGGAGAGGCGTGTTGGCGTTGCCGCGCGCTCTATCTCCCGCGACCAAATGGGGGCGCACCATTGTTGCGTCGCGGTGGAGCCGCAGAGAATTTTCCAACCCGACACCAAAAAAAAAAGACAGACAGACAGCGCAGGCTTGGTAATAGGGATCCCGTTTTAATCCCGTTTTACCTTCTAGGTACGGAACCCTAAAAATTGGTTAAGTCATTAGACTGCCTCCATGGTCCAATGGATAGCGTAAGCGTCTGCTGATCCTGAGTCCTGGAGTCAATTTCCAGGTCGGGCAAAAGTGTTACTGAGTTTTTTCGAATTCTCAGTAGCCGCACGGTGTCAGGCAATGTGCCCGGTAACGGCAATAGCCTCCCACCCTGTTACGTGGAAGTTCGTTATATGGCGAAATGTGGATTTATCCACTTACTCCTATCGGGCGTTATAACGCCAAAACGTAAAAAAACATATTTAAAGTACTCTCATTTTAATCCTGATAAATGTGAGCAGTGACTATTATTTCTTATTTTATTTTATTTATAACTATTGGAGGCTGGATTAAGTGCAGTAATTGTGCCTGTGTTAATGGAATTTTAAATATTTTTTCTAATTTAAAAGTTACGTTAAAAATTTTGATCGAAATGTCATCAAAAAGGTATGTATATATTATATTATTATGTAGTAAAATGCCTGTTTGGCATAAAACTTGTAAGTTTTAAGGGTTATCAATATATAATGCAATATTCGTATATACTATTGTGCAATTTCTGACTTTTATTGATCTAAATATATCATGGGCGTTATTACGCCTGGTAGGATAATGTACGTACGTCTATTATATTTTACTTTTGCATTTCAGATTGCAGCAAAGACAAACGTTAAAATTAAATGAAATAACTGGCTTATGACGATATTACTTTGCCCAAGGCTGTCTGAATTTTACTACCAGAAAATGTAAATGCAGATGTGACTGATGAGGATTCGGGTGACGAAGATTTTGTAAATATACTAAATCTGCCAGGTGGGTTCTCAGGATGTAAATATTACTGTCAAACACTGCATACAATAGTTTTAGCTATAGGTAACAGTATTTTATCATTGCTCCTACAGGTGCACAACTAAGAGCGCAAGCCGAAATCGCTTACGATGAGTCATTGTCTGAAGACAAAGAATACGACATTCCCCTATCTCGCCTCGCTAAAAGAAGGTGTACTGAATAATATCCTACACAAAATGATAGCCCTGATGATTTCCTAAGAAATATATCAAGTCTTTCTCCCATAGCAAGTACATCATCGGCAAGTGATGGTACAGTTCTCAATCCAGGTAATATTCTTGTTTGCAAGTGGAACGACAGTAGTGTAGTTACAGTTGATTCAAACGTGGAAAAGTGTAACCATTGCATAAGGCAAAGCGTTTTGTCAGAAGCGAAGAAATATGTACAAATCAATCAACCTGACATCATAAAAAGTATATTGAAAATATGGGAGGCGTAGATCGTTCTAATCAAAACATTAGCCTTTATCAGTGAGCAATCAAGGGAAAGTACCATTTTTCCATACGAGGAAAAAAATGGTACTTTCCCTTGATTACTCACTGTTTGGATATTTCAGTGCACAATGAATGGCAATTGTACAAGCAAGATAAAGGAGACTATGATCATCTCTCTTATCGAAGAGAAATAGCTAAAAGCTTATTAGAAACTATTTATCCGTGTGGTGACGGATTAAGAATACGGATTGTCACCACCCCATATCATCCCATGGGTGTCGTAAGAGCCGACAGAGGGAGCTTATTATGCAGAAAACAGCACTGTAAGAGAAGGAAAACTTGATACAAACCCTTACCAACCCGTTTGGCCAGCGTGGTATAGTAGGCCAATTCCTCCTTTCAAAGGAGAGGCCTAGTCCAGCAGTAGACTGATAAAGGCTGATGATGATGATGATGAAGCCGGCTTATTATAGAGATACATCCCGATACGACAAAATCGATCATTTAATTGAATACAAAGAAAATGAGCTCAGGGGCATACTTTCTAAAAAAAAAGACTTTTTTTTGTAAAGAATGTGATGTTCATTTACATCCTGAAACTTGTTACTTACCATACAAACTGAAAAAACACTTAATTCATACTTAGGGCCAAATTTTTAATAGGCTCTATGTATGAAATTAGTACTTTGCCTATTATAGGTACATACAAGATAAATAATATCTATAATATGTACAACATTAAATATATATATATATAACTTCATATAACTTTATCGTTATAGGGTATCTTTTCCGGACGAATTAGCGATAGTAGGACATTCTTCTACCGGCCGTTATAACGCCCATGGTTTTCCGACTTTGCCAGATGAACAGGATTTTTTTCAGTATTTTTCCACAATAATTAATGATACGTATATCAACATATCAAAAAAAACACAATGATCTGAGGTGCAAAATAGTTTCAGGAGTATCTGGGTTAATATTACACCTTTACCTGCCCCTTTCCGCAATTGTTCGCTTGGTCTGTCCGATATAGGAACTACCACAACTGCAATCGACCTTGTAGACGCCAGGTGTCTGAAAAGAAATGACATCTTTTGGGCTGCGCTGTCCAAGATAGCACACAAACTGCGCAGCCCAAAAGATGTCATTCCTTTTCAGACACCTGGCGTCTACAAGGTCGATTGCAGTTGTGGTAGTTCCGATATCGGACAGACCAAGCGAACAATTGCGGAAAGGGTCAAGGAACATATCGCAGCTGTGAAAAATGGACAAGTAAATAAGTCCGCTATAGCTAAACACTTATTGGAGTCTGGACCAAACCACTGGATAGAACTACATCAACCACAAGTCTTGTCCACCGGACGTCACTCTTACTCCAGGATAGTGCGTGAAGTGGTTGAAATAAAAAAACACAAGAATTTCAACCGGGAGGATGGATTTAGATAATCAACAACTTGGAATCCAGTCATCAATAAGTGTATACACCGCCGCAATGATACAGCTCGACAGTGTGTAGACGTAATTAGTGCAGTTTGTCGAGGTAACGACGGTGCGGTTAAAAACAAAAATAAAAATCAAGTGAGGGTAGGTGCCCAAACCCGCACAACACAAGGAATGCGCTGAGCTCACCAGTCCCGCCGCAACCACGGCTGAAGCAAGTCAGCCGAAACGTTGGCAAAAAACCGAGGTATTTATGCCTTAAATATATTAATTATCGCCAGTAAGACCCGTTATATAACCTTGTATATTGATAGCTAAAGACTTTATAACATCACGGTATAATCCACAGTTGCGGAGCATTAGTTCTAAATAACGAGGGTGGGACCGTGGTAGTATCTAATAATTAAAATATCCAAATGCCATCCAGCATCAACTGCAATGAGTCGGCGTTAACTGTATTGTAACTGTGGGCCACACAACACCCGAATTTGGAAACATCCAATCATTATCTCAGTAAAAAAATATCCACTGCTGAAAATAGACCCCCATTAAGACTTTCCCTTAGCTTTTCCATTGACTTAATATAGCCAATAGATTAAAGGAAAAGTAAAAGGTCTGAGGTCGAGAGTAAATATAATGTACAATTAAATAAAAATCTAATCCGTGTCGTACTCGTGAATAATAAAATATGTAAAGCTAATTTCGTAAATCTATTCATTGCCGAAGACTTCTCGTAGCCGAGCCATTTGCACAATGAATCCAAATTAAGCCACACAATTTATTCTTGCTTTTCTTAACACTTGAAATACCTACAAAGACTTTTTGTAGAATTTACGAATATTTAATCAAAGGACACAAATTACACACACCCGTAACAATAAGTTTGTGGATCACACAAAGTTGTCTCGTGTGTATATCGAACTCACGACAGACGGTGTAGTGCTAAACGGGGAGGCGACCGCGAGTAGCAACTGGCTGCAAAATAAGTAAGACGCTAGTATAGCGAAATACTAGACACAACAATAATAATAAGCTTGTGTCTCGCGTCCATCGGCTTTCTATTCAGATCTAGAATAGGGTTTAGACGAAATACCTAATGGCATAGAAATGGATTTTCTAAGCTTAAGCCAGTCATTTAACTATTCAAATATAAAGTCGATTTGCCGTAGCCAGCATAAACCCAAATCTAAATTCAAACGTTATATCTAACTCTAGAATAGAAAACAAAATACACAGTGCAGCTACTCACCAAACTACGATATCTTTTCCTTCAATTTTCTGACCCTAACTAAACCAGAAGTGAGGCCAACCAAACATTCACCGAAAGTCAAAGATTAATCAAATCAACAAGCTTACACAATGACAACATCCCAAAATCACTGACTACAACATGTCCGATACTTTCCCTGTATTCTCTAATAAAGATAATAGTGCAACGCCGGCTCAATATGACGGTCTGATTCCTCAATTCTTGCCACTTTCACAATGGAAGATGTTATACGCACTCATTAGGACGAAGCGTTTTGTTATTGCTACCGTCATGTTAATGCTTGGCTTTGTGATTTTAGTAGGTAAATATATTATATACGTCTATCTATACGTATATATAGGTAAGGGCGTAATGACACATGACACGTTTATCGTTTAGCACTATGCCTAGTGTTGTGGGTTCGATTCCCTCACAAGACAGCACTTTGTGTGATCCTCATTTTGTTGTTTCAAGTCTGGGTATAATTTGTGTCCGATGATTGAAAGTTTGTAAAGTCCCGCACGATCCAAAGCAAAAGAAAACAGAATAACGTTTGGTAAAACTTCAAATAGCCACATTACAAAAACTGTAAAGTTCGGTCTCTAGTTAATAGTACTACAGTTATCAATATTTTATGTACATTTTGAAATACTGCAAGGACAGCAACTGATTAGACAACTCCGTTGGTGTCCGATAAATTTCGCCAGAGTTCATTATCTTGGCCATTGTATGATACTTAGCCTGAGTTAAATGTAGCTGCAGCTAGATACTTATACCACAATGAATATTATTCTATTTCTTACACCCAATACAATATTTTTATTGGAAGATAAGTCTATGAATATGGACGCAAAAGCTGCTAAACGGAGTTCTAATAAAATTTACTTTCATATAGCATATGCATCAGGATACCCATATACTGTCCCACTGTTGGGCACGGGTCTCTTCTCACTATGAGAAGGCTAAGGCCATAGTCCACCACGCTGGCCAAGTGCAGGTTGGCAGACTTCACATACCTTTCGAGAACATTATGGAGAACGCTCAGACATGCAGGTTTCCTCATGATGTTTTCATTCACCGATAAACAAGCGATAATTAACAATTGAATACGCACTTAACTTCGAAAAGTCATTGGTGCGTGCCGTGGATTCGAACCCGAGACCCTCTGCGTAGCAGTCCGTTGGTCTCTCCACTCGGCTATCACATAGGATATATTCGTCCCGAAAACGGATCGACCTGTTTTAAATATAGCAACAAGCTATACTTTACAGATTAAACGACATAAGTATACAATAAGTACACCTAAAACAGACAGTTGTATTTTTTTTATAACATTTATTTTATTTCTATCCCGACATCCCACAGCTGCCTCAGGGTTTGGTTACTCGAGTTAATTAGTGTCAGCTGTTGTTTCTGAACTGATATTTATGACATCGGTTAAGTAACAAGACAACATTTTCAATCAATAATAACTTTAGATTACTTGAATATTAAGTATTGTATTGTTATCAATTATCGATCGGTTCCAATATTCAAACTGTCTATGAATTAGGCTACTAAAGCTATTTGATATATTTTGTATGGAGCCTATTTCAAAAATGACTATCTAGTAGCCAAGTTCATGAATAGATCAAGTATTACCTACCGACCGTTAGAGGCTAGATATTTAATGGTACGCATTTCTATTCATATTTACGAAGATAACTGTTTGCTATTAACCCTATCATATATTTTATCCCTATCTGGCTATTAAACACAATACACTGCTTTTAACATTAACATTATAAAAGAACAGTAGGTATACATACATACATCTAAAATCAAAATAAACAGATGAAAGCCAGCTTTTATTAATTTGTAAAGTATTTAATTTGGCCTTAAAATAAGCCTTTGAGTATTTATATGAAGTCATAATACACATAAACAAATGTGGCCCTCTAAATATGTTTCACATGTGTTCACAGTGAAGGTTCCACGGGTTTTATTTCAAGCCCGTAAGTCTTGGGCTTATTAGATTAGGAGGAGCGATTCATTGAAAATAACACGGCAAAACTCAGCGACTATGACGCTCTAAGCATAGTTAATAAAGTGTAACTGACTAGATATTCTGGCAATCTCTAAACTTAATAAAATAATAACAGAATATTTCACACTGTCCTGAAGATGACTAGTTTCCCAATACAGAAATGAGATACTAATCATTTTTCAGAAGGAATAAGGAAAGCCGTTTTTAAGTGAACAAGAGCTTTGGACACAAAGCTTATGTTACAGCTATATTGCCTACCCATTAAGCTCATAGTACGCAGCAATTTGAAACAATAAAAAATACAATCATTCTATAACCAAAAAATCTGCTGTATCAATAGTTGTCTAAATTTTAAATCATGGGTTATACTCGTATGTAGTTTCATAACTAGGCCAATAGGCTAATATTCTGTCAAATCTGGTCAGACTTCAAACACAAAACCCGCGTTCCCAGTCTATCGGAAGAATATCAAAAAGCTATTAATCATAAAAAGTTCTTCGAATCGTTTCAATACTTAATGAGTAACTCACATGTACACACATCCAATAAATTACCTACATCATTAGCCTTTAACAGTCCACTGCTGGACAGGCCTCTCCTTTGAAAGGAGGAATTGGCCACGCTGGCCAAACGGGTTGGTATAGGGTTTGTATCAAGATTTCCTTCTCTTACAGCGCTGTTCTCTGCATAATATGCTCCCTCAGTCGGCTCTTACGACACCCATGGGATGATATGGGGTGGTGACATTCCGTATTCTTAATCCGTCACCACACGGCATAATCGAATTAACCTTTACTTACCGCTACCTCCTATAAGCTGAAACACCATCTCAAGGGCAGATTTCATTGTACACCCGCCTAAGGGCCGTGAATTATTCATTCTAAGCGAGCTCTTTGCTGAATAAACATTAATCATTCACTACTATACCTGAATAGAGTATTTATTTATACGGTTTTTTCTATATAATAGACCCTGTCATCGGTTCAATGAAACACGTTTGTATAGGATCGAGTGAAGACTTTTGTGTAGAAAATATGAGTTTGTATTAAAAATAGGAAATTAATGAAGATATTGATCTTAGGTATACTGACAGTACTGAGATAAAAAAAAAGACTATGGAAATTATTTACTGCAGGCATCAGAAAACTAAAAGAGATATAAACTCCTCCATATTAAGGAAAATCTTTAGCAGTCCGACAAAGTTTTGTATTGCTCTAAATAAGTATATTTTTTAGTTGTGAATGGCAACTACTATACAACTTTTGAAGACTAGACAGAATACCTGGATACGATACTACTAGATCAAGAAATTACATTTTATTTCGAATATAAATAGAACCTATACGTAAAACATAGTAACAACGTCACTACATATATCATAAAGAAATCGACACAGCCAAACATTAAGAACTACTTGTTCCGACTAAAGAAGTAAAACCTCAAAAATAAACAAGCCTGCAACCAGCCGCGTTCGACCTAGTGCATTACACACCTTTCGCGTCACCGCAGCACTACTTATGTATAACTTAGCTTTTAATTAAATAGCTTCAAAGACGTCTGTGAATTAGACACGTGAGAGGTTACTCGTGGATTAAGCTAGACTTCCGCAACTCACGTGTCGCAGTCGTGCGATTGATGCGACTACACTTGCTCTATGAAAACGTATACTATGACAATCGCATGCATTCGTTAATTGTTACGGTTATGCATTTTGATGTTTCTTTTCGTGCATTCCGTAGGAAACTAAAAAGTAAGACTACGGTTATTACTTTAACACTTTTTCTAATTGATGTAAAAAATAAATATTTTTGACCTAATGGAAGGAAAGAGGAACCCACCACGCACCCTCGGATAGACCACCCCAACTATTGCAATACAAAAATGAAAAAGGATAAGTTTTTTTTTTTTTGTTTTTTTTTTAAAAAGACAACTCCCGCACTAGGACCTAATCCTGTGTCGCGGGGGACTTTACAAACATACATCTAACGGACACAATGAACACCCAGACTCGAAACAACAATTTATGAATCACACAAAGTGTTGTCTCGTGTGGGGATCAAACCCACAAACCTGCGCGCAGCGTCAAGCAGCGAGGCGACCGCTTAAACCACTACGCTAACCGTGCAGTCAAAGTCAATAAGGGATATAGGAATGGTATAGGTTCCAGGAAGATACCTGAATTGCAGTATCCAGCAGTGTGCGCCGTCTATTCTTCGACACGTGTTTCGCCTCTGCACGAGGTGGTCAATCCGAGGCTGCGTGGTGGGTTCCTCTTTCCTTCCATTAAGTTACAATGGAGTTCCGCTAAGTAACGCCTGATTCAATCAACTATAAATATTTTTGATATTATATATAAATATTTCATATCGTATGATAAGTCTTGTAAAAGATTGACTCAATTGTTGGTCTGCTTGAAACTTTTTTTATATCCCAGGATCCGTTTGCGAAATATTTAGCAAAAGCCAAAGTGTCCTCACCCTTCTATTTTCCAAATCGTTGTTATAAAAATTATTCTTAAAGTTGCGTACATTAGGCTTAAATAATTAACGAGTAATGGTCGATTATACTTACAGTTCCAATTGATAGAACGGATATTGTGATCGAGACCTTAAATCCTTTAGACGTTAGGTAAGGGCTATAATTATGAAACAATGTGCGTGTCTCGACATGCACTTGGGCGGATTTTTTCGGCGATAGCCCAGTGGTGTACGTAACGGACTGCCGATACGATGGTCTCGGGTTCGATCCCCAGGTACCCCGGGCACCCACCTCTTACTTTTCGAAGTTATGTGTATTTAAACATTGGGTCCGAAACATACTAGCGAAATGTGGGTGTGTAATACACCTCTGCCTATCCCTTCGAGGATAAAGGCGTGAAGTTAGTTATTGTTATGTATGTTTATTGGACAGCTTTTCAAGGAATGCTCAGTCCATGTTATTAAGGGCGGTTTCAGATTAGCGTATTTTTCTGCTCGTATACGTTGGATTCAGCATACGCGTTTACACGCGCGCTACATTACGCGCTTCAAAAAACCGGACTCGCGTAAACGGGCATATTTCGGCGTGTTCGCTCGAAACGGTAGTGACATCGTGTCAGTGTCAACATGGATTCTGACGGCTCGCGCTTATACGAGCTTAGAAGGGCGTCAACGCACGTACGAGTTGTGCGTGTGTCAAAAGGCGCGCCTATACGCGCCTACATGCGCTTCAAAAAATGAGTTTATAAGCGCGTATAAGACGCTAATCTGAAACCGCCATATGTCTGTGATTGAAATCACCAAGGCTCTTCTAACTGCTGAGTGTTGCCATTTAAGAAAATAACTTTACTGTTCAATTGAATGTCAAACTTCGTAAGAGTTGAGCTATTCCCCATATCAGGGGGCCAATTCTCCTATTTTTATATGACGTTGATATTATATTTTGAATTGACCGGTATTCTGATAACCTAATGTCATTATCGTATATTTTGAAATAAACAGTTTATTGTTGACACATATTTTGACACTTGTTTCAATTTACGATCTTGTTACAACTTCAATTACCAGATAATTTAAAAGAATACACTTTTTGTGACGTAAGTATGACACTGACATGATATCGAAACTATATTTATTTAGGAGAATTGGGCCCCTGATGTCCTAATTAAACTTCTCAATTTGATATATATAATTTTTGGAAATGAGTTCTCTAAAAGCTTTTAATATGGAATTACAAGAATTTTAATCATGGGTTATTCGCTTCTAACCCTGACCTGACTTAATTATTTGTGTGAATTCCCGAAATTTTCTTTTTTATTATTTTTCTTGGACTTTACCACTCATTGACAAGACTTTTTTCTTTACAGAAAATGATAAGTTATTCTCATGAACATGATATTCACTTCCTTGAAATCGTATGGGTTCAATTATATCGATTTTCAGTAAGCTAACTCGAACTCTTATTTCTATAAGACAAATAGCACCTCAGTCTGCCGTGACCACGGTGCCTGTAAAGAAACTGAAACGTCGGCTAGTAATAATAAAATGTAGTCTCCAGATCATTCGGGTTAAATGTAATATCTTTAAAACCTTTATTGCTAAGCGATATAATTCGTAAACTATGGTTTAAAATATCGCGATATATCGGTTTCAATATTTTATGGTTTGATTTCAATAACTTGAACTCGCTATTATTTGACGTAATCGATACGCAATATTTTTGCCACTTCAATATTTTGTTCGTAATTTGCGACAACTACATTTCTAAGAAACCCGAAAGATCGTCATCATCATCATCCATTATTCAGGTTGCATCCAACATTTTGCTAAAACACGTAAGATACGAAGGAACAAACAAATATTATTTTCTCGCAACGTTCTTCGTCTAACCGTAGACCTACGCAGACAAAAGAGACAGCGAAATTACGTGGCTAAAACTTGTTTCAGTACATTCGAGGGTACTCTCTTCCCAAAACGTTTGTTGAAGATCTTCAAGTCAGACGGTACCGACGCCTTATTGTGCTCTCCGCAGCACAGGGCAAGATAAGTAATTAACAATTTAATACGCACATAACATCGACAGGTCAGTCCTGCACGCCATGGGTGTAAGCCCGAAGCCTAGCATTGATTTTGCTATTTCTACTAGACCATCAAAATCAAAAATCAAAATCATTTATTCATCTAGGCCACAAAGTGACGCTTATGAACGTCAAAATTTAAGTTAATTACTCAATGATTCTACATTTACATTTACTGCCACGTTCGCAATGCAATAGGTAGAACCACGAGAAAGAACGGGCAATAAAACTCATGGCCACTCTTTTCAAACAAATATAATGGTGGTACATTTTATTTTTGTAAGGAGCTGCAACTGTTTCACATTGTAGACATCTACTAGTAAATTTTTAGTAGCTATTGATATCATACTCAAGCAGTAAATGATGTTCATATGGTAAGCCTCCCAAAGTAAATATGGTGAAACAGGAGCATCCACTTACGTCTTTTTAATGTAGGCAACTCGCGAACATGGTCAGAACTATGGTAGAAGTGAATGAAGCAGAAAGTAACGGTATTATGAAACCAAAGCAATCGACAACCTATTAGTTAGCCCATGACCACGAGTTACCCACATTTTACAAATCCGCAAAGTTATAATGAAAGTGTGGAACATGAATGCAAAATATAGTATGAAATGAGAATATCGTAATTAACTACACTTTAAAATAAAACTACTAATTATTGACCTAGTCAAAAGCGAACAACTACTTCCAAGCGCTCCTGTCATCAAAATAATCCTTCAAATTGTAATATGCCTTATTTATAAGATTCTTTTTAACTTCTGCCTGAAACGAACTTAATGGCAAGTCTAAAATATAAGTTGGTAATTTATTGTATATGCGAATACTGAGCCCAATAAAAGATCTATGCGTTTTGTGCAAACGAAAATACGGAACACATAATTTATGTCTATTTCTAGTATTGATATTGTGTATGTTACTATTCATTTCATTAGAATTTATGTTTAGTGTTACATGCATAACACTGGCATAAATATATTGTGACGCTACAGTAAGAATACCAATAGTTTTAAATTTTTCTTTGAGTGAGACTCTTGTCTTTAACTGGTAAATGGCCCTAACTGCCCGTTTCTGCAATATAAAAATATTTTGGATATCAGCAGCTCTACCCCATAACAATATGCCATATGACATAACACTATGAAAATAACTAAAATAAACCAATCTAGCCGTATCGACATCGGTGAACCTACGAACCTTCTTAACGGCATAAGCAGCTGAGCTAAGTTTCCCTGAGAGATATGTAACATGCGCACCCCATTGTAACTTCGAATCAAGTGTTAATCCTAGAAATAATGTGGATTCAGTTGTTTCGAGTACATCGTCATTTAAAACTATGTTAGGACCAAGGTTTCTGACATTAGGCAGAGCAAACTTAACACATTTTGTTTTTTTGGCGTTCAGTACTAGATTGTTTACATTAAACCATTTAGTCACTTGAATGAGTGCACTGTTTATTTCGTTAAAGTGTTCCTTATTTCTATCTTCTTTAAATATCAAAGAAGTATCGTCAGCAAACAGTACAACGTCACAAATGTTTCTCAAGTAAAAAGGTAAATCGTTTATGTAAACAAGAAACAAGAAAAGCCCTAGGATGCTGCCCTGTGGCACTCCTAAATCAACAGGTAAGCCACTGGATTTTGAGCCATTTATTTCAAAACATTGGATCCTGTCACTTAAGTACGACTTAATGACATCCAATGCTTTAGTCTGGACGCCGTAATGTCTAAGCTTGCACAAGAGCGTCTCATGGCAGACACAATCGAATGCTTTCGAAAGGTCGCAGAACACACCAACAGCATTTTGGGAATTCTCCCAAGCACTGTAGATATGTTTGAGTAACGCTACTCCTGCATATGTTGTCGAGAGACCCTTAGTAAAACCATATTGCTCACCATGAAAGAGGCTGTTTTGATTAAAATGTCTTGGTAGTTGCTTGAGTATGATCTTTTCAAAAATTTTACTAAAAGCAGGTAGTATCGATATTGGCCTATAATTACTAGGATCAGTCTTATTGCCGGATTTGAACAGAAGTATTATTCTACTATGATTTATAAGATCTGAAAAACTGCCAGATTTAATAAACTTATTGAATAAGTTGTTTAAATAAGGAGCCACTACATCAATTATACTTGTCAAAACCTTAACAGAAATGCCCTAGAGATCAACTGTATTTTTAGACTCTAAAGACTTAAAAGTATTTATAATATCGGTAGAACTAATACTATGAAATTTAAATATTACTTCACATTTTCCTACACTAGACTCTAATGGGTTTTCTGCAACTATAGCTGATGATTTTAATTCTCTAGTAGTAGTAAGTGGTATGCTAGCAAAAAAGTTATTAAATGTGTGTGCGACTTCTTCGTCATTATGAATTGATTTATCATTATCAAGAAGACTAAAACTATTACTTCTTAATATTGTCTTACCTATTGTTTCATTAATAGCTCGCCAGGTTGCTCTAACTTTATTCGAAGATTGTTTAATTTTATTCCTAACGCATATAGCTTAAGCTGTTTTGCACACGCTTTTAAATATTTTAGAATAATTCCTAACATACTCAGTGAAGTTTAAATCAGAATTGTATTTTTTCATACCATACAACTCATAAATTTTTGCTCTGCTTTTGTAAATACCCGCAGTAGCCCACTCATTAAAAGCTCGAGATTCCTTAATTACTTTCTCCTTAGTCTTAAAAGTATTCTGAAACGTGTAATTTACTATATTAAATAAATTGTTAAAATTCTTATTTGGCGAATCTATTTCTATTAAGTCAGGATTCATAGTATTCATTCCAATCAATACTTTATTCCGGAATTCATTAAACTTATGCCTAGGTAATGGCCTAACCAACGCTGTCTGTACGATGCTATCATTGTAATGTGGAAACCTAGCTAATTGACCACATTGATCCGAAGTTCATTCAGAAGTAACTACTCTATCTGAAACAATACAATTACTAAATATGTTATCAAGACAGGTGAAAGATGTTGCCGTGATTTTAGTTGGTTCAAGAAATATTTTTTCAAATTAAATGATCTAAAAAGGTTTTAAAATCTACAAGTCATTATTGAATTTTCAAGAATGTTAACATTAAAATCACCACAAACTATAATCCCTTTCTTATTGCTCCTAATTTTACTAATTGCATCTTCCATAACAGATTCAAACAAATTAAAGTCACTTAATGGAGGACGATATACACATATAATACTATGCTGCTCAAGCTCAATGCATGACAGTTCCACCGTGCGTTCTATAGACAAGCTAGCTATGTCTTTCCGTTCTTTACATGTTAAACTGTTTGAAACAATAATCAATGATCCACCATGAATAGCTTGTTTCCTAGAGAAGGCACTGTGTACTGTGTATTGTGTGTTATTTATGAATTTAATCTGGTATTCTTTAAGCCAGTGTTCCGTAATGCACATAACTTTAATACTATGATTTTCTAAATATAAACCTAATTCTAAATCCTTGCCAGATAGACCTTGTATGTTTTGATGTGCTACAGTCAGTTCAATATGTCTACCCTTTGTCCTGTTCTTAAGTTTAAAGAACTTTTGTCAGTATTCACAATAGAAGAATTATAAGGATATGAACTATTTACAGAAACTAAATTCTTGGATAACCTACATGTACCTGTGTCATTTTGTATATTATATGCTAATAATTTAGCAACTTGTCTTTTATAAAATAGTGGCAGATACATAGTATCTTTAGTCAATGTAAAATTATTAATAAAATTATTGATGTCAAAAAATTAAATAAAATCCTTATATTGCCATGTCAAATTGTATAACATCAAGTTATGTTCATGAATATGTCTATTCATCATAGCATTTAAACTATAAGCATAAGGCAAAGTCATACTAATCAATTTGCAATCATATGTTCTGTGAAGCGATAACATAACTTCTGTTAAATTAATTATATCTTTTTTAGTCACCATTTGACTATCTCCGTATGAGATAATTATTGTGGACTTCCAATCAAATATTGTTGTATTTAATTTATCAATTAGATGTGAAAAAGAAGACTTTGGATAGCAATAATTAATAATATTGTGTTGTTTCAATTCACAATTTATTAAACTACCTAAGCCTAAACCTAGCCTATCAGAGAACATATAAACTTTATTTGTGCCATTCCTACCTAAGGAAGACCTATCTGTTGTATTATTTGTTAAATAATAACTTTTGTCAATATCAAAAATATTCTGAGACTCACAAGTGGGTATGGTTGATTTTATGCTATTTAGGCAAGTATTGGTGTTTGTCAAAGCTTTCACATACTCAAGATTTTGCCTACCTACCTGAGCTATCTCATCATATTTCCTAATATAATCCTGAACCTCATTTTGATATTGGGTGTTCATCCTATCTATTTGAGACTGTAAAGAGGTAATTTGACCTTTGAGATCCCTAGTATGTTGATCATACATACTAGGGATATACTAGTAGTTTACTATTTATCAACTCTTTTTTTTTTTTCTTCCTCATGTACCCGTGTGTCGGAGGGTAGGGATTCGCATAAGCATTCGTCGCTACCCCCTGACGGGTATTGGCCCGCCAGATGGTCAGGCGGGCCCCGAACAAAACTCCCTTGGCGGCGGATTAAGGTGTTGGGCTCCGCCGCCAAAACACTCAGCGGCCATAGAGGATAGGGAGGACGGCAACGAAACACCGCATCTCCTCTTCCTCTGCGGCCCCACCGCGACGCATCGAATGCTGCGCCCTCATTTGGTCGCGGGAGATAGGGCGCGCGGCAACGCAACACTGACACGCCTCTCCTCCCGCGACCGCACCCGACTGCGAGGGACAGAGAGAACTGTCCACCGCACCCGCACCGTTGGGCGCATCCTGCGCAGGCCCCGCGGAGCGTCCCCTTACACGGTTACTGAGCCCCCCTACCACGACAAGGTGGAGATCCCACGGGGGGGACTATTTATCAACTCTGTGTTGTACTTTTCTAAGTCTAATAACAATTCTGAACGCTCAGAAACTAAAACTTTATATTGCTGGGATGTTACTTTATTTTTCTTGTATTGTTTTAGGCTAAAGATTAGTTTCCTAATGTGTTTGTTTTGTTTATTATATTTTCTATGTCGTTTCAGGCTACTTGTGTTTAATTTAAATGGTTTAGTAGATATGTGACCTAAGCTAGTACCTACAACCTCTGTATAAAGGTTCTGAGTTTTACTACTGTTTAATTCCTCAACACTCTGTTCTAGGGATTTAATATTTATTATAGATTGTTCTAAATAGCATTCAAGTTCCCTAATGCGACTCATAGACCATGAATGGCCATCATTGCTAGCGGTCAATAAATGTATTTCCTCCTGTAACCTATCTCGCTGGGCCAGTGTGTCCATATACTCAGTATGGAGTTCTGCGAGCTGAGCCTTCAGGTTGGAAACCCTATCGTTGACAATCCTGATATCCTCTTCACAGTCTGCACGCTCCTTCAGTAGGTGTATATTCTCCTCCTGGCACTTCTTTAATTCTATCAAGGTTATTCTCAGCTTGTTCTCTAGATCCTTCGCTGTGGCCTTCCGGGTCATCATAGTGCTCATTGTGGAATGGCTCATAGCCAAGGATACGCCAAACACCTATGGACAGAAAGATAAACAAGATGTCAGAAAAGAGATAAGTCAGTAATGAGTAGCAGTTTATAGATAAATAAATAAATATATTTATTTAAATAAATATTTATAGCTAGAAAGACAGTAGACAAATAACAGAAAAGGAAAAATAGTATTGAAAGTAAAGGTAATTAATTAGGCAAAATATGTAGGTAGTAAATGAAAACATAATCTTGGCAAATTTACTAATTTGTATCAATTTTTATATTATATTACTTATAAAGATATTATATATAGGGGCCTTGTTAAAGATATAAACACTTAAATAAATGTGAAGTGTAAGTGTAATAGGTGTTTGTATGGGGCGTTTGTTCAGTCTTCGATTTTGCTTCAACGTCTTGTCAAGCAAAAGGAGACAGAAAATATGCCAGTGTGTGATGGACGAAGCTCACATTGGTGTGAGCCGAGTAAATGTGTGATGAGGAGTGTAAGTTAAATATGATTTCAAATCCGTCCGTTGACACCTGGTAGTAGATCTGTCCGCCAAAAACTGTTCGTATCGAGGTTTCAAACACCAAACTCAATGTCTTTCACAATTTTATGCACAGTATGATAACATAAATGATATTTAAGCATTTAATATTCATTTAAAATAAAATAAAACTTTTAAAATTACAGAGCTACGTAATTTTACGTCTGACTTTTACAGTGTTGCCAGCCAAAAAAAAGCTTTTCACTAGAAACTACACAATAATTCTTCATATTCAGACATCTATAGATGTGTCTATATAATTTCTTCAAACACTGATGCAGAACTTGTGAATTTATTTGCAAAAAAGTTTAACTATTTCTAGGTCACTATATACACATAAAATAAAATAATTATTTGTATACTAAGTACCTAACAAATAAATACCAGTACATGCAAAGAAAAAAATTTAAGGGCGTCATGGAAATCCTCCACGTCGCCATCAATTGGGAGCGTGCCTAGAATGCTGGCAGCATTGCCACGTTGTATGGCAATGCTGATCTTTTGTGCCATATACAGGCCAGCCTTTTGGTCAGGTTAACAACATTTTTGCAGAACTACAATAATCTTAAGAGAAAAATAAAATGGTAATATATAAAAAGCTCTAAATATGTTAAGGAATGTCCCATTGGATAGGACTCGATCACGACTAGTATTCGTCGCACGAGTGACCAATAAACCCACCGTATTACGTTCACTGCGTCGGCTGTAAAACACGGTACCTCCTGTAAATCATTGTTCGCAGTGTGAAATATAAGATTGTGTGAAAGGAAAACGGGCTATTGAGAGTGTCCTGATTCTTGTTTTATTTTTATTTTTTTAAAGGACTTGGTTCACGATAATATCGTGACTATCGTCCTCGTAATGCTACTGCTAACTAAATACATAAAGATTATAAAATACTTAGCATATTTTATGTCTTAAGCTTACCATGTATGAAACTTTTTAACAATCCTTTCCCTTATGCTAAAATGCATACAGAACTAGTTTCATATTAGACAAAGTCCCAGTTTAAAACGACTTATTTCAGTTTCATGTCAACCAATTTTTGAGACAGATAATAGGCTAGTTGACAAAAAAAAAATATAAGTCCGTCCTTTAGATTATTCAAAAATAAGCGATACGTATTTTATTATTTGTAAATTAAACCAAAATTGACCAAGATATAACTCATTAAAGTTACGTATAACGTCACGCAGTGCTGCATTTTTTCGCACTAGATGACGTCACACGTAACTTTAATGGGCTATATCTTTGTTATTTTTTATTTAATCGAAAAAAGAAAAAATATGTGTCTAATATTTTTTTATAATCTAAAATACGGACTAAATAAAATGTAATTATTTTGACCCTGAAAACTACCCTATTCACAGAAATAAGAATAGGTAAGTCTATTTATACCAATTTTACAACGAAGGCTAAAAATACTATTACAGTACTTATTTGTGCTCGAACTAAACTAAAACTCGAATTCCATTTACTATTTTCTTTGTAATGAGGCCCTTTCTACCGTTTATTGATTAACAAAACGTTCAATTTCATAAATTCATAGTCCAAAACGCCAAAACTTCACAATACTAAAATTGCCTCAAGCGACGCAAGCCCAGTTAATCTTAAATTCGGCACGCATCCCACCGATCGTAATGCCATAACGATAAATCAAATACCCAGCGGCTATAAAATCATTATAGCCATTCATCTGACGCGCGAACTAGAATACTAAATTATTTGGAAATAAGACAAAACGGCGAATTATTATTGTTCAATCGGTTGGTGTGGTAAGAATTATAAAATTACCTCAAAGTAAATTTAGTGAATGTAATAAATGTGAAAATCTTAGTTCTGAAAATTTTAGTTGAAATACACAGATCATGGATTCGAAACCCAACAAATACATGTATATAAACTGTCCCACTGCTGGGCACGGGCCTCTTCTCACTATGAGAAGGGTAAGGCCATAGTTCACATGTCTATTGAGAATATTATTGAAATCTCTCAGACATGCAGGTTTCCTCACGATGTTTTCCTTCACCGTTAAGCAAGCGATAATTAAAAATTGAACACGCACATAACTCCGAAAAGTAATTGGTGCGTGCCGTGGATTCGCACCGGGGCCCTCTGCATAGCAGTCTGTCGGTCTCTCTTCTAGGCTATCGCTGAATAGTAAAGTATTTGTACTTTACTATATAAATTAGTCGTGCAATTGTAATAAAATAAATTGTTTTAATATTTTTTTTCGTCTTTAGTCACTTTTACTTTATAATTGTCATGTTGTATGATATTTCGAAATGACGACCTTTCGGTAAAATTTTGTTAAGCATGTTTTGATTGCATTTTGTATTGTGTGCCATATATAATAAAACTTAGACTAACTTTCCAACAGAAATAAGTTGAAATAAACTTAAAATTGTAAGGCTGTCTTTAACAACACTATCTTATTGTCAATTTAAATAAATTCCACTCTTTAGATAAATTGAATTTTCAACAGAATTTGTTAGAATTTAACTTTAATAATAATTTATTTATCGAAACCAAAAGAGACGAAAGTACCATGGATCAAAATGTGATAAGTAAGTAAACTTGAAATAAAATATATTATTTGTTATTCTTTTAAACTATTGCGACTTGCAGACGTACCCACTGATATTTATACCCGTAAATTTAAGAAAAAAGGTGAAATAGCATTTGCCTCATCGTTTTGGCATAGTTGGCGAGATGATTGATTCACGGCTGGTCCCAAAATATGATCTGTCCATGGATGGAGATCCGAGATAGGTACTCATATGTGCCATATTTTGTATAAAGCGTATATCAAATACGCATCTCTAATCTCTGAATTCATGGATAGATCGTATAATGAATTCGACGGTTAAATATTTTTACAAATACAACCAAATGAATAGCAGCTACGTCCTATATCTCTTAGTTCAGAACACTCCTTAATTTATGTAGAAGAACCGTACGTCGAAACCCGAAGTCAATTATTTGTTTGTTTTGTTTTGTTTTTAAAAAGACAACTCCCGCATTAGGACTAAATCCTGTGTCGCGGGGGACTTAACAAACATACAACTAACGGACACAATGAACACCCAGACTCGAAACAACAATTTGTGAATTACACGAAGTGTTGCTTCGTGTGGGGATCGAACCCACAACACTCGGCGCAGTGTCAAGCGGCGAGGCGACCGCTTAAACCACTACGCCAACCCTGCAGTCACACAATTATGATCAGGAGGATTTTCGATTGAGATGAGCGCTGCTGAGCAGTTTACGTGGAAAGCATCAAACATATTGAAAGCGAAGGTAGGCAATTTGCTGAGAGATTTATTAACAAGCTCCGATGCTACTTGCGAAAGCACAGTGAATATGTCAGTTCTTCCTTTAACCGTTAGCATAGATCTTTAGATTTGTCGTTTAATTTTTGATTGCTAGATTACAGGCCAGCAAAAACTGATTCTACTGGCGAATTATTTTCTCACACGCATCCTAGCTACCTGTAAAAGGTAGGCAGATGCCTACCATCACCGTTCTGACTCCACATTACATCACATCTAGATACGTGGCCTAAGCACAGGATAATATAACACTATTGACGAATGATTTTCTGGCCCTCACCTCAGATACCTCCCCTCATACATATGCCTCCCATGTTCAACGTTCCATATCACATCACATCTAGAAGTAAAAGACGTACATAGCCTGAGAGCAAAAAGAACAAATACCAATGACGAATCATTTTCTCGTACTCAGGCCAGCTGCCAGCTACCACACAATTCCACACCACATTACATCTCATCTAGAAATACGTATATCTATCCTTAGGACAATAAAAACTAACACAATTGACGAATCATTTTCTTACACACAGTCCAGCTAACTACCACCTCTACCATTCCACATCACATCACATCTAAAGATGTAGCCTAAGAGCAAGAAAAACTAGCAGCACCAGCGAATAAATTTCTCGTACACAGTCCATCTACCTCCTTTTTTTACATTTGTTTTCATATTCTTACATTTGCCTCTCATCTCCACCCTTCCCCATCACATCTCATGTAGATACATAGCCTAACGACAAGAAAAACGTAACAAGTCTAACGTTCAGGTCACGTGTAGCGTAACAATTAAATGGGAGTCACTTCGACCCAAGCCGAGTGCTTCGTTCCGATGTTCCGTGATTTGTTTGCGAGGAGGGTTAGTCAAGGGGTCAAGGGCCTGAGGGGTTGGACTTGTGCTAAGAATGAGTTTTATTTACAATCATGTTGATATTTTAGGCTAATAGTACTTCAGTGATTCTGTTCGTTTAACAAATGTTGTTGGACGTTTTGTTATTGTATGTTTTTTGAAGCTGACTTCTTTTTATGCATTGCTTCGCTGTTTTTTTATTTGTGGAGATCTATACGAAATGCTGATAGTCTGGTTATGTCCTTATGTTTCTGTTGTTATGTGTGTATATGTTTTAATGATTATACATTTCAATAATGCCTACATAGAAGTGACATAATTTTTAAAAGAATTTGTGACATTACCTTTAGGTAGATAGTTACTGTAGATCCTATACCTACACAATAATGTACAGTTTTTAAGTGCTTGTTACTTTGTGTGTGGTGTTGTTAGATGGGCATTTAAAAGACGTTGAGTTTTTTTACGATTTTTCTAACTAAGAATAAAGATTTTAAAACAAATAACACATTTACTTTGTAAGTGTCTACTTGCGCGTCAATGAGAGTACTAATTCGATTGAAATGAACACACAAATCCACACACAATCTCACAGTGATGTGTGTAGTGATAAATAATTGACATTCATATTTTACTACAATATTACTAAAAGGGATATAAATGTTATAGTAACATCCCGAACTACCTTCAATCTTGTACATATTTTGGGACAACTTTGCCATTTCTATTATTAATACATAGTCTGGTGTTATATTCAACAGATAGAGAGAGAGAGAGAGAGAGATCCGTTTCGCTGGGTATTGTTAAATTTATAAGATAACAAAAACCGAAACTGAACGATTCATTTCATTAAGCGTTCGACTTCATTCCGGATCCTCGCTCGACTTGATGTATTTTTTGTTAAGATTGTTAGTTCTATATTATACCATGGATGCAAAACCGGGACGGGTCGCTAGTATGATAAAAATATTGTATTTATGACTAGAATGTATCCATTACTATGGACGTCAAATGTATAAAGATAATTTTAAATATCTATAAACAAGAAACATCATCTTTCTTGAAATATCCCGATTCCATCCAAGACTTCCACCATGGAGCTGGTGCTTCACGTTTAGCTGTACTAGGAATTAAGTGCAACCTGACTCCTACAACCCAGAGGTAACGCCAGGAAAAAGAAAAGTATACAGGATATCATCACGCTACTGAAGGAGATCGATCCTGATGACGTGCCGACATTTGTGGCTAAGGACTTGAACAAGTTGCCTCCTGTAACTTCCGACCACGTCAATGTCACGAGGCTTTTGAAGGACATCACTTTCCTCAACGCAAGTTTAGCGGATGTACTCGTCAAGTTAGAGGCACCCCAAGAAACCGTCGCCTTATTGCGCACGGAGTTGGACGACCTGCGCAAGGTTGTTAAAGTAACTGGATCACCGACGTGTAGCAACATCAACACGCACAGAGGAGCCGCTGATACGTCAGTCGCAAGTTTCGCGTCAGCAGTTTTATCGCCGCGGAATGTTGCGCATACTGAGTGCGCTACAAGTGCACGCCACAACCCTGCCATCAGCCATCCCCACTAATCCTCGCCATATCGCCGCGTGGTCTCTTAAAGTAGAGACTCAGCAGGTTTTTGCCAGCCCCCCTATTGCTCCAACTATGAAGCCTATACCGGCGAAGATAACGAAACAGCACGAGGTAGCTGATGATAATTTTGTGACGGTGCAGAGGAGGAAGCGTCGTCAGAAAACAATCAAGAATTGCTACGGCACCGCTCCTGTGGAGCCTGGTGCAAACCTACGTGCTGCCGCGCCGAACACACCCGTGTACATCTCTCGCCTGCACTACACCACTAAGGTGGAGGACATCGCGGAGTACGTGCGCCAAAAGATAAAATACACGCTGAGAGTACAGCTGCTGCTGCTGGAGTCGCGTCGCAACGTCAACTTCAAGGCGTTTCTTGTGCGGGACCCGACGTGCTTTCTGCCTGTTGTCATGAAGGAGGACTTTTGGCCGAAGGGAGTGGTGTTCCGTCGCTTCCGCGGACAAGTGCCACAACAACGTGCAAGTGAAGCAAAACTAACATAGTTTATAAGTATATTTTACTAACAAAAATTGTATAGGTATTGTATGTATGTTAATCTGTAAGGTATGTATCATAATTAAAAATATGTATATCAATCCATTATCTAGTACCCATAGTACAAGCTCTGCTTAGTTTGGGACTAGATGGTGATGCGTGTATATATTATGTATTGTGTATATACTTATATATAAATTAATTGAATAGAAATTGAATGCGATATTCCATGGCTTAGCCCAGTGTGTATATTCAAGAATACAGACACCTTTAAATTGAAATTAATAGTAAACATTTACAACTTTACTATTAACTGCACGGTTGGCGTAGTGGTTTAAGCGGCCGCCTCGCCACTTGGCACTGCGCCGAGTTTTGTGGATTCGATCCGTAAACGAGACAACTTTTTGTGTGCTCTATAAATTGTTTTTCGAGTCTGGGTCTTTATTGTTTTAATTGGTTGTATGATTCTAAATGACAGAATTTATTCCTAGTGCGGGACTTGACTTATGAAAAAGAAAAAGAAACCTCCTCTAAAACTGACCTCAAAACTCGTAAACACTACTCGAGCTAGTAAAACTGTATTACGAAACAAAATATTATATTAATCTTAATATATAAAATCCTTGCGTTACTGACTGACTGACAGACACGCTACAGCCGAAACTATCGGGCGCAGGAAGCTGAAATTTGGCATGTATGTTCTTTGGGGACCGTAGGGGTGCACTAAGAAGGGATTTCCCGAAATTCCCACGGGATCGACCAAAACGGGTAAATTTAAAAAAAAATGCCGTCGTAGCTGCTTGCGTCCTCTAGTTAATACATAAGTGTCTATTAACATATACTACATAAACCTAAAAACGTCCCACAGACCTATCAAATAACTTCGCATACATACCAGCAAACCGTGACGTCGCAATGCGAGTACCGCAAATCTCTCGCCAGAGGGCCCGGAACTATTCAGAGCAGAGGAATGTGGATACATTACCAACGGCAATGATTTGGCAATCTTACGGGGATTTGGAACGAAGTCGAACGCTTAATGAAATGAATCGTTCAGTTGTTTTAGATCAGAAGGCCAAATCTCCTATTTTATTCGACATTGAAACTGTATTTTGAACGAAATGCGATTCGATTTTGAATTAAGTCACAATACTGCTATATGTACTTTACATCATTATCGTCTAATTTGACACATATAGTTCGACGTTGATACATTTTTTAATTAACAATCTAATCGCGATATCATTCAAATATCAGTTAATTTATGAGAATACCGTAAGAAATAAGCATGACACTGACACTAGATCGAAACTGCATTGTGAACAAATTTAATTGCGAAAAGTGGCCTTCTGATAAAATACATTTTAGAATGAAAAATGTTCACTTATATTTTTGATCGGGCCTCAAACCTCAATTTCTTTTGAAATAGAGATTCTCTGCTGTTGGTCCACGTCTTGGTGTAGGTTAGTCATAGTCACGTGATGACTGATGTGCAAATCGCGAATGTAAGGGATTATTTAAATTCATAGTATTTACTCTCTTATTAATGTAGTATACATATTATAATGTTAATGATTCTTTGTGTGACTGTATGCATGTAAAGTCTCCAGAGGCAGTGTTTACTTGTACTGCGTGTCTTTAGAAGGGTCAGTATACTGGTTCTTTTTACTTTATAAGAGACTAGATAAGCCAGCGGTTACACCCGCGTTATTTAAGGCTACTGCTCTGCTCCCGGGGCTCATGGCTTGATTTTATTTAGCCAAGTCAAAGTCAAAGTCAAAATCCTTTATTCATTTAAATCACAAAGTGACACTTATGAACGTCAATTTAAAAAAATAATTACTTAAAGCTTCTACATTTACATTTACTGCCACGTTCGCAAAGCAATAGGTAGAACCATGAGAAAGAACGGGCAATAAAACTCAAGGTCACTCTTTTTCATCGCCAGGTTTTGCATAATACATACAAATTTAAATTTTGTAAGGTGCTGCAACTGTTTCACCTTCTATGTCATTTGTATATATTTACTCTACTTAATACTCAAGCATAATGTAGTAAAATTTTGATGTTCATTTAATTAGCCTCCTGAGAATTGACATGTTGAAACAGGAGCATCCACTTACATTAAGTACCTAACAATGCAGGCAATCCGCGCAAATGTTCAGAACCATGATAGAAATGATACAGTTTAATATTAAAAATGTAATACCAGCCCGTAAGACCGACATCGACCAGTCATCGCAAGTAGCACCCGTTCACGAGTATGACGCATGGGCCAGCCATCATCCCTCTCGCCATATCAGAGGGACAGGGATGACCCGACACACGACGCCACCACAAGAAATGACATTTTAGTGAGCATGACGACAACGGTACACGAACCGGCAGTAATTAACAATCTGTTGGTATACTGACCATGAACACGAATTACCTGCATTTTCCAGATCGTTAATATTATCATAAATATGTGGAACGCGTGCAAAATGCAAATGTAGTACCTAAATTTGATTGATTGACATGATACTTTTTGAAATATAACCACCGATCGAACTGATTGGCTACACGATTATAATACATTATGAAAAAAATAACAAATAAAAGTATCTAACGAGATGAGTGACATTTAGTAATGTGGTGGCGATTCCAAAAACTATCATTTACATGATTTTAATTGGAATGGAATAATATTTAATTACATGTCAAGAAACTTATCATCTACCTATTTACTGTATAATATATGAATTATGAAACATTATTTCCAAGCGCATTTGTCATTCAGATATTCATTTAAATTATAATATGCCTTTTGCATTAGGTCATTTTAAATCTTTATCTGAAATGCGTTAAAAGGCAGGTCCAAAATACTTATCGGTATCTTGTTGTAGATACGTATACTAAGTCCTATAAAAGAACTATGAGTTTTGCACAAACGAAAATACGGAACACATAATTTATGTCTATTTCTTGTATTTATAGAGTGTATATCACTATTCTTTGAATATGAATTTATATTTTTACGTACATGCATAACACTAGCATAAATATACTGAGACGCTACTGTTAGAATACCGATTTCCTTGAATCTTTCTTTGAGCGAAACTCTTGTCCGTAATTGGTAAATGGCCCGAACTGCCCTTTTTTGCAATATAAAAATACTTTCGATATCAGCAGCTCTACCCCAAAGTAATATGCTATAAGACATAACACTATGAAAATAGCCAAAATATACCAATCTAGCCGTATCGACATCTGTTAAATTGCGCACCTTCTTAATGGCATAAGCAGCCGAACTAAGTTTCGCTGACAGATATGTAATGTGTGCGCCCCATTGTAACTTCGAATCAAGTGTTATTCCTAGAAACAATGTAGATTCAGTTGTTTCCAGTACATCACCATTCAAAACTATGTTAGGACCAAGGTTTCTGACGTTGGGCAAAGCAAACTTAACACATTTGGTTTTTCTGGCGTTCAGTACTAAGTTATTTACAGTAAACCATTTAGTCACCTGAATAAGAGCACTGTTTATTTCGGTAAAGTTTTCCTTATTTCTATCTACTTTAAATATCAATGAAGTATCGTCAGCAAACAATACCACGTCACAAATATTTCTCAGGTAAAATGGCAAATCATTTATGTAAACTAGAAACAGGAAAGGCCCTAGGATACTACCCTGCGGCACTCCCAATTGTACTGGTACGCCACTGGATTTTGAGCCATTTATTTCTACACATTGGATTCTGTTATTTAAATATGCCTTAATAACATCCAATGCTTTAGTCTGGACACCGTTTAAGTTTGCATAAGAGCGTATCATGGCAGACACAATCGAATGCTTTCGAAAGGTCGCAAAACACACCAATAGCATTCTGAGAGTTCTCCCATGCATTGTAGATGTGTTTGAGTAAAGCTACTCCTGCATCCGTCGTCGAGTGACCCTTAGTAAAACCATATTGCTCAGTATGAAGGAGGCTGTTTAAATTAAAGTGCTTCAGAAGTTGCTTGAGTATTATCTTTTCAAAGATTTTACTAAAAGTAGGTAGTATTGAAATTGGCCTATAATTACTAGGATCAGTCTTACTGCCGGATTTAAACAGAGGTAATATCCTACTATGTTTCATTAAATCTGGAAAATCGCCTGATTCTATACACTTATTGAACAAGTTACTTAGATAAGGTGCTACTATATCTATTATACTTTTCAGAATCTTCACAGATATTCCCCAGAGATCACCCGTATTCTTAGATTCTAGAGATTGGAAAGAGTTTATAATGTCAGTAGAACTAATAGGACTGAATTTAAATAATACATTACATTTTTCTACACTAGATTCTAATAAATTTACTGCGACTGAAGCTGATGAGTTTAGACCTATAGTAGTAGCAATAGGTATGCTAGCAAAAAAATTATTGAATGCGAGTGCGACTTCCTCGTCATTATTAATCATTTTATTATTATCTAGCAAGTTAAAATTGGTATTCCTAAAGGTTGCCTTGCCCGTTGCTTCGTTAATAGCTTGCCATGTGGCCTTAACTTTATTAGAAGAGTTTCTAATTTTATCACTTACAAAACGTGCCTTAGCTATATTGCATACCTTTTTAAATATTTTTGAATAATTTCTGACATACTCAGTGAAGCTCGCATCAAAATTGTATTTCTTCATACCATACAACTCATTCATCCTTGCTCTGCTTTTATAAATACCTACAGTAGCCCACTCACTAAATGCTCTAGACTCCTTGATTACTTTTTCCTTGGTTTTAAAAGTACTTCTAAATTCGTTGTGAACTAAATTAAACATAGTTTCATAAATCTTATTTGGTGACTTAAGCTCCATCATATCAGGATTCATACCTATTAATATTTTGTTCCTAAACTCATTAAATTTATACCTAGGTAATGGCCTAACTGTCACCTTACGTACTGCATTATCATTTATATATGAAAATCCTGCCAATTGACCACAGTGATCCGAAGTTAAGTCAGTAGTAACTAATTTATGTGATACTGTATGATTACTAAATATATTGTCAAGACAAGTGGAAGATGATGCAGTTATTCTAGTAGGTTCAAGAAATAAATTTGTCAAATTAAATGATTTAAAAAGATTTAAAAGCCTACTAGTCATTGGTGAACTATCCAGTATATTAATATTGAAATCTCCACAAACTATGATCCCTTTTTTATTGGTCCTAATTTTACCAATTGCATCTTCCATAATAGATTCGAACATATTAAAGTTACTTAAAGGAGGGCGATAACCACATATAACAACATACTGTTCCAGTTCAATACAGGAAATTTCTACAGTGCGTTCTACAGACAAGGTGCTTATGTCCTTTCGTTCCTTACACAGTATGGTATTTGAAACTAGTATCAAGGATCCACCATGGATGGCTTGACTCCTAGCGAAAGCACTTTGCACAGTGTAATGCATGTTATTTAAAAAAGATATTTGATAATCCTTCAACCAGTGCTCCGTTATGCACATAACTTTTATATTATGACTTTCTAAATATAAACTTAATTCTAAATGTTTGCCAGATAGACCCTGTATATTTTGATGTCCTATATTTAATTGACAATGTCTATCCTTTGTCCAATTCTTAAGTTTAAAGAACTCGTGTCAGTATTTAAAATAGAAGACATGGTAAAGACAGAATTATTTACAGAAATCATTTCCTTGGATACCCTACATGTACCTGTGTCACTTTGTATATTATATGCTAATAATTTAGCAATTTGTCGTTTATAAGATAGCGAAAGATACATAGTATCTTTGGTCAATGTGAAGTTATATTTATTAATAAATTTATTTATGCAAAATATAAAATAATATCTTTATATTGCCATGTCATATTGTAAAAACACAAATTGAGGTCATAGATATGTTGATTCACCTTTCCATCTAGTGTACCTGAATAAGGTAACGCACAAGTAATAAATTGACATCCAAATTTTTTATGAAGTGATAAAATTACTTCTGTTAAGTTATAAATATCTTTTTTGGTCACCATTTGACTGTCACCATACACAATTACTATTGTTGACTGTCTATCAAATGTGGTTATTTTTAAAATATCTATTAAGTTTGTAAAAGATGACCCTGGATAACAATAATTAATGATATTGTGTTGTTTTAAATGACTATTCATTAAGCTACCTAAACCTACACCTAACCTATCTGAAAACATGTAAACTTTTTTTGTGCCAGAGTTGTCAACTAAGGGTGTCCTATCCTTTGTACTACTGGTTGTACTGGAACTAGAACTTGAACAGAGACCTGAATCACTATCACCAGACTCGTTAGCTAACAAGGTAGATTTTAAACAATTTGAGTAACTATTTGTGTTTGTCAACGCCTTTACATATTCCATAGCCTATAGCATTCCTCGATTCAAGCAAACAAACAAACTCTTCAGCTTTATATTTTAGTATTAGAAGTATTTGATTATCTTCGAGCCTTAATTTAGATGACATATCATCTGAATTGTCGCAAAATGTTAACAAAAAACTTGATAACGTAAAGTAGCGATATTATGAATTGAAATGGAGTAAGTATTCAAAGCGTCAGAAGTTACTGTTATGGTGTAACTGCTATTTTAATTTCGTAGGACAACCAGTAGTTTAACATATGAGAAACCAGTCGTATAAATAATATATTCGTTACTTTATTTAATATTACTTACAGCCCGCTCAACTTTTTTAACATTTTCTACGAAATTGAAGACGGATCCTGTACGAGCAGGTTACCCGTACACTTAGATGTTTGTAAAATGTATCGCCAAGACGGGATGTGTACAGAAATAAAAATTACTGTTTGGTGTCCGTTTATGACGAGAGTGTTTATTGCACTAAATATTATAAGATAAAATACATTATTATTTTAACTCGAATTAGTCAAATGCCTAATCAGCTAACATACATAATTAAAGTAGTATTACTTATGCAGCTAAAAAGACAAACAATGCAAATTATGTGACGATGCTCGTACAGATCCTTTGTATAAAACAATCAACCCTCTGCCGAATATAATAAAAATCGGGTCTCCCTTGTTTGACCGAAAGGAATTTGACAAATTTTCACTTCCCAAAAAATGTTTCGCATAATTTCATTTGCCAAATTATTACTTAGCACAAAATCTATTCACAAAAAATTGTAACGCAAACCTAATGTTTGGGAAATAAACGTTTAAACTATAACTTGTTTACCAACTAATCCTTTTGACATCTTTTATTTAGTCAAATATTTCAGTTGGAATAACAGTTTTTACGCAAAATCAATAATTATCCTAATCTAAATACCTAGTTTAGTTCCGGTTAACATACTAAAAACAATATCTTTTTCCTATTAATTCAAGTCGTTTCTGGCACTCGCCATGTTTTTAATAATTAACCTACTCTAACTACTTCCATAAATAAACTAATATCACCAAACGTTTATTGTCTGAAGATTGTTTGCTGTAATCATTTGATTAAAGACCAAATGCCATAATGACATTACACTTAGTAATATTTTGCTAAGTAAGAATTTGACCAAATGAAAATAAACGTACTAAAATCATTCGAAATGTTGCAATGGTATAAAAAAAGATTGCTAAAATTTGTTTGGGTAATGAAGTTTTGGCAAAATCTTTTCGGCAAAACGGCAGGATCTCATAAAAATCATATGACTTTTCAAAAGTTCGCGTTCTCAGTACTTACGCACTGTATGGTATTATACGTTTATAGCTCACTTAGTGATGACCTGATTCCGTGTGGTGACGGATTAAGAATACGGAATGTCACCACCCCATATCATCCCATGGGTGTCGTAAGAGCCGACAGAGGGAGCATATTATGCAGAGAACCGCACTGTAAGGGAAGGAAAACTTGATACAAACCCTATACCAATCCGTTTGGCCAGCGTGGTATAGTAGGCCAATTCCTCCTTTCAAAGGAGAGGCCTAGTCCAGCAGTGGACTGTTAAATGCTGATGATGAGTGATGACCTAGTATCTTAGAAAACTTCGCTCTGAAGGTACGCTTTACAGCGTCTGTCAAAGAAAATACAGAATTATAATAATGTATTGTGAAATAACCGAGCTCTAGACTTCATTCGTGCGAATAATTTTTAAGGACTTAGTTTTTCATACGGAGACAGTTATCTGCATATATGAAATCCTTGAATTACTGACTGCCTGACAGACAAGCTAAAGCCAAAACTATTAGGCGTAGGAAGCTGAAATTTGGTATGAAAGTTCCTTGGGGACCGTAGGGGTGCAGTAAGAAAAGATTTACTGAAATCCACGGAATCGAGCAGAAACAGTTAAACTTTTTACGTATTATTTATGGCATGTCAATCGGCACAGAAAAGCATCACAAGGAAACGTACAGAGTTTTCCTTAATGTAGGCTGGCCGGTTGGCGTAGCGTAGGTTGTAGGTCGCGGATTAATTTCCAGCTCTAGACAAATAACTATTTATGTGCATGAACATGGATGTTTGTCTTGGTCTGGGTGTTTCTATGTATGATATGTATGTATTTACAAAAAATAAAGTATAATTATATGTATGTTTATCCATTATCTAGTACTCATAGTACAAGCTCTGCATAATTTGGGACTAGATGGTGTTGTGTGAATGTGGTTGAATAATAAAAAAGAAGAATAAAAATGTTCTTGGAAGGCGTGTGATTTCTGCCGGATTACACTTGGCCAGCGTAATGAACTATTGCCTTACGTTTCTTAGTGGACACAGGCCCGCTCTTTTTGACGACTGCAACGCCTCAGGCTGCTTGTTCGATGCACGCTCAAGTCAATCCTTTTTTGTGCACGAACATGGTTGTTGGTCTTAGTCTGGGTATTTTTACTATTTTCTTATTTTTTTATAGTCTCACGCCTGTATCCCCGAAGGGGTAGGCAGAGGTGTAAATATTACACCCACATTTCGCCATGAATTTTTAGGTCCCACGTAATAGGGGGCGAGCCTATTGCCGTTACCGGGCACATCACCTGGGGTATCCGATCAGCAGTCGCATACGCTATCCACTGGACCAAGGAGGCAGTGTTTTTAATGTATTTATTTACAAAAATAAGGTTTAAATGTGTATGTATTTATTCATTGTCACTAGAAAAGTGTACTATGAGTTAGTGCACTTGTAATATTTTTATATTTATTATGAACAGAGTTTAGCAACAATTCCAACCAACGAAACAAAATTGTAGCATTACTTTCAATGTAAAGTTACTTAGCAATTACAATCATACTCTATATACTGAATACTGTTATCCAACATATTTGTATAATGAATGGGATCTCTATAATCTTGACAGCAAATCGTACAAGCATCATTCGTTAAGTTAATCTTCTATCTTAGGTATGTATTAGTATACAGGTTAATATTCTGCGGTAATTCTAGGAGATCTATTTGATTTAGTAACGGTGTAGGTTATTCTAGATCAGACTGCTATTAAATCGTTTGGCTGCAAGATAATAGTGGCTCATCACTTAAGTTATAGGTATTATTTATGACGTAGTAGTAAGCAGAAAGAGTTTAGTTTTATGTTTTGACGATAAGATAAGATAAGATAAAACACTTTATTGTACACCAGTAAATAAATACACCAATATTACAATAGATTGCATCAAAAACCTTAAAACTAGTGGTACAAGGGCGGTCTTATCGCACATTGCGATTTCTTCCAGATAACCTAGTTATAGTTATAGACGATACTTATACGTAGAACAACTATACCTACTAATTATGTATCACTTAGTGGTTGGTTTTGCGGTAGTGTTAAAGGCCGGTGTTTATGAGGGCTTAGATTCGATTGTGTGTTCAAATTTTGGTTCAAATTATTTAAGAATATCTTTCATAATGTTCCTGATGATAAATCCGTGTTTCAAAAGCTAGCAATGTTTCAAACCCTTCTGCCGGGAAGCACGTTAAGCCGTAGTTGTTTACATCAATGGCATTGGTTATAAGGCTGGCAATGCCCTCAAATATTCCAACAAAATTCTTAAAACTTTTGAATAGTACTAACAGATTGAGGGTTCTGAAACGCGAGCTTATAATGTATCCACAAGCCTCTAAGCTATTGCCATTATTCTATATTCAAAATTATATCGACACAACATCTCATAAAACCAGATCAGCGTGGTATTTTATTACCGCCAAGAATCTTGAAAATATTGCAGACATTTAAACACAAATCATTTCAAAGCATTTTTGTACTTAATATATTTTTTTACTTATTCCAAAACCGTTCTTTACAAATTCCTCAAAACATTTTCCGATCATCGAGTAAGTTCATCTCATGGGGCCATTATTTCTATTAATACCATTTTTATCTCGGGCTATGGCCGAAGATATTTCATGGTGCCCCTAATGTATCAATAATGGGTCTGCATGAAAAACGACGGCGATAATAGAGGAAGTTGTTCTTCCCCTAATAAAATAATGTTATTAACCTGCTGCTGGTATTTTGGAATAATGTGGAAATGTGGAGGCTGCGATAAATCAGCAAAGAATCTTCTTGGACCTTCGACGCAGTTCAAATTGAATAAAATATGGTAAATACTTTAAGAGACAGTTATGACTATAGCTCACGGACTTGCATTCGTAGACAACAATTTACATATAAGCCCCACTGCCATCTAACGGATGATAGCGATAGAACTATGTGAATGGTGATCAATCCTGAATTACGTGTGTGAAGTATGCGCATGCTGCTTGTAAGGTGTGCCACAAAATCAAAGGAAAAGTAAATGCTTTTGTAATTTTAACGATCATCCTTAAAAATATCCGTATTTCAACTAGCAACCAACTTTTACTCTAAAAATATACACCACTATTTTTTAATTAGTACAAAAAATTTAACAGGGCACTAAGTATCTTTAACTGATCATATTTATGTAGTTGAAAAATAAAAACACTAAGTCCCAAAACTGTCCACAAAAATACGTGATAATTGGTAAATGCAATACTAATACTATGACCGACCCGTGTACTATCATAGTAAAATTAAACATTGATAAATCCCCCTCCGCACCTCTGCACCTGCGCCTGCGCCACGCCCCGACGATGCGACAAATAGTACTAAATTGATAGCTAAAGTGAGCGTATCTAATTTCATTGCAAAAGTTAATTGTTTGTCTACGTTTGCCCGACGCGATGGCCTATCATATCAGTTCATATCACGGGAGTATGTAGCTATGCTTCGTGCGTACTTTTTGAGTGGAAAAATCGCGAATGCAGCTGTGTACCCATGGACATCGTATTGTGAGTGTACAACAGTGACCGGGTCAGTGTCAGACAATTAAAACAGTGCATATTGGATGCTTTTGAGTGGTGGACATTTCGAAGGACAATGGAAATACTTGTAAGTTTTGTAAATAATACGTACTTAAGTAAATAATAATTTGATGCGGGCGGCTCAAAATCGGTCTGTGTTCTCCACACACCTTGAGGAAGGCCTATGTCCAACAGTGGACGTCTCTAGGCTGACATGATGATGATAAAATAATTTGTAAGTAGCGGATGATTCTAACTTCATAAATACGCCAAAATTACTCTTTTCTTTTAGTCCAGAACACCATCTTTTATTTTGATATTTGTTTGCTTTCTAATTACATACCTCCGTCTTTAATTACTTGTTAAACGATAAATTTTACCGGTCCTAAGCCCGAATGAAGTATGAAGGAGAGGGTAGAATTAACAAAATTAAAAAATAACTACCTACATTTATTATTTTTCTTCATTTTATTTTCTATGGCTACCTACATCATTAGTGCGCATAAGTGCGACAGAGAGAATGCGAATGAGCAGGATGGAATATTATCAATGAATTAGTGAATGGATTGTAAAATATGAATGATTTAAGTGAGATTTTCTACAATAAACAATTGATATTATCATTTGTTTATTGCTTTGCCCTTTATTGATATTAAGAAATTCTTACGTTACATATATGATAATAATATCTTCGCTAATCTGTCCTTAAAGTTTTTGTACTAATTAAAAATAGTGGTGTATAACGCTGTATAAATGCCCGGTATGATCAACTGGCTCATCTACTTGTCAGGCACCTTTTCTTACTGTGCGGTCAGCAGATCTGATTTATCTGATTGAAAACAGCTTACTTGCCGCGTTATTCTCAGAAATTAAAACATTTGTAAGCCAGCCACAAAAAAATCATAATAACACATCACTGCTCTAAGCTGGGTGCAGTACAAAGGTAACTCTCCTAATCGTTCTGTCTACATTGAAACTCGGGCTCTGTTACCTTTCTCTCAAATCCTTTAAAACAAACGGATCGTAAATTCACGCAAAAATTTTCAAACAAAACCCCGATAAGACATTTTAGAACTTTAAGCTCAGAATTAGTTAGGCATATTTAAATAGGCCTAAGATGTCTATCCTAACTGTAGGTAAAGCGATTGAAACTAGAAAAACGTATTAAAATCAACACCAGTTAAATTTGAGCTGCGAAATATCTTCTTTGTCGTTAAAATTAAGGAAAGTTTGTCCAGGTCTTTAAAGGGAGGGAGGTCATTTTGTAATTGCTTTTAGTTATTCTGTAATGGTACGGGGAAGATTATAGATGTTTGGTCCAAGTTGGAAAACTGGAGGTATTGGGTCAGTTATCAGTCTCGATGTTCATAAGTTTCATAACTCTATGCTCAAACCTATACATTTTGGTGTAGTCAATGCATAGCTTATAAATATGCAGGCATTGACCTCGGGCTCCACGGTCAAATCCTTGGATGCAACCGTGGTAACACTATGATGAAGATGTATCATCATCATCATCAGCCCTATATATAAACTTCCACTGCTGGGCACGGGTCTCTTCTCACTATGAAAAGGGTAAGGCCATAGTCCACCACGCTGGCCAAGTGCGGGTTGGCAGACTTCACATGTCTTTCAAGAACATTATGGAGAACTCTCAAACATGCAGGTTTCCTCACGACGTTTTCCTTCACCGTTTAACAAGCGATAATTAACAATTTAATACGCACATAACTCCGAAAAGTCATTGGTGCGTGCCGTGGACCACTAGGCTATCGATGCTTTTACAATTCTTCTCTGCTGCAACTATTATAGAGGTTTTCTTGGTACACGATTGGAGAGTTATCCTTAAAATTATATGAGTGAATTGTCCTTATAACCGCACGCGTTTAAATCACTGTATGTACTACACAAAATGTATTTACGGTTTTCAAAATCGCTTATCTTATGAGTATAATCCACAAGTAAAAACTTCAAAACAAGTAAACTTTCTTAGATGTTGGACATTTGTTCGATCTGCTTTTAATTATTCAACTGTATCTAAGTACGACGGAGGTTTTATTTTATACAAATTTACGCTGACTAGTAATGACCTACCACTGTTTCGTAATTAATGCAAGATACAAGGTTTTAAGTATCTTCATTATTTTTTACCGGCAGCAGTCCTACTGTATTGCTGGCTGATCTACTTCTACTGTGTTATGTGTGATGAAATGCCGTTACTCGTTAGCTTTATAAGATGATTTTAGGTGGCAATGACAATATTAATAAAAATTCTACCACATTCACACAACATCTTATAGTCCCAAAATAAGCAGATCTTTTACTATGGGTATGAGATAATGGATAAACATACATATGTACTTTTTTGTAAACACATACGTAAAATACATAGAAACACCCAGCCCGGACAAAAATTTGCATATGTTCACGCACTCAAATGTTTGACTAGAGCTGGAATCGAACCTGCGACCAAGTCAGTCGTTTACACTCCGCCTACACCATCGAATCGTGCGCTTACAAATTGTTAATAATCGCTTGCTTAGTGGTGAAGGAAAACATCGTAGGCGAAAACCTGCATGTCGGACAGTTCTGCATAGTATTCTCGAAGGTCATTTGAAGTCTGCTAACAACTACTTGGTGAGCGGCCCTACCCTTTTCATTATGAGACGAGCCCTCTGCCCAGCAGTGGGACAGATTAAAAACAAGACTGATATTGATGGTGAATCTTCATAAGTCACAAATTCCATTTGGAAATTGTTCTAAAACAATTAATAATAAATGTAAATCTATAATTCTAGTTCATTCAAATTTAACAATCCTATACAAAATTACTCACTTCGCGATAAATAAGCGCTAATAAGCATCAATCTCGCCCAAAAATTCAAAATTGAGAACGATTTATTCTGAATAAATAAGGTTTCAGCAAAATTTTCGTTTAGACGTTAGTAAATATATTTAAATTAAGGTAATTTAGTTCAAAAGATAAAATATGTGAGCGCATATAGCATCGATATTTTGTGCATCCAAAAAATGTAGAGAAAACATTCTGTTATAAAGCTTGTATGAACAACCCAAACTAAATAGTTTTATTTGTAAACAAGAGGATGTTCGCAGTTTCAACCGAACTTTTTTTTATTTAACCCTTTTTCCCGATCTCGAGGGAATTATGGCAAATCCCTTCTAGTGCACCCCTACAGACTCCAAGGGATATACATGCCAATTTTCAGCTTCTTGCGCCCAATAACTCGCGTGTAGCTTGTCGATCAGTATCGCAAAAATGTTATATTATTTTTACTGATTTTATAAAATACCTAACTTCGAAAAGCCATTGATGCGGGACGTGAGTATCAGATAGTCCTCCAATATTTTACGTAACAAATCATTCGTCACAATTTTAAATGGACATGGACCCAAACAATACTAGCCACATTTCTGTTCGAAACAACTTTCTTCATTCGTCAACTTCCATTCTATATTTCAATGCCGTTGTTCTCCTGACAAACTTATTTTTACCAACCAAATTTTTCTCCTTGAACCTTCTGCTATTAAAATAGAATCCATTTTTAAATTATTGAACGATATGAAGACTTTGGTTTATTGGAGTAATGTTTTCCACGACACCTGTGTGAAATCTCAATACCGGATATAAAAATTGTTTTTAATATAACGCCATAGGCCTCGGTAAGCTTTTGTATTACTTTCTCTCTTTTAATTTCTTATTTGGAAATCGCATGCTGTTAAAGTACATAGAAAAAAAATAATGCTTCAGCACAATTCATGACTCTTTGAGAAGTACCTTTGTTTTAAATAATTATGAAAAAGATACGTTTCAAAATCTATGTGACCTGCAAGTTGAAGTACTAAAATTGTGTCTTGTATTCCCTAGATCATTTGGTTTAAATGTAAACCCAATATCGCGATAAACCTAAAAAAAATCATACAATATTATTAAGCGGGTCTTAATCGCGATAATTTACTTATTTAAAAGCATAAAAAAATACCTCTGTTATTCTCCTACGCTTCTACCGCATTGCAACGGTCATGGTCAAGGAATATTATATGGTGAATAACAGAGATATTTATGCCTTTAAATAAGTAAATTATCGCGACTAAGACCCGTTTAACAGCCAAGGAGACGCTACACATCCCTGTCTAACACCACGATCAATGTTTCACCAGTCCGTGTAGGCCCCTTTTATTCTGACACAGGCACTTGAATCCCTATGTATGGATGTGTAAAATCGATTACCTAAAAAAAATATCACATCAAAAATACTGTTAATAAAATATACCTCATTTTATCTCGTAATATAAGCATGTGTAAATAATGATAACGCATGTATACATTTTCATAAAAAAAACACAATTTACATAATTTATTCTTTTTGATCAACTCAGTTTTCACGTCTAACATTTTTAAATATTTTATAGCTTAAATAAAATATTATTTTATAAATTGCTCTCATTAAAAAGAATATGTAGCGTTATAAATTGTGTTTTTTCTTCGTTCTAAGAATTTGTGAAGCCTTAAATCTGAGCGCTTTGGTAATTGTGATGGATGACTACATTAAAGTAAATTATAAACGAATAGAACCAATAAACAAACAATTATAAATATAATGGAGCATTCTTTTGGGACTAGCTAACGAACTTTAAGAATGAGATGGATTTTTATTTTCATTGAACGATTCAATTTTAAAAAATAAAGTAAGAATTTGGGAGACTATACCACGCAAGCCAAACGGGTCAGTATCAGGTAAGTAGAATTCTTCCCAAAGATACTATTGGCTTCGAATATTTTCTTTTGTCGCCTTTTACCTCACGGAAAGAAATAAGGTAATGACACTTTGTATTGACTGGCTCCGTGTTGCAATGGATAGCGTATGCGTCTGCTGGTGGGAGGAGAGGTCCCGGGTTCGATTGCCGGGTCGGGCAAAAGTGTTACTGAGTTTTTCCAAATTCTCAGTCAGATTCTGGCAACCGCAATGCCCTATTACTATTACGTGGGCGTATTCATAAGGCGAAATGTGGGTATAATATTACATCTCTGCCTACCCCTTCGGGTTACAGGCGTAAGTACATTAAAAAAAAATTAAGCCTTTATTGCTGTTCGTTTTAGATTAATGACTATTGTGTAACTCAGTGACGGGTTTTAGTTTTTTCACAGCTTGTCTTGCGACAAAGGCCTCCTTCTAAAAATTTCCAGTTTGTCCTGTCTTTCGCTATCCGATACCATGTTGGGCCAGCTACTTCCTTGATCTCGTCCTCCCAACGTTTTGTTTGCCGTCCTTTACTTCTTATACCGTCTCTGGGGTACCACTCTGTGATGATTTTTGTCCATTTTTGTTTCTTCTCTCGCAGTATTGTCCATTGCCATTTCAGTCTTTTATATAATGTTTTTGCGTCTTTGAATTTCGTTTTATTCTTTATATTGCTTAGTCTTATTCTGTCTCTTCTCTTTACCCCGATCACACTCCTTTCCATTCCATTTTGACATGTTTATTTTATTTATTAACTGTTATGTCAATGCCCAAGTTTGACATCCATATAGTAAGCAGGGTAGAATGCACATATCGTAGACTTTTGCCTTTAATCCTATAGGTATGTTTTTATTTTTCATGATATCGGTGAGAGCCCAATATCTTTTCCAAGTATTCGCAATTCTTCGGTCTATTTCTTTCTGCATGGTATTATTTGAAGATATATGCTGTCCCAGGTATTTGGTCACATAGACTATTTGTTGGTTATTAATTTGGATATCATAAACTTGAGGCGAATAGGTCATAATTTTGGTCTTGCTAGTATTCATTGACAAACCTGCTTTTGCGCTTTCGTCCGACAATTGTTGAAGCATTTGTTCTTATTTCTTGGGACATTCCGAGAACAAAATCAATTTGTCTGCAAAGCGTAGATGGTTTAGCTTTTGGCCATTTATGTTAAGCCCGTTGTTGTTCCATACTAGGTTTCAGATAATCATCTCTAAAACAGCTGAAAATAGCTTAGGTGAAATGGGATCGCCTTGCCGGACGCCTCTCTCAATAGGAAATTCTTTGCCTATAGATTCAAGTTTCACTTGGGCAGTACTATTTTATATCTTTTTAAGCAATCGTATGTACTTGCCTTCGATTCCTTGCCCGTATAAGGCAGCTCAAATATGTTTGTGTTCTAAGGAATCAAACGCTTTATTAAAATGTACAAAGCCTAAGAAATAGGTTTTGTTATATTCTTTGTATTTCTCTAGTACTTGTCTTAATACATGGATGTGATCTATTGTTGAAAAGCTACTACGGAATCCTGCCTGTTCTTTCGGCTGGTTTTCATCAAGTTGATTTGCGATGCGGGACAATATAATTTTTCAGAATACCTTATAGATGTTAGACATAATACTTATTGGTCTGTAGTTTGCAACGTCTCCTTTGTCGCCTTTTTTATGGAGTAGAATTATTGTTAATTTGGTCCAGTCTTTAGGAATGTTCTCAGTAGTCATAATTTCATTAAATATGTTTGTTAATATAGGAGCAATCACTGTCAAGGTAGTTTTAAGTAGTTCGTTAGATATTTGGTCGGCACCTGGTGATTTATCCAACTTCTGAGTACTTATTGCCTTTATAGTTTCTTTCTCTAGTTTACTTGGTACGGAATTTAGGTCAGCTGTGGTACCATATTGTTTAGCAACCGAATTTAACTTTTCGTTTTGGCACTGGTACAATTGCCGGTAATAGTCTGTGGCCACATTGAGTATCGCCGGGCGTTTTCTTATATAATTTCCATCTTTATCTTTCAGCTTTGGCATCCAAATTTTTTTAGTATTTAATTCCTAAAGAGTTTTCTTTATACCTCCAGTTTTTTCGATGTAGCATTTCAATATCTTTTATCGTCTTAACTTTTTGTCTTTCCTGATATTTTCACTTATCTTTTTACTAATTTCTGTTATAGTTTGTCGGGTTATTAATATATGCTGATCAACAGACGAGGCTCTGGTAAACAAAATGTCCCAATAAGCGACAATAGGCTCGCCACCTATTACGTGGGATCAAAACACTGGCGAAAAGTGGGCGTTTAATATGCCTCTGCCTACCCCTTCGGGGAAACAGGCGTGAGTCTATGTATGTATGTATGTAATTTCTGTTATGCTCAGTCGGTTTCTTTTATTTTTCTGTAATTTCAGAAGTTCTTTCCTCTTTTGTAGCAGCGTTTTCGTTTGTTTGGATAAAATTGATTTACTATTCATAATATTTGCATTTGTAGTCTTAGTCTTTAGAATGCTTAGTAATGTGCTGTATTTTTCTTGTACTGGTAGGGTGTCGTTTATTCTATTATTTATTGATGTTTTTAGGTTGTTCAGTAGTATACAAAGGGTATCGCCATTGCACATTAGGAGTGGATGTGTTTGGCGATATCATCTCTTCTTCTATATCATTCCTCCCAATGTTGCACGAATCATTCTATGATCAGAGTGGAAATTTAAATTCTTAATTATGTTCACATTTTTTACAGTACTCACATTATTCGATAGTATAAAGTCAATTTCATTTTTGTACAGACCATTGGGTGACATCCATGTCCACTTCTTTGTGGGTTTCTTTTTGTACTGTGTGTACACACAGTATCATTCGATACTAATCTTTCTCCATTTTTAGTCGTTTCACCGTAAGCATATTCTCCTATAGTGTATTCCTCCCCTGTTCTACGTACTCCAATCTGAGCGTTAAAATCACCCATCACTATGACATTTTTGTGAGAGCTTTGGACTGTGTTTTGTAGGTTAGTGTAGAATTTTTCAATATCTTCTTGTTTACTTGCTTCAGTGGGTGAATATTCCTGACCATATTTCGTTTTTGCGTAGCGGTAGTCTTATATTCAGGTTTGCAATTCTTTCGGATATTCCTCTAATTTCTTCTATTTGTTTAACATATTCGTTTCTAATTAGGAAGCCGACGCCGTACATACCTGATGTCTCTCCTTTGTAATATAAACATATTTCCCGTAATCCTCAATTTCTTCTCCTTGTCTTCTCATTTCGCTTATTCCTATTATATTTCATTTTATTTCTTCAATGGCAAGTTCCAATTCGAGTAGTTTCTCTTCAGTTCGCAAGAATCTAGGATTAAATGTTGCTATATTGATATCTGTGTCTTGTGTGTTTTTATAATTTTTAGAGGGTCGTGGTCGTTCTCCCCAACGAGGACCAGTCGGCTTGGGGGAGGATTTTGTGTTACTGGTACTGTTTTTATTTCTTCTGATTATTGATTTTCCCGTTCACCGATATTTAGTTGCTATTGTTTCTTATCCGCTGGGTATGTCGAAAGAGAGTTGGGTCTCATTTTGACGAAAGCGTTAATTCTATTGGTTTTTGATGGTGTAAATGTCTTTTGCTTTTTTGATTGTGCGCTATTTGGCGGAGACGTAGATGGTTCTTTCTGCCTTTTGTCTTTATTAGTGATATTTTCTTTTATTAGAATTTTGTCGTATTTTAAGTAGGCTATATTTCCTTTGTTCCTTTCTTCTATTACTTGTGATTGAAGTTCATTTCTTATTTCTAAGACCTCCTTAAAATAATCTTCCGCTATGAATATTTCTTTGGGACTCTTTTTATTTTTCAAGATTTCGCTTTTCTTCCAGCTATTGACAAATGAAAGTAGAACAGGCCTCGATTTGTTGTTATCTGTCTATGACTTGCTAATCCGATGAATTTTATTTACTTCACAATTTTCTAGAGTTATATTTAAATCCTTCTCCAGTCAGTACAATATGTAGATATAAAACAAAAAGAACTTTTTATGCAGTACCAGACGGAAAACTAGACAACATTTGAATCCTAACCCACAATTTCAAGACATGACAGATAGTCCTGATAACATAATACCCTGAAATCCTATTTTCAACAAGCCCGTTAGCATTTACTGGCTGAACTCTTATCACAGTAAACTGCTCTTAAGGGAGCCACTATACTAGTGTCACAACTTTTTTTTATTATTTATTCTACTCGATAGCTAGAGATATTCTATCTCTAATAATGGCCGTTAAAAAGATTTAAAAGGTTAATCTTTAAAGGTTCCCAGCAAAATTGATTATAAAATAGTGTTACTGTCTTATATTGTGAGAAATTAAATCTAGGGTTTATTTTAGTTTCTGTACGGTCAACGTACAGACATCGCGTATGCATTTTGCTTACGCTGCATACGACCTGACCTACTTTACGCATTTTACTTAATAATTAATTCAGTTGACTATAAACTGTCGTAACTATCGCCGCGGATTAGCATCCATTATACTTAACTTGTACGTTTATCGTAATAAATCTTTTATTCTTAACTAACCGTGGTTTCCGTCAACTCAACAACTAAACATAACACAACTTTGAGCCATACATGTAGTTCTGGTCCTTCGAGAAGAGAAAAGTGATTACAAAGTGCGTGCAGTGTTTTCAGTTCGATAGCGAATCGGTGCAATTGGTCTCCCAGAAGCGGGTCGCCCCAGTTGTATTGAGACGAGGACGCACATATCGAGATTGGAGCGCGAGCGCACTGAGTAAGTAGAAATCGTTTGCGAGAATTTTCGTAAATAACTGAACTTAGCGCCTGTGGTATATAACTCTACTTTACCTACGGCCAACGTTAACAAATATCTGAAAACATGGCTCAGAGCGTGGAAGAACTGATTAGCCGTCAAGAAACACTTTTTTGCAACTTGAAACAAATTTGTATAAACTACAAAAAGGATGGTCCTAGCAGGAAGGATGCTGATTATCTAGAGGAACGTCTTTCTCGCCTTAACAAGATCTGGGAAAAGTTTGTACACAATCACCAGCTATTGGAAGAGTCCGGAGCAACGGACATCCAGTACTTTACTGATGATATCTTTAACAGCACGAAAAAGGTCTATGAAGAGGTTTTACAAGATATGCTGAAAAGAAAAGCAACTCTGCCGTCTTTAACTACGAGGAAGGCCGGGTTGCCAGCTGCAACTACAAGCATCGCGGAGCAGTCAACCTCTGCGGAACCTATAAAAGGTAAATTAACTTCTAGATTCAGTTTTGATGACATAAAGTTTCAGGTAGCCCCTCGGGAGACTACAGAGTCAACCGAGAAACAACAGGACCTTTTACGTCGTCAATACTGTAACTTCAAAGCTTTTCAGCGAACTGTGGAAAAGATCAACTTGAACATTTCGATGGAGAAGTGGGAATTAGAAGATAGTCTGAACGTCCTCAAAATCAAGTGGGCACTTATTGAAACAGCGAACTGGGAACTAGACTATCTCTTGTCGGAAGAAGACCAGATATACAAAGAAAAATATGAGGCTGCGGAGAGTATTTATGATGACTTGCGAAAGAAAATTCAACAAAAGTAACATTTGGAATAATGCGCACTACGAAAAGTCGACGCCCAAAATCGTAATACCTGATTTTTATGGCAACTACAACCAGTGGCTAGCCTTCCGAGATCTCTACGTAGAGAGTGTGCACAACAATCCTGTACTTTCAAGTGCGCAGAAGATGCAACATTTGAAATCCAAACTCAAGGGCGAAGCGGAAAAATTGGTGCATCATCTTGGCATTAGTGCTGAAAATTATACTGCATGTTGGGAGATTATTACCCACCGATATGATAACAAACGATTGCTATTTACTTCTTATATGAATACTCTTATAAACCAACAAAACCTCCAACAAGCGAGCGCTTCTAATATAAGGAAATTGCATGACGTCATATTGGAATGTCTAAACGGCCTCAAGAACATTGGGCTAGATATTTCTAAGTCGGATCCCATTATTGTTCACCTTATGGTTCAAAAGTTAGATAGCGTGTCATACAACGAATATATTAAAGATCTCAAAGAGCCGAGACAGTTTCCCGACCTAGAAGAGTTTATGAATTTCCTGGAGTCCAAATTTATGGCATTGGAAGCCTTGCCAGGAAGCAATCAGAAGTCTTCCTCTTCATCTAAATATCTATCGTTAGATAAACAGCAGAAAAAATCATATGAAGTCCGTAGTAATTATAACAATCAATCACATAATAATGCACAGAGGTCATCGTACTTTAACAAGGCATATAAATCGCCGCAAACCTTCTTCACGACAGCAAAAAACTGCCCGATATGCAAAACAGACCATGTTTTGATGTAGTGCGATAAATTTCTAGCCATGCATATAAAGGCGCGTAAAGACATTATTCGCAACCTACGTATATGTAATAATTGCTTATACAGCCACGGTGAACAACAATGCTTTTCGAAAAAGACTTGTAAGATGTGCCACAAACCACATCATACACTTCTGCATGAGACTCAGAATGAGCAATCCAGTAGTCCAACTACCCCATCGACCTCAAATTCTTCTCGGGCGGTGAATAACTTGACAAACGAAGACAAAGAAGTTTTGTTGACCACTGTAGTTCTGGCAGTCAAAACAATGGACGGCAATTACATACAGTTAAGAGGCTTACTCGATCAAGGCTCACAAGTTAGTCTAATTACAGAAAACGCCGCACAGCGCCTCAGATTACCGAGACGAAAAATGAGCGCCGTTGTGTCAGGTGTCGGGTCACTAAGTGGCAGTTGTAGAGGGTTAATGCACTTAGAATGCAAGTCAATACACTCAGACTATGTTTTCAATTTAGAACCTCTCGTTATGAAGAAACTTGTAAACAATCTACCAACCGTATCATTTTCTATTGAAAACTGGCACTACTTAGAAAACTTAAAGCTAGCGGATCCACATTTTAACATTTCGAGTCCCATAGACCTACTTTTAGGGGCAGATGTTTACTCAGAACTCATTCTAAACGGTGTCATAAGGAGTGATAACAATTACCCTATAGCACAACAAACGAAAGTGGGCTGGATTCTGTGTGGAAACGTTAAAACTTTTAACTGCTTCGCGACTCTCAACGACTTGGAAAACATGAACCGATTTTGGGAAACAGAGGAAGTTGCTGATACCCCACCATTCACTAGTGAGGAACAATTCTGTGAAGAACTTTACAGCTCAACTACTGAGAGGACAGCTGATGGGAAGTATGTTGTGCAAATGCCTATGAAACCGGATTACGAAACTCAAGTAAAAGATACGAGAACTCAGGCACTCGCCCAGTTCTTACAACTGGAAAGAAAACTGCAGAGAAACATAGAACTTAGAAACGAATACAACAACTTTATGAACGAGTATATCGCTATGGGGCACATGAAACCCATAACTGCAGAAAGTGGGCCTAATGTCTACTTACCCCATCACGGCGTGATTAAAGCTGACTCCACTACAACGAAATTAAGAGTGGTTTTCAATGCGTCGTATAAAACTAACAACAACAGTAGCCTCAATGATCTCATGTATACCGGCCCTAACCTGCAAAAAAATATGCTTACTCTTTTAATAAACTGGCGGACTTACCGATACGTATTCACAGCCGATATAGAAAAAATGTATCGTTGTATCTGGCTACACGAGAAACAGCAACATCTACAAAATATTATTTGGAGATCATCTCCAACTGAACCCATACAGAACTGGCAGTTATGCACTGTCACTTATGGCATGAAAAGTGCGCCTTATCTTGCCATGCGCACTCTCCATCAACTTGCGCACGATAACAAAAACAATTATAGAGAGGCAACGGATGTACTCTAAAAAAAATTTTTTATGGATGACTTAGTCTATGGTCAAGACAGTATCTCAGCTTCTAAAAAGTTGGTGTCCCAACTGATTGAACTACTGAAATCAGGAGGTTTTAACTTGAGGAAATGGAAGAGTAACGAACCGCTGATATTGGAAGACTTGAGAGATGATCAAAAAAGCAGTGCTAAAACTAACATCGATTTCAGTCCGGAACTAACATCGAACACGAAAATGTTGGGCATGAGATGGAATCAAACTAGTGATACATTTAGTTACCATTGGAGGCTGCCTACCAAGAAAATACTCACAAAGCGTGTGTTATTAAGTGAAATAAGCAAGTTATACGATCCTCTTGGATTTCTTTCGCCTATAACAATAAAGGCAAAACTATTGTTTCAAAAACTTTGGAGAACTGAAATTAATTGGGATGAATGCCTACCCAAAGCCTTACAAATGGAGTGGGAAACATTGCGTAAGCATCTGCCACTCATAAAAGACATCTCAATACCACGATGGCTGCAAACCTATGAAGATAACCTGGAGGTACATGGATTCTGCGACGCGAGCGAGAAGGCTTACGCGTGCGTTGTCTACAGTCGCGTAATAAACTCCAATGGCACCTGCAAGACTACGATCATAACTGCAAAAACAAAAGTTGCTCCGCTAAACAAGAAAATAACATTGCCTAGAATGGAACTTTGTGGAGCTTTGTTACTTGCAAAACTTATAGACAAAATAAAGCATACTCTCTCCAAAAAACATCTACAAGTTCATTGTTGGAGCGACTCGATGGTGGTGCTAGCCTGGTTGCAAGGTGATGTAAACAGATGGGAAAGATATGTGGCGAACAGAGTAGCACTAATTAACAGTGTTATTCCTGCTGAACTTTGGCGGTACGTGAAGTCGGAAGATAACCCTGCTGACTGCGCAACACGAGGTCTCTCTCCTTCGCAACTTTTAACTTTTCAACTTTGGTGGGAGGGGCCTGTGTGGTTGAAGAATAACTTAACTAACATCGATTATAACAACAAGATGACATACTTCACAAACGATGAACATAAACAAGAAAAATGCTACCTTGCAACTTACAAGCGTTGTGAAATTATAAATACATTATTAAATAAATATAGTTGTTATAATCGTGTAATCAGAGTACTTGGCTGGGTTGTACGATTTATAAACAAACGAAGCAATACTATGCGATCTAAAAATAACTTACCCGACTGTAATAAAAACGAAGTTTTGTGTTTGTCACTCGAAGAAATGACAAAAGCGAAGGAGATAGTGATCAAAGCGGTTCAAATGGAGTATTTTGGAGATGAAATTGAATGTTTAACCAGAAGCAAAACCATACCAGCAAGAAGCAGCCTACTAAAGTTATGTCCATTTCTCGACGAGAAGGGATTATTACGTGTTAAGGGTCGGCTGACTAATTCATCTTTGCCGCCTGACTCGAAACGACCGATTATACTGCCCGCTCAAGGAAGACTAACGGAGCTTGTTATACAAAGGGCGCATCGCGACACCCTTCATGGAGGAGCACGCCTCACTTTAGGTTACATTCGTCTCACGTACTGGATCATTGGCGGAAGCAGAACTGTAAAAAAGGAACTTCGTCAATGCGTAAGATGTCATCGGTTCAAGAACAACAAAAACGTACAATTGATGGCAGATTTGCCGAAGGAGCGTGTCACCCCCGCGAGACCATTTGCGAACACAGGTGTCGACTTCACCGGCCATTTAGACATAAAGATCAATAAAGGGAGAGGTGTTAAAACATGTAAAGCTTATATCGCCGTGTTTATTTGCATGGTAACAAAGGCCGTGCACCTGGAATTGGTCTCTGACCTAACAACGCAAACTTTTATAGCCGCTTTCAAGAGGATGTGTGCACGTCGGGGGACTCCGAAGCATGTGTTCTCCGATAACGGCACCAACTTCGTGGGCGCAACAAAGCTATTGTACGAAGATCTAGAACGATGCAACACTTTTAAAACTTCAGAGTTCTTTGATGAAATGAGTAAGTTAGAAATTCGGTGGCATTTCAACGCGCCACTTTGGCCAACGGCTGGAGGGCTATGGGAAGCCGCAGTGAAGTCGATGAAGTACCATCTACATCGCGTGCTAGGAGATCAGAAACTTACGTTCGAACAATTTACTACACTATTGACTCAGATTGAAGCTTGTTTGAACTCCCGCCCGTTATGTCCCCTCACAGAGGACATAGAAGACCTAGAATATTTAACGCCGGGTCATTTTCTCGTCGGCGGACCATTGCTGTCGTTACCTCACGCAGACGAGAACTTTAACGCACATGATCTCAGAAACAGATGGAGGCTTATAGAGCAAATGAACATACATTTCTGGAATCGCTGGTCACAAGAATACTTACATCAATTACAGATACGAAGTAAATGGCAGCAAACAAAAGAAAATCTGAAAGAAGGAAGCCTAGTACTAGTAAAGGATGAACACTTACCTCCGGGACGCTGGGCTCTTGGAATCGTCGTGGAGCTCCATCCGGGTACCGATGGTAGAGTTCGTGTAGTAACGCTCAAAACCAAAAAAGGCAAACTGAAACGGCCCATTATCAAACTATCACCATTACCGCTGCCTGATAATACTACCGCTGCGTTAGAGACGAACGAAAAGGAAGAAAAACAGCCTGAACCTAGGAAACATAGATATGTAAAATCTAGGAAGCAAAACATCGTGTCCTTTATCCTTATGACGATTCTGGCTTTGACGGGGATTGCAAGATCAGCACCGATTACCAACAATTACAAGGTAACATCAATACCGAACAGCCACCCTTTATATTTCGATGAAGCCGGAAAGTTACATCTCATACATGATGAATGGACACTACTTATTTACTATAATTTGACATCATATTGGCAAGGGACGGATAAGATCAGATCGTATATCAATTAGATTGACAGCCTTTGCCAAAGGATATCGCACGAGTATACACCTTGCATAGCTGTTGTCAGTCACCTACGTCACGAACTGCGTCACCTTGAAGATTACAACTCTATGTTACGCTCTCAACATATACGCCAGAAACGAGGCTATTTCGATGGAGTTGGAAAATTATCTAGAACTCTTTTTGGAATTTTGGACGCTGATTTTGCGGAGAAGTACGAGAATGATATACAAAATTTACAATCAAACGATAACTATTTATTAAAACTTATGAAAAATCAAACATTGATTGTAGAAGCTGAAAATGATGTAATAAAAACGAACACAGAATTTATGGATCAGCAGTTCAAAACTATACAAGCCTACATGAATCACACGCTGCACACAGTGCAGCGTAATCACAAAAATTGAAAACAGAGCGCAAATGTTGTATACGATATCCGATATTAACTCCGCCGCTATGACGTCAACTTTAATTATGAGCGACTTAAACCGTATTTTAGAGTTGCTTATGAACGCCCTCACGAACATCTACAGAGGTCACTTAGATACGCACCTGCTATCAGCCACTCAACTAACCGAACAGTTAAACATCATATCCGGTAAACTAACGCAAGGACTAGCATTACCTGTCAAAGATATACAGAACAATTTCAAGGATATCTATGAACTGATACATGTGAAGGCTCGAGTCACAAACACCTTTTTTCTATTTGAGTTACACATTCCGCTACTGAATGATGATGACTACAGAATATATCGAGTTATACCCATACCATTCCTAAGACATGGCCGCTTAAAGTTAGTGCAACCGAATTCTAGTTTTATTGCTATTAACTTTGTGAAGAACTCATACATAGCTATGGGAGTGCAAGACATGAAGCAATGTACTCTGTACGGTGAAAATGAGTATATCTGCGTGTCGCAGCAGCCCGTATACAACTTGCACGCTCAAAATGCACCTTGCGAAGCACAAGTTTTCAGTCAGCAAACGTCATTATCATGCGTCATCAATGACGTAACTTGCAAGGAGTCCTGGATAAAGTTGCACCAACCGAACGTATGGCTGTATATATTGTGCGATCAACAAATGATGCGTGTCATATGTAACAATCAGGTTACGCCTGCGTTCATCAACGGGACGGGCGTAATGACACTGATGCCGAAGTGCTTGTTACAAAAGAAAGATGCCACCATATTTACCTATAATCACTTGGGTAGTCAATTATACATGACACCGGAGATTGAAGTACCAAGCATGAACTCAACGGTAAACAATATATTTGACCTTGGTTGGAAGAATGAGCATTTGAACTTCACTGACATCGGAACGTCGCCTCCAACCGATTTCTCAAGGATAGATTCGCAGTTGAAGTATCAAAAACAACACGAGACTTTACCGGAGACGTCGTACATCTCAAGTCACGACATATACCATTACACTGTGTCTTCGATGTTGTTGGGAGGAATTGCTGCTTTAGTTCTCTACCTTATATTAAAACGACGGTGTAAGAAACCAAGAGCAGAGAGGACTTCTAAACCTAAGGGACAGGACAACCCTGGAATGGACATCGAAATGCACGAGATAAGTCACGCGACGCCGCATGAAGTTCGCAGCGAAGTAAGAAGAGGCTTCAATTTTGAAGAACTATCCCCATAATATACATAATTGTTTTACGTTTTATCTTTACCTATATTTTTACACATTTTATCTTTACATTTTTTACATGCTTGCTATATTTTCTTTGCTTTGTGCTGGATGCTCATCCCACTTTTTTCCCTCGGGAGTATGTACGGTCAACGTACAGACATCGCGTATGCATTTTGCTTACGCTGCATACGACCTGACCTACTTTACGCATTTTACTTAATAATTAATTCAGTTGACTATAAACTGTCGTAACTATCGCCGCGGATTAGCATCCATTATACTTAACTTGTACGTTTATCGTAATAAATCTTTTATTCTTAACTAACCGTGGTTTCCGTCAACTCAACAACTAAACATAACACAACTTTGAGCCATACAGTTTCGTTCAGAATGTAACCTAACATTTACCTAAGCCAACACACTTAGTGATTTTGCTATGAAGTTAAATATGTGTAAAACATAAAAGCAAAAGCTTGACAAACTAAAATTGTAAAATACATGTAAATAATTATATTATACTACTTGTTTATATATACTATGTTTAAAAAAGACGAGTGTACTACGTATAAACTGGATCATAAAACTACAAAACACTTGTCATCAGTTTCATTCCAACGTAACAAAAAGCACTTGTCCACTAAACAATAAAATAAAAAGAACTCTTAACAAACTTGAGTTGAACTTTTAGTGAGTGTTGGTAAGACGTCGCTCGTTATCTCGGCCGAATGACAGCTTGAAACGATCGCTGAAAGCCGAATCTATACGGAAAAGTTGAAAAAGAAAATTTTTAACAAATTAAACTTATTAGGCGTATTTCTGAGTAAGCGAGTTTCTGTCCTTAGTTCGGCTAGAAATAGATTTTCTGGACGTTATTTTGTTGAACTAGCGATTGCCCGTGATTTTGATAGCTTCTTATCTTACTAGTATTTAATAAACGTTATATAATAATGTGTTATGTAATGTGTGTATGTACTACAATATTACTATAGTAATATTGTACTACATACACACATTACCATCTAGCCCCAAACTAAGCAGAGCTTGTACTATGGGTACTAGACAATGGCTAAACATAGGACTATTTTGTAAAAGCAGACATATTATAATATATAATGATATAGAAGCGCCCAGAGCAAGACAAACATCTATATTCACGCACACAATTGTTTGAATTAAGCCGGAATCGAACCCACGACTTTCGCCGTAGAAATCACTTACATTCACCTACGCCTATTGATCTCCAAATAGTGATAGTTAGTGAGATTGCATGAATGGGTTTTTGTTACTCATTCATCCAAAATCTAATAAATGACGTTTGATAAACATGATCAATAATAACGATTGTAAATCAGAATAATAGGCTACGTTGTGTTCCAATAATCGATGCCACGCGGGCGATAACATGACGTGACTCTTCGGTTAGTAAAATATAAGTGCCAATACAATTACTGTCTAAACGTGAATCGTGTAGCCATATAATGGCTTGCAGTCCAATGGGCAACATATTGAATGCGACGTTCCTTTCACAATTCAATATTTAGCCACATTTGAACCTACAAACTCATAATGCCACTTTAAGCTAGCACAAATACTAGAGTCACTAGCTACAATACACCCAGCCCTAACAATGAAATGTTGAGTAAACTATTAAATAAAAACCTAGCAGGCAATATTGAAGTTAACTTTAAACTTTACTATCAGCAGTACCCAATAAAATTAGGTGACGTAATTTCAGTGAAAAAGTAACGGTTCCTGAGGGAAATCAATGTAACAGTCGATACCACTAAACTTTCCTGCAGTAAATATTACATCGATAGTGGCCGAACACGAATAAAATGCAACTTCACAAATCTTAATATATAAAATCCTTGCGTTACTGACTGACTGACAGACAAGCTACAGCCGAAACTATTGGGCGCAGGAAGCTGAAATTTGGCATGTATGTTCCTTGGAGACCGTAGGGGTGCACTAAGAAGGGATTTCCCAAAATTCCCACGGGATCAGTCAAAACGGGTAAATAAAAAAAAAATGCAGGCGTAGCTGCTGGCGTTCTCTAGTAAGTCTATAAGAAACGAATACAGGTTAGAATAAGGTTAAGGCTTTAGAGCATTAAAAGCTAATCCCGATTTTAGATGGTATAAACAGCGGCATTCTGGCTTTAAAAGAGTTTTAATAACGTTGTCGTTTGTACAAAAAATATGGAAAACAAAGTTATTTGTGCTGGCGAAAAAGTGATAGGGGCATATGGTTATGATAAAGTAAAAGATAAGTAAAAAAGGTAAAGATAATGGGTATGTTTAATGGATACCTCTACTACGGAACCCTTCATGGGCGAGACTGACTTGCTCTTGATAAAATTATTGTAGCCATAAAAATCCTATTGAAGGCCGTCATCATCGACACTATGATTCGTCTTTGGGGCCGGTGGATGAGGCGTTTGAGACTAAGGATAGGCATCCGAAAGGCATCTGGAGCTTGTGAAATAAAACCACGGCAGTGCTCGTCAAAGTCTTGTAGCGGAGAGGTTACGCGAATCGCCGTTGTCATACTTTCGTACTCCAGAAGTTATTTTGACTACAAGTAAAGCATTGAATAAATTATATAAATTTCCGCCCTAGTAAACTTTAAAAAATCTAAGTAATTAGAGGATGCCCGCAGCTACGCAGGCAATTATTTTTTATTTATCTTTTTCTGCCCGTTCCTGTGGGAATTTCAGGAAATACCTTTTTGGTGCACTCTATGGTCGCCATGGGACATACATGCCAAATTTTAGCTTCCTACTACGTCACGTACGTCAGTAACGCAAGAATTTTATACATACAGATAAGGAGTGATGTACACTTTGAATTAAATTACAAGCTCTGGTTTTGTATAGGCAAACCTTTACCCAATATAATACTGTAAGTCATTACCGTACAACACAATAGTTCCAACATCTATTCCACCGCACATATACTTACATCAAGTGACATTCTGCTGTAATGAACACGAATGTGCTAAGTCGTGCGGTCGCCGCTACTAATATCTCTCGGCATTCCTTGAGAACGAGGTGCTTATTAAGATGGCGATCGCACTAATTGATGCAAGTAACGCTGTAAATAGTAACTAATTTAAATTAAATATTATTGCAACGCTTTAGAGAAAAAGAAAGAAATGTGGTGCTCGGCGAACTATAGAGAAAATCCTTTGATCAGATTAGGTTATTGATTTTGGTGGACTTGGACCGCATCCTTACGGATAATGTTGGGCACTTGCAAAGATATATAGTAATCACATGTGAAACTTGTAATAGCGCGATTCAGGATCTTCTATTGTTTTTCATTTCCGTAGTTTCATATACCTATAGCTGCCAAGCTTTAGCTAAAATCGTTTTCCAATTTGGCGTGACGACAGAGTGGTGTCCTTTAAAGTGTTTATATGTTAACATATATGTAAATAGTATTCAGACGTCGGTATCAGACGAAACAATTTACTGCCTTCCGCGACATTTTTTTACAATAACGGCAGTTTCCATTTAATGTGAAACAAATAGAGAATATGCTACACCTTTTGATATACATAATTAAGCTGGCGGTACTCAGAACTAAATATTACTATTGAAACTGCAATTTCTCTAAAGTATAAAAAATTGAGCATGAAATAAAAAGCGCTTGATGGTAACACTTGACCACGAAATAAAAAAGTAAAGTAAATTTCATCAAATTTTTTTGCTCTATAGTAAATTTCATCAACATGATTTGTGTTTTGTTAAATTTTTTATCATGCATAACAGGCAGCGATAGCCTAGTAGGAGAGGTAGATAGGAGCTAGATAGGAGATACCAATAAACTGCCATGCAGAGGGTATCGGGTTCGAATCCACGGCGTGCCCCAAATGCTTTTCCGAGTTATGTGCGTATTGAATTGTTTTATCGTATGAGTTATCGCTTGCCCCGTGCCTCGGAGCGCACGTTAAACTGTCGGTCCCTGCCGGAAGATCTTTGACAGTCGTTATAAAAAGTCAGTACCTTGAATAAAACTGACACTAGTCTAAACCATGGAACGTAGCTATCCCTTTAGGTTGCGGAGGTCTGACAACAGTCGCTCTATGGTAAAGCTTATATTGAGTCAAATCTGGTTAGACTAGAAAGGGAACCCCAGATTCTAACTTAGATAACGCTAGGAGGATGATGAGTAAATTTTTTTATCATCATCAACCCACCGTAGTCCACTGCTGGGTAATAAGTGTGTCTTACGCTTATTTCAGTAGCTGGTATTTCCTCCTCCAATAAAACACATTAAAACGAAACCACAAACGCAACATAAATATACTACGTAAACAAATTAATACTTCAAAACTGAAGAAACATTTCATTTGTGTATAATACAGTTGTTTACCTTGAGTACACTCAGAGATTTATAAGTGCCGCAGAGTGATATACTGGTAGATGCAGCCTGCAAGATAAGTCGAGCGGTGTCCAATTAAACACCGCTGCGGGTGTGAAACATAACGGGTGAAATGTTTACGATAAAGTTGTGTTCAGATAGTCGGCAACTTGATGTGATGTGCTTTGGTATGTATAAGGCCTTAATAAATTTGACTACTGAAATTCAAATTTATTGCGATACTAGCTGTTTCCCGTGGTTTCACTCGCGTCCTTAGGGAACTACTTCATGTACCCTTTTTAATTTATAGCCTAAGTTACTCCTTGGTATATCAGCTATCCGCCGGTGAACGTCCGGTCAAAATCAGTCCAGCCGTTCCAGAGATTAGCGAGAACAAACAGGCAGACAGACAAAAATGAAAAAAAAATCATTTCGGTATATGTACCGTGAATACATCCATATGAATTTAGTAAAAAGCGGTTACTTTAATATTACAAACAGACACTCCAATTTTATTTAAATGTATAGAGTATAGATGTAGGTACACGAGACGAAAACGAGAGAATGTCGCTGAAATATTTCTGAAGCGTCGTTAACGCCTGTTGTGGAAGAGCGTTAGATGAAAAGCGAAGCTGTGGGTGCAGTAATTAATTATATTGTTAAACGCAAATATTTGCGATAAAAAGGTGTATCGGAAGACGCACTTTCGTATGAAATTCAAACATTTCTACATTGACTTGCGTCATTGTGCCAGAATCTAGAACATCATCTAGAATTCAAATTGAAATTCTTTGTTTCAGAAAATAAACCTATTACAATACGAGAGAGAGAAACTTATACTATATTATATCATGCTTAAAGCTAAAGTGTTTCCGCTAACATAAAAACTGTTGTAATTAAGTTATAACGATAGGTTATTCTTGCCTTAGAGTTCCGTACCTTCTGAACTAGTGTACACTGTATCTCAGAAGGTAGCTGTTCATCGGTGCTAATAATATCCTAAGTTACAAATATGTAGAGATGGTATATAAAAGTACAAGTTCTTCCCTGTTGCATAGAGGCATACCAGAGGCTTGTAGTTAGTAGAAGGTTAGCCTAGTACATAATATCCTTATGATTAGGTGAACTTATAGCCTAGGGTATCGAGAAGGGATTCGGTGGACTCATAGTTTAGAGATTTAAGATAATATAAAAAAGCTCGTTTAAAACCTTCATTTGAATTAAAATAAACGCTTTTTGTAATTTGATTAAAGTAAAATATATATATGGTGGTAGATTAAACTGTTACTTTATGGAATTGGAACAAAGTGTAGCACTATATTTTTTTATAGTTGAAGTCAACCTCTTTTGGACCTGTGTTACACAATCTCTTACTATTGTAACCTCATTATATTCCGTATTATTTTATTTCAACTTAAAACCACTCCAAAATTTCATAATAACGATACCCAGACTATGTAACAAAGCAGATCCAATAAAATGAACCCGTTGTGCCTCAGTAGGCCTGCACTGCCGCTGTGAAAACTCGCAACTCATTATATGCTACAAACTTAGACGGTAAAATACTGCCAAATTAAATATAACGTGAGCTGAATACACTTTATTGGCTTTTTGGCTTTATGCTGCTGTGTGATGGTGAAATAGTTTTAGTTTGAGAATGTTTTAATGGCGATCGTGGGATCGAGATGGAAAACTATAACCCAATTTTTGTTGTAATTAGAACATAACATAATCGGAATATAGATGGAAGACTATAACCAATTGTCTATCCTTTTATAACACGCTTTTATTAGGTCAACCTGTATGTAACTAACTATGTAATGGAATCGAAGGTAACTAATTTAACCATCTTCCAAGGATCGTAGCGTAATGAACGCTCACACTTTTACAATCAAATATTATAATTAAAAGCACATAGTTTTATGTTTGTGGGCATGTCGGCATCGAGGTCTCCTTGACGGACATTCGTTGACCAAGTTGGCGACATCCCAAGAAACGGAAAGGTCCGAAGTACCTGAAACCGGAGTACCGGAGAGTAATGAGTGTAGAGGAAGCGCGTGAGGTTTGTAAGGATAGGAGCAAGTGGCGTTCTGTTGTGACCCCGACGGAAAAAAGGCGTGAGTATATGTATGTATGTACATAGTTAACACTTCAGCCAAGAAATAGAGACAACTTGAAGGATCCATTATTTATTTTTTGTTTTTACGTGCATTTATAAAAGCCTGTTTTTCTAGTGTTTTTTAAACTATGAATTTTTAATATGAAAAGAAAACCAAACGAGTGGAAACCTATTTTTGATTGTGTCCGTGTGATAGTCAGTGCAACACGTAGATATTAAGACTGGCAACCTAGAATACATTTTGTGTAGTGCCGGATTATGAAAATAAAGTGTTACTTCCCCTTTTCATTTCTTGGGTGACGTAAGAGTTGACTAAAGAAACTGAATAGACGTGGCAAATAGTATCTTGTGGCTAAAATGGAAAACAACATAAAACGCTTTGCTAAGCCGTTTTGCCATCCTATAGAAAAGTGGCTTAACTTTTCTAATAATTATTTATTTTTTTTGAACACCACGCCTGTATCCTCGAAGGGGTAGGCAGAGGTGTAAATATTACACCCACATTTCGCTATGAATTTTTAGGTCCCACGTAATAGAGGGCGAGCCTATTGCCGTATCGGGCACATCACCAGACTCCGGGCTGCTACTGAGTGTTCGCAAAAACCCAGTTACACTTTTGTCCGACCCGGGATTCGAACCCGGGACCTCCGATCAGCAGTCTCACACGCTATCCACTGGACCACGGAGGCAGTCTAATAGGCTAATAATAATTATTTTTACGAAAGCCAAATCCTCCTATGATTCACAATTCTATTGTGTTGCAAATGAGTAGAAGTCTATAGAAAGTAGTGGACTACAAAAAACTGTATGATGAACCTAGAATTTATGTCGGCTAACTTTATCATAGGCCTTGAGCACAGTTACGATTAGATCAGAATTGGGTCAAACGAGATATTTCGGAATTGCTTTCATAACTGGTAAGCTTAAATAAAAATCCACTCTATTACGGAAGTAGAATGAGTCCTCTTAACATAATAGTGAACAAGTCATTAACATATTATCTACATAGCGAGGACGTGAAAGAGACCCAATCATGGTAACGACGAAAATGGCAGAATAAATTATAATTATGAAAATAGATAAAAAAGGTACCCCATTTAAGAGTGTTGATATATTATATGAAAAGGTTTGTTTATGAAGATAAACATGTACATAAGTATCTAGACTGTTATGTAAATGAATAATAATGTAAAATAAATATTAAACACTATGGGTGACGGCATTATGCAACCCGTTTACAAATAAACTAGACTGCGTTGTTCCCCAAGTGCCATGTACTAATATCAAACCCTTAATGTCCTAGTATTGCAAATAATTAGTAGAGTATGTATAGTACATATACCTCTTTATTCCCTAACGTTATTATTTGTACTTTTCATGACACAATATTCTGTTTATTTGTTGTTACTTGTTCCCTGAGGGTAGACACAGCGTGGATACAAGTTTAACGTTGCATAGTACTTAGTCGTTGACCGTACTGCAGTCTGCAGTCCAGTCCCCTTGGGGAACTATTAGTGAGTTATCTCTGCTTCATACAAGATACGATGAAGCCTTGTAAAGACTGCTTTTGGTATAGACTAAGTTTTGTGATAAAGCAGAGGATATGACAACCTACAATTCCAAAGATTATATGATATGATTTTTTTACATTGAATTGAATTGAAAAGATAAAGCTCATAAAAATTGCAAAATGAAAGAGACTGTCTAGTATTCGTGCACGGTTGATGTGGAGCTCCGAAAAATTGCAGGTAATTAAATTATATTTCGGCAAACAAAGAGTGGGACGCCCCCCGAGTAGGTGGTCCGACGACCTAGAGAATGTGGCTGGGGCGGGCTGGATGCAGAAGGCAGAGCATCGGCCATTGTGGCGCATGTTGGGAGAGGCCTTAGTCCAGCAGTGCACTGCAATAGTTTGATTAATTGATTGATGAAATTATAATTTTATTATCGTAGTAATAAAAACTTATCATAATTTGTATTGATTTTATCTTTGCCCTAGTAAAAATGTGCCTTGTAGAAAATCGATCATAATATTAATATCTAAATATAACAAAAACACTGGGTTTTGTTATTGAAAAATTATTCTTTTTTCGACACTGATCCAAATTGCCGTGTGTTATGGCAACAAATTGATGACATGGTGAAATTGAATTCTTGGCGTTCAGAGGACAATTAGTTGTATATTTTTGATGGTGGTTAATAAATACTTAGTCACAGATATTTTATGTCAAAAGAATCCGTAAATCTTTAAATAAACCAAAACTCAGCTTAATTTTAAATCAAACTATTGGAAGAAGATTCGATTTATCTATTTCTACTTTATTAAGTATATGTAACTAATTCCAAATGAAACTTAATCTATTTAAGTCTAAAATGTACAAAAGAAAATTCTGCATACATTAGATATGTTTTAAAAGGAAGTAATGCGTTCAAAACTTTCGGTATACGTGATAAGTTTAAATTGAGTTGTAAATTCACGTACAGAACTTCTAGAACACAAAAGGTTTAAGAAAATACTTTAAAGCGTTTTCTTAAAGAAAATAACCATAGTTATTTGTTAAATGATCCTTGATTCTGGTTTACACTATTACACCTCATGGGATACATCTATTTCTTGCATTTTGATTTTAAATTATTCTGTAACAAACATAGGTTTAGGCGAACACTTCGGACCTACTATCTCTCTGACAGAATTTCTGGTTGTACGGTGCTATTTTAACTATGCTACCGTGTAGTGGCTAATACAAAACAAAATAATTCATTTAGTAATAAGCACAAGCTTTTTAATAATAAAAAGCTTGTGTTTATTAATAAATTAAGATAAATTACATAAAAAAAACATAAATGCCTTTTTGTATTGTAACTTGGAATAGTTTAAGGAAAAGCTTCAAGGGATATTTTTGCTACAGACTATAAACTAAATTCGTCACCGAGGTCTAATATATTTGTTTTCTACTCATGCGTAGGCATCCATCAATCGGTTCAGTAATTTTGAGGTAAAATCCAAACTTATTTACATCCTATTGCAAAGTAGGGATTATATTTACCAAAAGCGAAAATTCTCAAGTACCCTAACAATTGTTTATCCAATTATTTTCAAGTCAATACTCGAACTTGATTTCATTTCGTATTCCCTAACTTTTATGCAGCTTTAAAACATGGGCTATCATAATTAATCTACCTTTATTTTCCCCTAACTGCGGCCAGATGTTAGTTGTTTGAACATAAATCGTCGCTACTCGCGGTGGTATACAACTTTTATTTTCAGTGCGTTCGGAACATTTTTTCGCGGGGCACTTGAAAGAAAACAGATACTTTATGAGTGGAGGAAATGTATTATATACTGGTCATTGGGAAATACAAGAGTGTTTAATTGAGTAGGGTTTTGAATTACTTGTTTATTTAGGCAGTAGGGTAGGCTCTGCTTCTTTGACAGGGTGTAAATGTATGCAGCTTGCAATGTTATATTATTTTTCAGCACCATTCCGTAATGATAGTCCATTGTAAGCAACTTATACAGAAAGCTTTGTTTACGAGTGGTAAATAGTAAAATTTGGTAGAAATGGGTGAGTTAGGCGAATTACGTTTACTGCAGCCGAGAGTTCGAAAAAAAACCAAAGTTACTTAGAAATTAATTTAATTAAATATAAAAGAAATTACAATTAAATAAGTGAAACCTATTCGATGCGAGAATATGGAATGAATATATTTAATTATACATTATTAATATTGATTTGCTGCGTCGACGAATTCATGCCGCGACGGACGTCATCGGTGGCGATGCAATTGCTGCGTCGGCGATTTTTGGCTATTGCTATTTCTTTCCAAATATACAGCGATGATGTTGATTGTGCGAGGTCCATTGGGGTTCCGTATATAACACCTCCATCCGCAGAACAGCAACTATTTTATCAAGTTGAGAGAAAATGTTGCTGGCAGTTCATTTCGTCTCTTGATGTCCATGTCCACATCTTCGTATGTGTGAGTCTTGGAAACTTGTTGCTTCTCTGCATCTTCTTTTCTGGGGTACCAGCATCTGCGTTTTCTATATAATGTGATACTGATGATTACTGCTGTGCACAGAATGAAGATATAAAGTGGAATAGTTGTATGATAGAAAGCAACTGATTGATTCTTCTCGATTTGTATGGGTTTTTCTAACATGATTTTACTCTGGATGCCGTGAAGGTCTTCTAGGTTTACTGAACTCGAACCGATATTGGAGATGACATCTGTTCGATTTATCTGGTTGTAGGGTATTTTCGATAACTTCAATGGCTGGCCTTTTATCTCATTATTGTCGTTAATGATGGTGAATTCTGTAGTCCGCATATAGCAATCCATCGGGATGGTGACTAGGTAACTTCCTTGTAATGTGTTGAAGTCCTTTCTTCCACAGGTAAGTTGTACTTTCGTTGGTTCCGGTAGTGAGATAACGTAGTGCTGATCGTCCAATTTTTCAATTGCAACATTTGATAGCGAAATCTGGGTGAAACGGCAAGTGTTCTTCAAATTTTGATTGACTATGAGGTCTTGAATACAATCTGGTTATGTTCGGATCTGATGGCTAATCTGCTTTTCACAGAGATATATACTGCTGTACTTCGGGCATTCAGCCTCTATGTACACGAATGATTTCTCGTTTGTTGCTATAAAGGGACTGGGAGGAATAAGGGCTAGTTTTTTCTCGTTAGGTATAATGGATAGTCTGTAAAGATCATATGTATCTTCGGAAATAATGGGAATGCTATAAATGATTACTATCCTATTATCGCTAAAGTAAGAGCCTGGCTTTATTAAATTATAATATTCTCGTAATTCTAAATTAGGAACTTGATTCTTATTATATATGGATCTTAACTTATCTACCATGGTTTTTAATACCTCTATATCGATCATCGAATGATGAGTGCTGGAGGCACGTATAAAAGCCATTATATTTTCTAACCTAATGATTTCTAACATTAAATCTTCTACATTATTACTTATAATTCCTAACATCTGGGCAAACTGAGCAGATTTGATTAAATTATAGTCTCTGTATGCATCCTTTTGTAAGAGTGATTCTAAGGTTGAATTAATTTTCTCTTGGTTTGCAACTAACTGATCTAAGACTCTATTGTACTGTGACATCCATTCTTTATTAATACTTATATGATTATTAAATTCTGAAACAATTTTATTTTCGTTATTCTGTAAAGTTTTAATTGCTTCATCATATTTTAAAGCATCTAGATAGTCTAAATTGCCAGTTATACTTTTTATTACTGACCCAAGGCTATCTACTAGACCTCTTTTAGCTCTAATTGGTTCCAAAGATTTTACTTGATGTAATACCTTGTTAAGCTTATCATTAAGATAGTTAATCTGATATTCGTAAAGGGTGTAGGTTTCATTGTTAAGTCTAGTCTTAAATGTCTTGAGTTGTGACTGTACAGAGGTTACGTTATCTTCAAAGTCAGTTAACTGTATATATTGTACAAAGGAATGATAATGAGTTATTAATCTGGTCGCCCCTAGTTTGTATGGTAATAGTCCAGGTCCATCAGCCAAGGTTTCAAGTCTTATGGTCTGAGGTTGCGTCACGTGGATTGTCATTATCAGCAGTATCCTGTAACAATTTATTACTTTTAGGGACACGTTTTAGTCGCGATTTAGCTACAGGGCCGCGTTTTTTCGAGGTATATATGTGAATTGGTAAATCTGCCAAAACTGTGTCTTGTGTGTAACGCGGTGCAGTTTTCTGACGGGTAGCAAGAGGATTTTTAACGAAAATTTGTTGTTGCGGTGTGTATTCGACTTCAGGCTCACGAGATTTATTCCTATTTTCAATTAAGGCTGTTCTGTTACTAAGAGATGACTCGTTAATTATCTCGTAAACTTGTTTCATCTGCTCTCTATGATTCTGAGCATACTGTTGCAATATGTGTTCTGTGAGGTCTATGTCAACTGGGTCTCGAGGGTCAAAATGTCCGTTCAATAAATCAAAGGGTCTACATTTCGTAAAGCTATGGATCGAGCTATTATATGCTATAACAGCGTACGGCATGAGATTAATAACGGGTTCGTCTTTATGTTGTAGTTTGAGGATTCTAATGTGTTCCAGTAAAGTTGAGTGAAATCGCTCGATGTTACCGTTATCATTAGGACAGTGAGGTAGAGTTTTATGGTGTATTATTTTATGGAGACGTATGAATTCAGCGAACAGTTGATTTGTAAATTCCGTGCCATTGTCGGTAATTATAGTTAATGGTAATCCGTGGTGAGTACAAAAACGTAATAATGCTTGTAGAATGCTTATAGCAGTGCCGTCTCGCAAATGGTATGCCTGACCATACTTTGTAAAAACATCAATGAAAGTTACGTATTTTTCGTTCTGAACGATAAAAAGGTCCACATGCACAATTTCAAGTGGTTTAGTGGCTGGGGGCACAATATTAAATTGAGGTCTAATGGGATTTCTGTCGTATTTACTTTGACCACAAATGGTACATTCGTTAATAAATTTAGCGATGTGTTCCTTCATCTTCGGCCAATAATACTTTCGTGACAAGGCTAGATAGCACTCGTTAATACCACGGTGATTGGTTTTGCCATTATGATAGTGTTGTATAATTTCCTGTTGCCGTAGGTAGTCTTTAACATTCTCAAGTTCTGTCTTTGCTAGTACTAAATTAAGAGAAGAGCTTTTAAACTTTTCTTGTATAATCGGAATGATCAAGTACATATCTAAAGGTGGGTTTACTAGTATAGCGGTTTTAACTTTCGGGTTAACATATTCTTTTATAGCGTTAATAACATCGGTTTCTAAGTTAGATTTTGAGAGTTGGATAGCCATTCGCGTATGATTTTCAAACGGTTTAGTTACAGTCGGTCGTCGTTTTATGTCGCCAACTACGGTAAAGTGAATCTGTCTATGGAACTTATTGAGAGGTTCGTCTGTAATAGGGACTTCTAAAATAGGGTGCTCATTACTGGTATGTACTGTGTCAGTCGAGGAATTAGGCAATTGAGTCGGAGGGCTCTGTGAGGGATTATTAAGTGGAGGGCTTTCTGAAGGATTATCAGGATGAGGGCTTTCTGAAGGATTATTTATCATAGAACTAAGTTCTTTAATACTGTCAATTACAGAATTAATTTCGTCGATTTCATTATTACTAATCTCAATGCGGGAAAGGGCGTCAGCGTTGGTATTAAACCTTCCTTTCTTATAAATTACGGTAAAGTCATATTCACTTAGTCTGAGTCGCCATCTAGTTAGTCGTGAGTTAGGTTCTTTTAAATTCATCATCCATTGTAGTGGCTTATGGTCGGTAATAATTTTGAATTTCCTACCAAACAGATAGGGTCTGAAATACTTTGTGGCCCAGACTATAGCTAATAGTTCTTTTTCTATTGTGCTATAGTTTAGTTCGCTTTCGTTAAGGGTACGAGAAGCATAACAAACAGGCTTGTCAGAACCTATAGGTCCCTGAGATAAGACTGCTCCAATCGCAACGTTGGAAGCATCGGTTGTAAGATTGAATTCCCTGTTAAAATCTGGATATTGAAGTATGGGGTCATTAGTTAATATGGTCTTACACTGTTTAAATGCATTGATATAATCGGGACTATGAATAACTTTGCTGCCTTTCTTTAAACACGCAGTGAGGGGTTTAGTGATACGGGCGAAATCAGGGATAAATTTTCGGTAATAACCGAGAAGGCCTAAAAATTGCTTAATTTCTTTAGGGGTGTTCGGAATGGGATACTTCTCGATAGCTGATATTTTATCGGGATTAGGCTTAATGCCATCTCTACTGATGATATGCCCAAGATAAGCGGTCTCTAACTTCAAAAACTCGGACTTATCCATCTGAATTTTGAAGTTGGAATCTCTGAGTCGTTGGAAAACTTTTTCCAGGTTTTCCATGTGTTCCTGGAGGGATGTACTGTAGACGATAATGTCATCCAGATAAACCAGACATATGTTATTCTGGAGACCACGCAGGACATTGTCCATAACTCTTTGAAAAGTTGATGGAGAATTTTTGAGTCCCATGGGCATACGAAGGAATTCAAAGTGCCCGTGTTCTACATTGAACGCTGTTTTAGAAATGTCTTGCGGGTCCATTTCCACCTGGTAAAAACCACTTGCTAAATCTAAGGTCGTGAAGTACTGGCACTTCCCTAATTTGTCAAGGACGTCACTAATATTGGGTATGGGGTACTTGTCGTCTATTGTCTTTTCATTTAACTTGCGAAAATCAACTACAAGGCGCCATTTCTGTTTACCGGAAGCATCTAATTTTTTAGGCACTACCCAAATGGGTGAGCTCCATGCAGAATCTGAAGGTCTAATAATGCCCTGTTGCAACATTTTTGAAATTTGGTCCCTAACTTCTTGTCGGTGTATGAAAGGGTATCGATAGCTCTTGGTATGTATAGGTACTTCGTCCGTTGTTCGTATCCGGTGTTTAATCTTATTAGTAAAAGTCAACGTTTCCCCGTCTATGTAAAACACATCCGCATAGCGAGAGCAAAGTGTTAAGAGGTTGGCTTTTTCCTCCTCATTAAGATGGTCAGTACGCAAACGCGATAATACGTCGTTCACACGATTTGATGTTTCAAGTTGCGTACACTTAATATTAAACAATTCAGCACAAGCAGGCTGATCTAACGAAAATATGACGTCATTGGGTGTTGGGTTTTCTATCTCTACATATCCACGACTATTAGTTACAGTGGTAAGGCATTCATGAATAATGCAATTACAAAAGACTTGCTCATTTATTAAAACTTCGCCATCCGGGGCGTTGATAGGGATTCTAACTAATTTGGAATGTCTACCTGGAATGATGTCCTCATACAAGTTAACGTTACGGGAGTTATATACTTTTATATGATTAATTGCAGATCGTGTAATTAATTTAAAATCTTTTAAATCTATTTTAGCTTCCCATTTAGATAATAAGTCTAATCCTATTAAGCCATCAAAATAGTTATGGAAACGGTATACGAATAATTTAATGGTATCGTTCTCACGGAATTCGGTAAAGCATGGTAGTGTTATGGAATAGTCATTTCTGCTAATGGCATGAACATTTGTAACTTCAAAAGGGTCATAGTTAAGGGGATAATCAGAGAAGTATTTTTGTACGGCCTCGGGGCTAATAAACGATTGGTTAGCACCGGTATCTATTAGAAATTTTAAAGGGGGACAAGAAATTTCTATGTATGGTAACTGTCTTTGAGTCTGTAAATTAAGATCTATCCTTGCTCTTCTGATATCTTGTCTAACTGAAAATCCTGACTCTGAGGTGCACAGCTAGGGCCTGGTTGGGGCTCTATGTCGCTTGTTACTTGATTGTCGTAAGTTGCGCTACCATAAGTCGGGTCTGAATAGTTATAGTCATATGAGTTATAATAGTCAGCATAGTTAGAATAATTATCATAATGAGAGTTGCAGTAATAGTCATTGGGATCGTAAGAATAGTCGGGCATAGCGAATTCATTCAGATTTACTTCTCGTGAATTTAAATAGTTATTCGGTGGCGGGTTTCCCGATTTACGCCAATCATGACCTGTCATCGCGGGTAATGGCTTAGGAGTAAAATGCTGGACTCCGCTCATTGGTTTCGGACCAAAATTCTGTGAATGGTTGGGTCTAGGCGGCAAACGGAAGACGTTACTATGTTGGTGGTAATTCGGCGGCGGTGCGCGGAACATTTGCTGCGTACGCGTAGGAAAACGGTTTTGAGGTACGTTAGACGTATTAAATTTAAAAGCTTGGGGCTGTGGTTGATTACTACGTGGTCCTACTGGAGCTGGCCAGTTAGGTACTGGGTGTCGCGGGACTATTGGCATGTTTAATGGTACGTGATGAGGCATAGCGACTTTAGGAGTGCTTTGAGCTTTTGGAAAATCGTTACGCTGTTGCAAGTATATTATATTTAATTCCTCCTGCACGTACTCTAATGCTTTTTCTATCGTTTCCGGACGCATACATCGAATACGCGATCCTAATGATTCCTTTAATCCACGTACAAATGCCTGCATAGTAACTTTCTTATAAAGTGTTCGTTTGGCTTCAATAGTCGTCAGTAAAGTCTCGTGTAATGTCACATATGTCATGATAGTACTGAACAAGGTTTGGCACTGGTCATAAAATTCCTGAGGGGATTTGTTACCTTGTGTAGCTAATGAGAGGTCATTGTACAAAGCCGTTTCGTCCCTCTGGTCTGAAAAGTTATTTATAAGAGCTGATCTAATGCCTGCCCACGTTTCAGGAATGCCGTTTGAATTAATTGTAGATGCCGCGGACCCTGTTACCTTATTTAAAATACCATTTAATAGACACAAGTTTCCTAACTCGCTACCTGGCTCAGGGCTCGCATATTGAGCTACAATCTGGTCACATATATTAATAAACCTAGTTAAAACGTTAGGGTTACCGTCAAATTCCGGCACAAGGCGTAAGGCCTTAAAAATAACGTCAGGATTGTGCGACATTTTAACTACGAATAAATCACTTAAGCTAATATCTAATTCACTATCTAAATTTCTATGACTATCTACTATATGCCGGCGAGCCTGTCTCGATGCAGGGTCCCGGGGACACGACTTTTCGTGTCGGAAAATCTTGGGAATAAAACTAACTAAGGATAGACAGGAAGCAACACGAGAAAGATTCAAGTGTACTCACATAAATTTCATCTCTGGACTTTCTCTCGATGAATCGATGTCTGGATTCTCCACCCGGCTCCGCAGCTTCGTAGATTCTGGATACTCGTACTATAGCTTGATAGCTGCCCAGGCGACTCGCGAACGCGAATATCGATATGAGATAGTTCTAGTGCACGCGAACCGACTAGCGAGTATCCTACCGACTGCGCCAATTACGTTTACTGCAGCCGAGAGTTCGAAAAAAAACCAAAGTTACTTAGAAATTAATTTAATTAAATATAAAAGAAATTACAATTAAATAAGTGAAACCTATTCGATGCGAGAATATGGAATGAATATATTTAATTATACATTATTAATATTGATTTGCTGCGTCGACGAATTCATGCCGCGACGGACGTCATCGGTGGCGATGCAATTGCTGCGTCGGCGATTTTTGGCTATTGCTATTTCTTTCCAAATATACAGCGATGATGTTGATTGTGCGAGGTCCATTGGGGTTCCGTATATAACAGGCGTTGTAAAGTTTGGTATTATTTTCTCTATCACAGGTCTTGTGGCATAAAGTTATTAAAACAAATTGAAAATTATGCAAAAGTGGAATATTTGCAGCAGTGATAAAATTGAAGAAAGATCCAGTATAGGAGCGGGAATTTTGAAATTCCTCATAATATTCTACCTATAAACATGTGCGTGTTTTTAAAATAAGTTGGTTAAGACCGTGGCGTAGCCAGAATTTTAGATTATTGTTATGCCTGTTGTGGATGCGTTTTAAGGGCAACACTAAAATGTTAATTATCGCTCGCTAAATATTGTGCCCGGTAGATGGCAATAGGCTCGCCCCTATTGCATTGGGACCTAAACATAACTGGTGAAGTTCGGGTGTGTAATACACTTCAGCCTGCCCCTTCGGGGATAAAAGCGTGAAGTAATGTTATGTGTGTGTGATGAAAATTATGAATTGCTTGCTCTAATTTACTAAATACGCAAGCAGTAAAAGTAAATAAAGATCTGATTGACTCTCTAAAGAATTTAGAATTTGTGAATTCGTGCTTTGGCTTGTTAGAACTTAATGTGTGGGCACGGTTTATTTTTCTTTATAAATCACAAGATAAAGATAGAGTCTTTAAAATTTGAAGCACTGAAGCGTGCAATCCCATGGAAAATGGCTTCCACAAAGAGGCAATTCATTCTATTTAAATTTGTTAAGATTAAACATTGCATCGCATTGAACTTGCCTCAACTTGCAATTTTTGTTATATTCCTAACAATCGGCAGCCGTGCCGAGACGTTACGAGACGAGAGCTTACTTGATTGGTAAAGGCTCATACCCAGGATTGTGCGCAAAAACACAACCAAGCCGCAGCCAATTACGAGGGTGGGAAAAGAAAAAGGAGAGGAAAAGAAGATGGGCCTATAGCACTCTCACTCACCGAGTGAAACGAATCAGCATAAACAATGTTGCTTTACGTTGATGCTCTGTGAGTGTTAGAGAGCTACTAACACGTCTGCCAACTGCATGAACTGTATCTACTTCTAAATACATCGAAATTGTCTTAAATTTGCCTTGCTTTACAATATCATGATAGACTGACTGCCATAAAAGGACAATAAAATTAAGATACAGATATGCCACTCCTCACACATCACAACGCATTAAAATTGCCTTACCACGTATTACGAGTAAATCGTGTACAACCATTATCACTTTGATATTTGCCAAACGATGTGATTTTCATTAGCAGTATTAATAGTTCGTCACATCCAACTGATGTATATGGCATCGTGCCAAACTACCATCAGGCATTGTAACTTTGGCTGCGTGAAATAGTTAAAGTGATGGTTTATTTGATTTAGAGTGAAAGCGATAACTAGCTGTTTATATGAAATTAAGTGCACCTATAGTTAATTGGTTATATTCAATACTTTAAACGTTTAAAATTCAGTTTCAGAAACATAAGACCTTGCATACACTTAACAAAAAAAAATGAAGTCTTAGCAAACTTTGGGTGACCTTAAATAAAATAAGATAACATAATTTTATTTTGTGAAAACATGAGTATACAGTACAAGTTACATAAGCTTACATGCAAGATGGTAGGTATTCGTGTGTTCTACATGTTTTGCCATTGCCAGCGTACAAAATCCAGATTATAAACTAAATCATAAAGAAAATTACGCAAATTTTAACAAATATAGAGTATTAAATAGCCATTATAATTAGTTACAAACATTAAAAAAATATGAAACAATAAACTGATATACGAAAGAAGCAAAAGGAAAATCATATAACAAATGACACATTACAACAATAGAGATAATAAAGCAGATATTTCACATTTTTTAATGAAAATGTAAACATAAAGACAAAAAATATTAATAGAACATCTAAGAAAGGACTTTACACAGCTTACTTAGTATAGAGAACTAGTATGTATATATAGTTATTGTGTGATGTATCAAATGTCAGTTTTAATAATTTAAAATGTTTCATACGGGTAATTTCAGGAAATAAATTTAAAACCATTTTAATATAATAATGAAATAGGTCATAAAAGAAGAAGAAAAAATAGCATGTGCAAACTAGAGAATTCTGAAATATATTTATGTGAAAACAGAAAATAAACCAAACAACTATAATATATTATTATTAAGTGATAATAAAACATACATACATACAAGGACTCACGCCTTTTTCCCGGAGGGGTAGGCAGGACTACGGAACGCCATTTGCAACGATCCTGACATATCTCTCTTGCTTCATTCACTCCCATCAGATTCCTCATGCATGCTCTTCTGTTCAGGGTACTTCTCACCTGTCCTGTTTTTAGGATGACTCCAATCTGGTCAGAGAACGTCCGCCTAGTCTTCCCCTTCATCCTGTCCCTTCCACACTTGCCTTATATATATGCTTGGTCAGTCTTTCGTCATCCATCCTCTCCATGTGCCCAAACCATCGTAGCATACCTTTCTCGATGCTTGTCACTACATCTTCTATTACCCCACAACACTCTCTTATCACACAATTATTTACTCTGTCAGTCAAAGAAACACCACACATACTTCTCAGTGCTCTCATTTCTACAGCATTTATTCTACTTTCATGACTCTTCTGCCATACCCAACTATCACTACCATACATAAGAGTAGGTACTAACACCCCTCTATGCACAGCCAAACGTGCCCTTTTGGACACGTTTTGGCTATTCATAAACGCCTTCAGAGCTCCATTCACTCTATTACCTGCATTAACTCTTCTTTCAATATCTTCTACATTCTTACCATCTCTTGTAAACAACGTAATATACAAACTCATTCATTTGCTCCACTCGCTGTCCATCGATCATAACATTACAAGCCGTAACGCATTCCTCCTTTTCAAAAACCATAACTTTCGTTTTACTTACATTCACTTTCATTCCTTTCCTCTCTAGCGCACCATGAAAGGAGGCATTTGACAAGTAACTCTTTCATCCACAATCACTATGTTTCAAATCTTGCAAACAACTGTCCATGAAGAGGTTGAACAGCCACGGCGACGCTACACATCCCTGTCTAACACCTGTGTTGATGGTAAACCAGTCAGTATATGCCCCGTTTATCCTCACACATGCTCTAGAATCCTCATAAGGGGATTTCAGAGTTCGAATGAGGCTGCTGTTTACCCCATACATCGACAGTACCGACCACATTTCATTCCTCACTACTTTATTGTAAGCCTTTTTCAAATCCACGAATGCGCAGTAGACCTTTCAACCTTTGGCCAAAAATTTCTCGGCTATGCATCGCAAGGAAAAGACTTGATCCGTACACCCCATACCCTTTCGGAATCCCACTTGTACATCCCATATTTTCTTGTCGGTTACTTTCATAACTCTTTCAATGAGTACCTTCGCATACAATTTGCCAACAATGCTGAGAAGGCTAATGCCGCTATAGTTTTTGCAGTCTTGTTGCGAGCCTTTTCCTTTATAAAGAGGCACAACTACTGCTGTGACCCAGTCATCAGGTACTCGGCCGGTGCTCCAGCACAAGTTAAATAAACGCTGCAGCTGACTAACGATGATGCCCTGTCCAGCCTTCAGCATTTCGACTGTAATCCTTTCATACCCTGCAGCCTTACCTAATTTCATACTGACCAGTGCCTTCAAAATATCATCATTTCACCTGTTGATGTCTCTGTCGTCGTTCTTTCAAATAATCCTTCAAAATACTCTTTCGATCTCTTCAGCAAACACGATTCACCATTCAGTATATTTCCATTCTTGTCTGATAATAAAAATGTCAGATTAAATAATTCTAAATGCAGGTTATGTTAAAAATATTATAATCATAATAAAAATGAATAATCAGAATAATAATTATTATATGAGTCATCGGTTAGTGTACTGTAAGAAATGAAAATGTCACAAATTTTAGGAGTGAATATCAAGTTTCAAATATTAAAAAGTGATAATTTCTTCTTCAATATCAGTCATTGTAGGTAGTCTGTCACACTATAATAGCATTTATCAATAAGGTAATTTTTAAGGCGTGTTTTGAAATCGTTAACGCTTAGTTGCTTTAACTGTTAAGAGCTTTATTATAGATGATCGGCGCCATGCAGAAAATACTATGATGCACCAAAGCGGTTCAGGGTATCACAACACACAAGCGATCATTATCTCTTCGGTTTCGCTGATTATCCTCGGATAGTTTATTAAATAGGCAGGGATTTGTTTTAACAAACAAGGGTACTACTGTTAAAATTTTATATTTAATAAAATAAGGCCTACAGCTATCTAGAGTGTTAAGTTTGAATATAACTCTAATACACTTCTTTTGCCATTTGAAAATTACTTGTTTATTGGTGGAGTTACCCCAAAATAAGATCCCATATCTTAAAATAGAATCAACCATACCGTGGTGCCATTATCACAGACTTAATATTCAAAATAGCAGTGAGTTTATATAAGGCATACACCGTTGAGTTTACTTTCTTGCCTAAGAGTTCAGTACGTAACTTCCAATTTAGATTTTTATCTATTGTTACGCCCAGAAACTTTGTGGAATCTCCTAAAACATTTTCTTTGCATGGTCTGATTTATTAGCAGAAGCATGAATAGTAACAGTACTGTCGTATGCAAATAAGGCCATCGGATGCTCTGTTACATTTGGGAGGTGGTTTGTATAGATAATAAACAGAAGTGGACCCAGAATGCTCCCTTGGGGAACACCATATTTAACTGGAAGTGGAGCTGAAGCGTATATAACCTCTTTTTTGGTGGAAATATTAATAGATGATATCTCGGTGTATTGAGTGCGACCTTTGAGGTGGGTTTCCAACATGTTTACAATGTTTCCACTAATGCCCCATGTCTCAAGTTTCTTTAGCAAGATATCGTGATGAACGTTGTCGAAAGCTCGAGTCATGTCGCAATATATAGAGCAGACAGGTATTTTGATGTCCATTTTCATAACTACATTCCTCAGAAAATCAAAGATAGCCATATTGATGGTTTTATTCCTTCTGAAACCTTTTTGGAAATTGGATAAATTATTTTTTCTTTCTAAAAAATTATAAATCTCATTGTGTATATACTTTTCGAATATTTTAGATATAACTGATAAAAGAGCAATTGGTCTATAACGATTCATATCATTTGTTTCTAATACAATCTTGGATTGTAGTATTTTTAGCAATACAAATGCTTGCCCTAGCTAATCACTACGAAAGAAACTCTTTACAAAGCTCCCTAATCACGACTTTTCAAGAAGCCAAATATCCGTTGGCCATGATAAGGGACGCAAATGAATGACCTAGACTAGTAATACATGTTTAGTGGTCAATCATAAACTATGGTGATATGATTGAATACACAAGGTTTGGCACTCGACTTTTTTGCTTGAAATATAGATATAGCAGGACAGATGAAATGCTTGCTTCACATCAATATTGCATGCGTCAATAAAAGGCAAGCAACTATTTTAAGAAAGTTCTACTTCAATATCTACTGTCCCGCTGGGGTTCTCCCAATGGGCTGACGTTCTCCCTACGGGCTGACATTCTACCTACGGGCTACAATACGACGCCACTGGTGCCTGACTGCGCCGGCCTACGCCTGAGCCTTACTGCTCAGCCTACATCAGCTGCACCGCTTGAGCCTCCGCCTAGCCTACACCTCGACCACCGAGCTGCCTACCCAGCGTGCACTTCAGCCAGCTCACCGGCAACCCTACGAACGGTCTACTCTGCGAGCGTCGCAGTGCGGCAGGAGTCTACACTCCAGCCTTCAGGCCAGTGCTTACACCTAGTCGGTCATACTGTATGTACGCGATAGTGGGACATAATAAAAAAACCTGTTCAGTTTAGCAGTGCTTCTATTGAACTCCAACAACCTAACTGAGACCCTCCGTCTCAAACTTTAATGTTGAGAAATTGAGCCCAAGCTTTGAGATCAACTATTTAGATACTAGTGTAACATAATACAAGTAAGTAGAACCGTCAAAATATACATACATCATTTATTTCGTCGGCATTTCATGCCAAACAATCTTGGAATTTGGTCTATAACTACCAATACAAGTATGCCGATAACTACCAATACATTTTCTCGGTCGTTCAACAGCCGACATGATTCGTCACTTTCCTACTACGAAGTTTGACGTCGTTGACTGACTTTCCAAAGCCATTATGTGGTTCAATGACCAATGTCGAGAACCAATATGGTTAGATATTCATATGCCTTAATACGATGGAATAAAGTGCTATTTTGATCGGTGAGAGCAAAAAATTTATAAAAGTTTTGTATTGGCGAGATGATTAATTAGCTGGTAATGTTAGAAATTCGGTAATTATGTATAGGGAATATTCGTATCTTAAGATTTAAAATGGCAGCAGTAGCGTAAAGTAGATAGCTACGCAGAATGTAACGATTCTTGAAGTACAACTGACATTTCGAATTAAAATGCATAGCAGATTGTGAATTATCGCTTACTAAATGGTGAAAGAATACATCGTGAGGAAATCTGCATGTCTACATGTTCTCGATCATGTTTTCTGAGGACATGTGAAGTCTGCCAACCGGCACTTGGCCAGCGTGTGGACTATAAGCCTACCCTGCTCATAATGAGAAGAGACCAAAGCCAAGCAGTGATCTTTCTCTTAGTGTTATCCCAGTTTCAATCTGGGGTCCGCTTACTAGTCTAACCGGATTTGGCTGAATATTAGCTTTTCCACAGAGCGACTGCCTGTCTGACCTCCGCAACCCGAAGGGATAGCGATATTCCCTGGTTTAGACTAGTGTCAGCTTATTTAGAAGGTACTGACGCCCTGTAACGACTGTCAAAGATCTTCATGACAACCGGGACCGACTGTTTAACGTGCTCTCCGAGGCACGGGACAAGCGATAATTAACAATTCAATACGCACATAACTCCGAAAAGTCATTGGTGCGCGTCGTGGATTCGAATCCGATACCCTCTGCATGGCAGTCTGTTGGTCGTCGTCTGTCGCGTCTGTCGCGTTCGTTCAGGCGTTCACCAGGCTGTAGTCGCGTCACTTAAATGCTGTCTGATACAGATAGTGAAATTGAAGAAGCTTTACTTCTGTCTGCTATTATTGAAGACGAAGAGGAACAAGAAGTGAATTTGAGGTGGGTATGATAATTATGCAGTACCAGTGAAGTAAATACCCACCATCATTCGATAACGTCGTATCAGAATGAGACGTATCATACAACAATGGGTATTTGTGGAATTAATTTATAATTTCTTCCCTTAAGAAACACTACAGATAAAACAGCTAAGCATATTTAAGCCAAAATAAGATACTGTAATAAACCTGTTATAAGTGTATACAAATCCCTTAAATATAAAAATAAACCTTAACTTAAAGTATGAAGATTGATAGCACAATAAAAGACTTTCGATATACGAAAAAGGAAAAATAATCTGTTCATCAATATGTTGAAACGAAAGTTGGAAAAGTTTGAATACGAAGAAGCTATTTCGAGTTAATAATTTTACTTGTTCGGTATACAGAGTTGATACTTGGTGTACTTTCTAACAAAAATTTGATGTCAAGGCTTTTCGTATTAAAGAAAGTCGAAGTTGTATAGAAAAAAGATGTTGACAGTGTTGCCTTTTCATGTACGTACGTGTCTTATATAAAAATGTGAGACGAGGAACTGTGAGGTATAACTTTGGAAGTTTGGCATAGATTATGACGTGACGACGTCTAACATTGTCCCAGTTTAAAGAATGAGATGCATGACGAGGTTTGGTTATTGATGAGCGTACTAGCACACCATGATTACCATGTTGCACAAATACCATGTTTCGATTAAATTTTTTGGCATAAGTCTCTAAATATATTTAAGTTAAGCGAATAACTCTTTTATATTTGAACTAGCTGACTCGGTGAACTTCGTAGCGCCATATATGTATTATACATATAAACCTTTCTCTTGAATTATTCTATCGATTAAAAAACCGCATTAAAATCCGTTGCGTAGTTTTATAGATTTAAGCATACATAGGGACAGACAGACAGAAGGCAGACTTTATTTTATACTATGTAGTGATGTAAAAATGATATCATAATTATAAATATTTTTAGGCGTTTTAATAGGCAGTGAGGTCACATGTGTAGTGTGTGTAGGTATTTCTTGGTTTCAAACTCTTTTCAGGGACCTTTTTGTGGTGTAGTGAGGTAGAGTGGTAGCATTTCATTCGTTACCACAATTTGTTCATTAATTTCATACACCGGTAGGTCTAAACATACCATTTTGAATTATATAGAAAAAACATAAAAATGACACGCCTAACATTGCGTGCTGGAATTTACAGTGAGAGGCGATATCTATGAAGTAGATCCTACTTCATCCTAGCGTTATTCTAGTTGCAATCCGGGGTACACTTACTAGTCTAACGAGTTTGACTGAATATTAGCTTTTCCATAGAGCGACTGTTTATCTGACCTGCGCAATCCAAAAGGATAACGATTACTCCACATAGCCGGCATGAGCTCATAGTAAGAAGTAAATAAATAATAATTACATGTCTCCTGACCCAGGCCCTTAAAAGACCAATTCAAGAATAAGGCATTATAAAGCTTCATGCCTTAATATCTCGTTTAAAAATTACTTGCCTTAACCGCATACAAAAGGTCACGTCTTACATACTTACATAGTAGTCTTTACTGCTACCGTGGTGTTACACTTTCCTTGTTAGTTTTTTTTTTAGATTTTAGTGTTAAGCAATACATTTACTCATAGGCACTAGCTCAGCACTACGAGAGTTAGCACGGAATTTTTAGGTGTGTCGACTAAAAAAAAAAAAAAAAAGGTCATTCGCCAGCCCCGGGTGCCACCCAAGCTAGCTACGCCACTGGTCCCATTTTATACTACAGCCGTCCTAACCACTTAAGCAGTCACGTCGAGTCATTCGGTTTAAATGAAGACCCAATGCCCTACTCGAGGCTTTCACATGCTTTTATAGAAGAGCCCCATGAATTCTCAATGAAGTTGTTGGTCAAATAAAACCTTTCTTACAGTGGAATGATGTTACCGTTTTCATCGTTTTGGTTGATAATGACTTATATAGTTCTTCGCGTGACAATGTCTGCTATAGTTTTCTGACTTGATTTAGTGATATTTACTAACGAATCTCGAATTATGTAAATGCTTGTTTAACGGGTAGGTATATTATCTATGGGTATGTGGAGATACCGATTGACTGCCATATACATTACTTCAAAAAATCATTGGTGCGTGCGTGCGTCCACGGCGCGCACCAATAACTGTTCGAAGTTATGTGTGTATTTAATTGTTAATTATCGCCTGCTAAACTGTGAAGGAAAACATCGTGAGAAAACCTGCATCTTTGAGAGTTTTCCATAATGTTCTCGAAGGACATGTGACGTCCGCCAACCCACACTTTGCCACCGTGGTGGACTATGGCCTTACCCTTCCCATAGTGAGAAGAGGCCCGTGCTCAGCAGTGGGACGGTTATATACAGGGGCTATGATGGAGAAGTATAAAAAATACAATGATGTTTTTCCCCTATATTAAAAATAAAATGCAACACAGAGAATTTCACAGATATTACACGTAAAACTACATCGCCACTTTTCAAACATCATAAAACATTTTTTGCTCCAACGTAAGAACTTAAAAAATTATATCGGACATCTCTCAAAAGCTGGCTCGAAAAATATTCGGTTTTATAAAATAGAACTGTATTCTAGCTTAGAGTGGAGTACTCCCGATTTTTGTCACAAAAGCGAGGAGATATACTAAATACTTGATGGAAAGTAACTGGCGATGGCTAGAACAGTTGGAGCGCGAATGGACGCACTCGTAGCGATTAGTCTGGAATGATAGTCGCAGAATAGTCGACCATAAATTGCTTTTTAATAGTCGCACTAAAATACTGAACTATTCGCTGCACATAGAGCGGGTTTGAATGCGTCTTTTAGAGTAAGGAGTGATACAAAAATTAGTCAAAATCCGTACAATTAAACACGACAATGTTATAGATAACCAAAAAAATTACCATGATACAGGATGTATAACTCGTGCTGTCGTTATAATTTAAAATAAAACAAAGAAAAGAACTGCTTTCATCATACATAGATTAATGCTGGGTGGATAACCCCTACAACAAAATTGCACACTGTGACAACTCGAGGCCTGCACTTAGAATCAGTCTCCCTAATAATAAACAACCTGTCCACTATGGTTAGTGGACAGGTTGTTGACTTTTAATTGAGACTCAATTTTAACTGTACATAGCTCAAATAAAACCTTTTCTTTTCGCAAACGTAAACGTAAGTACCCAAAACGTTTACCCATACATACAGAGAAACTATCGCAGAAGCCATTTAGCAGGCTCAGCTATGCGAAGAAAAAGAACAGTTGAGTTGCTGATTACATTTCATTTGATAGCTACAGTAATGGATCCAAATGGACTCCAAGCAACTTATAGATACGTCGATACGTTGAAAACGGACATTTGTCGGGACGACTGTACACTACGGTTTTGATACAGTAATTGTTCAAGATTCAATTTCAAGAACTGTTTGTATGAGAATGGGACGTCTTAAATGGTAAGTGCTGTTGTAGACAATATTTTACTCTTTATTGTTAGTACTTTCACACGTTCTATGTATTTGGTTGAAGCTAACGGTTCAAAGTGCTTTATTTTAAACTGAGCTGCGCCAGAATATTGAGTGTAAGAATAATGGTAGATAGTTTGCGTGCGTAGATACTTATTTTTAGGTGCAGAAGTACGTTATTTTGCCACCAATGAAATAAAGTATAATGTGTATACAGGATACTATATTATTGTAATAGTTGCGAAAATACACATTGAATAATATGTTATTCTCCGCGAAAGCAGTCGTAACTTTTAGCTTACAGTAGGTACACTTCTTGTACATTTTAAGGCTTGATACGCACTTATCAAACCACAAAACATCGTCTCAAAAATGCTATGAACATACGTTCAAACTGTGGTAGTGTTGTCGTCAGTGGTTACGTCGTGGTAGCGCTCATAGCGAGACTTGGCGTGCCGTTTGTATAAGATCGGCAAACTTAAGCAACGCTGTCACAGGTCACCACTTGGATGGATGACCGAGTGGGATTTACAAATGAGCGTTACCGTGCTTAGGAAGGCACGTAAAGCTGTCTGTCCCGTTCTTGTCTATGGATAAGGATCGTTAGGCCATGTCAGAGGCCTTTGGGCGGTCTGAAAACTCTGACACCTGAGCTCACACACTCACACGAAAAACAAACAAGTGATTGCGGCAATCAACGACATGGAGAGGGCACATTTTCGTCTCGTTGACGCAACTTTGTGTAGTGGTACCTACCGACGTAGCTGCGATGTGGTGGGTGGTCGGTATCACATAGGCAGCCTATAGTGTGTGAATGAATGTGTCCAAATATTTTTAAATTAGATGGGCCCACAGTTTCACTCGCGTTATTTAAAGCTACTGCTCCATTCCCGTGCCTTGCGATTTTATATAGCCTTCCTCGTGGGCTATCTAATACTGAAATATTTTTTCAAATCGGACCAGTAGTTTCTGAGATTAGCGTGTTCAAGCAAACAAACTCTTTAGCTTTATATACTAACTAGAGGACGCCAGCAGCTACGCCTGCATTTTTTTTTAATTTACCCGTTTTGGTCGATCCCGTGGGAATTTCGGGAAATCCCTTCTTAGTGCACCCCTACGGTCCCCAAGGAACATACATGCCAAATTTCAGCTTCCTGCGCCCAATAGTTTTGGCTGTAGCGTGTCTGTCAGTCAGTCAGTAACGCAAGGATTTTATATATTAAGATAATTTAAACTCAAATATGCTAATTTGCATCAAAATAACCATATTTGAGTTTAAACTATTAATTTTCACACAAATTAACACCCACTCATGTGATGTGGTTTCAGTGTGCTTGTGATACGTGTAAATTGCTTTTTAGTATTTTTCTTCATTATTAATATTAATTTGAAATATGTTGCTTTTACAAATACCGGACTACTGTAAAATAGTAAATTTTACATCAGTCAAACAACATTTAAATATCTTAACATTTTTACAGTAGACAAATACCTGCAGTCGGAAATGTTAAAGGAGACTTAACGATGGTGTTACGAGCTTTGGAGTTCAAAGCTCAAAACAGCATAGAGGATTTGACTGATTGTGAATAATTGAACTGTTTCAAATTGCTGTTTACTTAAGCAAATGTTTGTGCTCTATTTTACCGTTTTGTTTTCCAGAATTTCTCTTTTATAAGAAGATCTATAATTTTTCACCCAAATGTTTCTATCACAAGTCAATATTAAGTTAATTTTGCCACAAGCAGAAACTCCAAAACAACAGACACTTATAAGACAATCTCTATTATACTCACCCTCTAAACGTGAAAGATTTTTAAGCATGATGGATGTTTGACACTTCAAAAGCAAAATTGAATTTGATGAAAATTTAGTGCAGAAATTCATCAGAATAGCGAGTATCTATGACCTAATACAAATACCTACGTTTTAATCATTCCTTGAACCCTTTTGCATTGAAAAACGTCGGAGCCCTTAAATATTGACTATAATTTATTCAAGGACTGCCTCTGCGTCAGGTAAATACGATAATAATTATAACAATGGCAATAATCAACCTTTGGTGCCAGACTTCCGTGAATAAACATATACATTTCATTTAGTCAAACTGGATTTAGTGGTAACGCCATTATTTTTTTGAAGAGCTTGGCCGTGTACCTCTCTTAGGAGGACAACTTTATGAAAAAAATACTGCATTATCAAGCCTTAGCAAGTAAAAAAAAGTTAAGAGGTTTTCTAATAAGTATTTTTTAGGTAGACCACTGTAGATTCTTCAATCGCTACAAATACTTCAACAAGAATATACACTGGTATTATTTATTTACTTTAAGGCAGTCTGTTGGCCGGAGGTCTTAACGATAACCGACCCATTCAAGAACCGGCGCCGCGTAATGTAAAAAAATTAAAAAATAAGTCTCATTTCAAAGATTATGATTGTTCCGAGGGCAAAGTGTTGAAATAAAAGTACTTGGATTTCATTTCTTATGTACTTAAGGTACTACTTCTTGAGCATACAGTTTTATCTCTAAAAACGATTTGGATAGACTGGTAATAATGTAGGTATCTATACTTCTTTACTATAATATTATAAAGCTGAAGACTGCCTCCGTGGTCCAGTGGATAGCGTATGTGACTGCTGATCGGAGGTCCCGGGTTCGATTCCCGGGTCGGGCAAAAGTGTAACTGGGTTTTTCCGAATTCTCAGTAGCAGCACGGAGTCTGGTGATGTGCCCGGTTACGGCAATAGGCTCGCCCCCTATTACCTGGGACCTAAACATTAATTGCGAAATGTGAGTGTAATGTTACTAATGTTACAATTCTGCCTACCCCTTCGAGGAAACAGGCGTGAGTTTATAAAAAATAAACTGGTCAAGTGCGAGTCGAACTCGCGCACGGAGGGTTCCGTACAAACCTGTAGGTATATATTATTATTTAAAACGAGAGGTGTGAGTTTGCTAATGGGCATCCACAACTGAAAGTTCTACAATAGAAACCCTCCTGCTGACTATTTCAAAAAATTTACAAAGCCCTCAATTGATAATTTCAATTGTCCTGACTGACATAGCATCGCAAAGCACAGTGGGCTTTTTATATAACGTCCATCCACTAAGGAAGGTTTTTTAATTTTCCACTCCTGAGGAGATAAAAACTTCGTACTGCAGAAGTTGAGTTAGTTCGCCGTGTGGTTGAAAGCATAGAATACAAGTGTCGCCACCCCTTAACTTCCCGTGGGTGTCGTAACAGGCGACAAAGGGATAATACGATGCAAATACCGTCTTTGCACGTAGAGACGGAAAACTCGAAATCAAACCCTATACCAACCCGTCTGGCCAGCGTGGTATAGTAGGCCAAGCCCTCCTTATTTGCTCATAATAATATTGTGACGCAAATTACGAGAGGCCTATGTCCAGTGGACGTGAGTAGGGAGTGAAAGGCTGCAATGATGACTGCAGGAGTACAGCTGATTTGGGCTATACCCACACTAAGTAATACTACAGATAAAACAGCTTAGCATATTTAAGCCAAAATAAGCTACAGTTATAAACCTGTTATAAGTGTATTGGCGATGCAAAGATTATCCGCGCACCTCTAGCGGCGAATTTGGAAGTTGCCCGGGTACGACAATTTTAACAGCTTTCAATACAACTTTGCTTCGAGGTTATAGTGGTAATTGTATTGAGCTGTCAAAAGTGTCGTACCCGGACCACTTTCAAATTCGCCGCTAGAGTCGCTAGTTAGAATCTTTGCATCGCCAATAGAAATCCCCTGAAAATATCATATGAGTATACACAATTTTCTCTTTAGACCACAATAAATCCTTCCCTCACATTGCCAAAGAAAAATGAAACCTAACTTATTGTATGAAGATCGATAGCACAATAAAACACATGCGATATACTCGTGCGCAAAGGAATAAAATAAATAATCTGTTCATCAATATGTTGAAATGAAAGTTGGAAATGTTTGAATACGAAGAAGCTATTTCGAGTCTATAATTTTACTTGTTCGGTATACAAAGTTGATACTTGGTGTACTTTCTAACAAAAATATGATGTATACAGGCTTTTCGTATTGAAGGAAGTTAAAGTTAGATAGAAAAAATATGTTGACAGTGTTGCCTTTTTATGTACGTACCTACGTGTCGTATATCAAAATGTGAGACGAGGAGCTAAGAGGAATAACTTTGGAAGTTTGGCATACATTAAGACGACGACGACGTCTAACATTGTCCTCGTTAGACGTCGTCGTCGTCCATAGGCGAATTAATCTATTGTGTTTGTATTTGGATGTCAAAATGGTATCGTGATAAACAGATAACTTTATTCAGAGAAATATTTGTTTTATACATGTTAATAGGCAGTGATCACACGTGTAGTTGGTGTAGGTACTTTTTGATTTCAACCTCTTTTCAGGTACCTTTTTGTGGTGTAGTGAGGTATAATTTCAGTCGTTACCACAATGTTGTCATTAATTTCATACACCTTTAGGTCTATACATGCAATATTGAATAGTAATAAAAAACATTAAAATGTCACGCTTAACATTGCGTGCTGCAATTTACAGTGCGAGGCGATGAAGTAGATTACCTACTACTTCATCCTCCTAGCGTTATCCCAGTTGTAATCCGGGGTACACTTACTAGTCTAATGGGTTTGACTGAATTTTAGCTTTTCCATAGAGCGACTGTCAATCTGACCTGCGTAATCCAAAAGGGTAACGATCACACCACCTAGCCAGTATGAGCTCATAGTAAGAAGCAAATAAATAATAATAGCATGTCTCCTGACCCAGGCCAATATAAGTCCAATTCAAGCGTAAGGCATTAAAAAGCTTCATGCCTTAAAACTAGATTAAAAATTACTTGCCTTAACCGCATACATAAGGTCACGTCTTACATACTTACATAGTAGTCTTTACTGCTGCCGTGGCGTTAAACTTTTTCCTGTTAGCCGTGGCAAAAAAACTGCAATACATTTCCGATAAGTGTCTCGTCCCATTTTACACTACAGTCGTCCGAACCACTTAAGCAGTCACGTCGAGTCGTTCGGTTTAAATGAAGATCCAAAGCCCTACTCGAGGCTTTCACATGCTATAGAAAAGCCCCGTGAATTTTCAATGAAGTTTTTGGTCAAATAAAACCTTATCGTACAGTGGAATGATGTTACCATTTTCTCGTTTTGGTTGTTAAGGACTAATATAGTTCTTCGCGAGACAATGTCTGCTATAGTTTTCTGACTTGATTTAGTGATATTTATTAACATTATACAAGGTTATATAGCGGGTCTTACTCGCGATAAATCTTATATTTAAGGCATAAATACCTCGGTTTTTTGCCAACGTTTCGGCTGACTTGCTTCAGCCGTGGTCGCGGCGGGTCCATCCTCCCGGTCGATTTAGATTATCAATAACTTGGAATCCAGTCATCAATAAGTGTAAACACCGCCGTAATGATACAGCTCAACAGTGTGTAGACGTCATTAGTATAGTGTGTCGAGGTACCGACAGTGCGGTTAAAAACAAAAATAAAAATCCAGTGAGGGTAGGTGCCAAAACCCGCACAACACAAGGACGGCGCTGAGCTCACCAGTCCCGCCGCGACCACGGCTGAAGCAAGTCAGCCGAAACGTTGGCAAAAAACCGAGGTATTTATGCCTTAAATATAAGATTTATCGCGAGTAAGACCCGCTTTTTAACCTTGTATAATGTATACTAATCGCGAAAGTTTAAAATCGTTTATTTATTAACGTATCTCGATAATGTAGTTGCTTGTTTTACGGGAAGGTATATTATCTATGTGTATGTGGAGAAAGGTGCGTGCGTGCGTCCACGGCACGCACCAATGACTTTTCGAAGTTATACCCACACTTCGCTATCGTGGTGGACTATGGCCTTACCCTTCTCATGGTGAGAAGAGGCCCGTGCTCAGCAGTGTGACAGTTATATACAGGAGCTATGATGGAGAAGTATAAAAAATGCAACGATGTATTTCCCCTATATAAAAATATTACACGTAAAACTACAACGCCACTTTTCAAACATCACAAAACATTTTTAGCTCCACCGTTAGAACTTAAAAAAATATATCGGACATCTCTCAAAAGTTGGCTCGAAAAAATATTCGGTTTTATAAAATAGAACTGTATTCTAGCTTAGAGTGGAGTACTCTCGATTTTTTGTCATCAAAGCGAGTAAATATACTAAATACTTGATTGGAAGTGACTGGCGATGTCTATAGCAGTTGAACCGCGAACGGACGCACTCGTAGCGATTAGTCTCGGATGACGCAGAATGGTCCGCCAATAAATTGCTTTTTAATAGTCGCACTAAAATACTGTACCATTCGCTGCACATTGTGCAAGTTTAAATGCGTTTTAAGAGGAAAGAGTCATACACAAAGTTAGGCAGAATCTGTACTATTAAAAACACCAGTGTTATCGATAATTTTTACCTCGACACAGGATGTATAACTCGTTCTATCACTGTAATGTAAAAGCCAAAAAATAAAGAGAACGGCGGCGGCGTTAACCTTTGGCATACAAGGTGAAAAAAAAATCCTTTCCCGTACAACGTGGGGTTAAAATAACCCCTTAGTAAAAATCTATGTATTAAGGGTATTGTTTAAATACAACGGCTTACATAGGGTTTCTAGCTTAATAAGTTATTACGCTATAGCTAACCCTAAAATTCTACACTATCTGGCGCTCATGTTATTCCTACAATGGGGTGCTGGAACACCCCATACTAAAATGACTGTAATTTTTAAAATAAAAAAACAATTCATGAAAATACGTTTTATTATAAATAATCGGTAACTTGAGATCACAAATCAGCCTTATTATACAAAGTTAAACGTAGTTTGAGCACTTTGCACAAACTTTTACCTGATGCTCCAATCAAATAGTTATATTGCACCTTTGACACATAATCCTGGTTTTTCTTTCCACCGTCCTTGTTTTGCACGAAAAGGAACTACGCTTGTAGGTTCTGGTGGTTGTTTGAAGATCTCTGCAATGGACTCTTTTATATCCCACCTCAAAGTAGGCATCCATCCGGTGACGGTCCTTCAACTGTTTAATCAGTTTCAAACCTAATAGTTTCAAAAACGTTCGCCGAACCTTTATGTATAGCTTATTATTTGATCTTGAACACTTGTAAAGAACCCAGAAATTACAAGTGGTCCCAACTTCTATTTCTTCGTCGCCAGATTCGTGGTCTAGAATAGAGTTTATTTCTTCGTCATTCAAACCTCTGACAGCCATCTGTAATAAAATGAATAATCTTTATTGAATTTCACCTATATAACATATAAAAATCTCAGTATTTAATTAATATAAGCGTATTGTTTTAATAAGTAACCAAATTTAATAATAAATTACATACAAATGCATCAGTCATAATAAATAAACTTACAATTTTACTACACTGGGGTACTGGCGTACAGTACTTATACGGGCGACCACATGACGCGACTCTCGTCATGGTATTGACGTAACGCGAGCGGTTGAAACAAAACTAATATACACCGACGGACGTATTCGTAGATTTTTAATAAATTGAGATATTTAGAAAACAAATCATGTAGGGTTCTAGGGTTAAAACTCAACATGATTTAAAAAAAAAACTTTGGTCATACATGCAAAGGTACGCCAAAAATTCGACGAATTTTCTTAAACCAAAAAAACAACGTGGGATTTTATACCTCTAGATTTTTTAGTCTAAGCCAATAACATAAAACTAGACATATAGAATATTATAAAAAAAATATAGATATAACGAAGATTGTCTACTTTAGCGAATTAATTCGTTATCTAAATTAGTACAATTTTGGCTCATGAGATTTTCGTGTTTCGTTTCTTTCAATTCTTTTTCTATCTCAATTTCATAGACAAAAAAACATATTTGCAGTTTCCTTGGTTGCTTTGGTGGCGGATCTGAAACCTCTTCGTCCAAAAAGTCTTCTTATATCTCAAGAAACATGAGGATTATCTTTTCTTTTTCAATTATTATATGATATGATATCTCGTACCCTATTTACCATCTTAATTAAACTATTTCCATAACAGAAAATAAACTACGTTAAATATAATCAAAATTTATATTGAAAATAACAAGAAAACATAAGAATCCATACATGCCTTTCAGCACCGCACCATACAACGTGGGTTTAAAATCACCCAGACCTGTTTTACGCAAGTGCACACGAACACGGTCTGCGCAGCACTGATGCAAAGAAAAGAGTTTATGCGGCAACGTTTAACGCCCAGTTACTGGGATTTTCCATGTTATTGCTGGATTATTACTAATGCCGTGTGGTTGACGGCATAGAATACAAATGTCACCACCCCCTATCTTCCCGTGGGTGTCGTAAGAGGCGACTAAGGGATAACATGATGCAAATACCATCTTTGCGTAGAGACGGAAATCTCGACATCAAACCCTATACGACTGCTTCGTTGGTCTCACGGCATAAATGTGCGCGTGGGTTCGGGAGGTCCCGGGTTCGATTCCTGGGTCGGGCAGTGTTATTGGGTTTTTCTGTCACGAAATTCTCAGTAGCAGCACGGAGTCTGGAAATGTGCCCGGTACGGCAATAGGCTCGCCCCTTATTACGTGGGACTAAAGTATATCTGGCGAAAAGTGGGTGTAGAAATACACCTCTGCCTACCCCTTCGGGGACAAAAGGCGTGACGATATGTATGTATGTGTATGTATTACTAAAAAGTCGACGTATTTTTCTCGAACGGGGGGTTAAAAATACCCCACGTTGTATGCCGAAGGTTAATCACACATAGATTAATCCTGGGTGGATAACCGCGACTGCTAACCACAGCAATCACAGTACGGTAAAATTGGCTGCAAAAAGAAAAAAATGCTCAATGTGAAAGAAATCGAGTCCTGCACTTAGAATTGGTCTCCACAATAATATGCAATCTGTCCGCATGCTACACTAAGAAGTGGTCTCCTCAATAATAAGTAACCTCTACACTTGCTGAGACGTCATCCACGCTACACAGCTCAAATAAAACCTTTTCTTTTCGCAAACGTAAACGTAAGTACCCAAAACGTTTACCCATACATACAGAGAAACTATCGCAGAAGCCATTTAGCAGGCTCAGCTATGCGAAGACAAAGAACAGTTAAGTTGGTGATTACACTATTTGGATCATTTGATAGCTACAGTAATGGATCCAAATGGACTCCAAGCAACTTATAGATGCGTGGGTACGTTCGAAATGGACATTTGTCGGGACGACTGTACACTACGGTTTTGATACAGTAATTGTTCAAGATTCAATTTCAAGATCTGTTTGTATGAGAATGGGACATCTTGAATGGTAAGTGGTGTTTTAGACGATATTTTATTCTTTATCGTTAGTACTTTCACACATTCTAGGTATTCGGTAGAAGCTAACGGTTCAAAGTGCTTTATTTTATTTAAACTGAGCTGCGCCAGAATATTGAGTGTAAGAATAATGATAGTTTGCGTAGATACTCATTTTTAGGCGCAGAACTACGTTATTTTGCCACCCATTAGATAAAGTGTAATGTGTACACATTATACTATATTTTTGTAACAGTTAAGAAAATACTCATTTAATGATTATATGTTATTCTCCACGAAAGCTGTCGTAACTTTTAGTTTAAAGTAGGTACTAACACTTCTTGTGCATTTTAAGACTTGATACGCACTTATTATATTACCCACAAAACATCGTTACAACAATTGGTGACGTACTGCAGAAGGGCCAAATCAAAAGTAACCCATAACCGACGAGCATGCATGACCTGTGCATATGTGCGAATAATGCCAATGTGACTTTTGAAGTTGCTTTGTGGTACATACGTTAAAAGTTGTCGTCAGTGGTTATGGCAATCATCAACGACATGGAGAGAGCACATAGTCGTCGCGTTGACGTAACTTTGTGTAGTGGAACCGAAGAAAGCTGCGATGTGGTCGGTATCACTCAGGCGGTCCATAATAATTGCAAAATGTGGTGCGTGTGAATCATCATCATCAGCCTTTAACAGTCCACTGTTGGACTACGCCTCTCCTTTGAAAGGAGGAATTGGCCTACTATACCACGCTGTCCAAACGGGTTGGTATAGGGTTTGTATCAAGTTTTCCTTCTCTTACAGTGCTGTTCTCTGCATAATATGCTCCCTCTGTCGGCTCTTACGACACCCATGGGATGATATGGGGTGGTGACATTCCGTATTCTTAATCCGTCACCACACGGACGACGGCGTGTGAATTAATGTGTCCAAATATTTTTTTAATTTCATGGAAAAATTAACACCCACCCATATGATGTGGTTTCAGTGTGCTTGTGGTACGTGTAAATTGCTTCTAAGTATTTTTCTCTTCATAATTTGTATTAATGTACAATCTGTTGATTTTAGAAACACAGGGCCACTGAAAATTAACAATTCTTACATCAATCAAACAATCATAGCCTTTACATTTAAGTATCATAACATTTTGACAGTAGGTTAATACCAGGTCGGAACTCTTAAAAGGGACTTAACGATTTTGTTACGAGCTTCGGAACTCAAAGCTCAAAACACCATATAGGCTTTACTGACTGTGAATATTTAAACTGCTGCAAATGAATACACTGTTTACGTTTGAAAATGGTAATATTTTGTTTTGGCGATCACCTTATTATTATAATTATGTCAAGAATACGAATAAAACGTAAATCCTTTTCTTATATTAACACAATGAATATTATTTTCTTTCTATCTTAAAATTGGTATATTTTGGGCTGAAAACAGCAGCAATTACCGTACAATTATAGCCCTTCATCATCGTTATCATCCCTTCTATGTCTGAGTAACTATTGTTTTTATAGGTTGAGCAAGTTAAGCATTTTAACCTATAATAAAGTGAAATAACTCAGTGTTTAAGACTTATTTTGGTTATATAAACTGGGTACTTGAACGCTGCAAAACACTATAAACTAAAAACAGCAACGCAGTCACGAATGTAGAACATTCAACACTCAAACAAACACTGCAAAAAATAATTAGAAATGAAAACGTCAAACATCGCAAAAATATGCAAATTAATGTTACATGCCAAATATGTTGATGAAAATATGTCATGTTTAAAAATTGTATACGCTTGACATTTTTTCGATATTTTGCGTTACTATAGGTATAGGTATATCATCATCATCAGCTCTGTGTAGACTATCCAACTGTTGATCACGGTACTCTTAAAGAAATAAGAAGGGTAATAGTCCACCACACCAATAAAGTGTAAGTTAGTAGACTGCAGATGGAGAACATTATGGAGACCTCTCAGACATGACGGTTTGTTCACGATATTTTCTGGTCGTCATATTTACGTCGAAAAGTCATTGGTGCGCGCCGTGTGTTTAACCCGAAACCCTTTGCGTGACAGTCTAATAAACTCTCCACTATTCTAACCGAAATGAAAACTCGCAACGTATACTGAAATAACACGCAGTAATTTGTTATCTAGCTACAAAAATTGATCATGACTCACTAGAATTATAATATATTCAAACACTAAAAATACTGCAACAATAATATACACTGGTATTACTTATTTATTTTAAGAGTCTGTTGGCTGGAGGTATTAACGATAACCGGCCCATTCCAGACCCGGCGGCGCGTAATGTAAATAAAAAAAAACTCATTTCAAAGACTATGATTGCTCTGAGGGCAAAGTGTTGAAATAAATGTACTCGGATTTTATTTCTTATCTACATAAGGTACTACTTCTTGAGCATACAGTTTTATCTCTTAAAACGATTTGGACAGACTGGTAATAATGTATCTTCACTTCCTTACTATAACATTATAAAGCTGAAGACTGCCTCCGTGGTCCAGTGGATAGCTATTCGCCTGCTGATCGGAGGTCCCGGGTTGGATTCCCGTGTCGGGTAAAAGTTAATCTTATATTTGTTACTAGAAAAGTTCGGAACGCACCTACAACTATCATCTCTGCATCATCTGAGGTTGACTGTTAGAGAATGCCTTTGGCATTTAGTCCACCTATGTACATATTTTATTTGTGCAAAAAGTGAATAAATAAATGAATAACAGTGTTACTGGGTTTTTCCGAATTCTCAGTAGCAGCACGGAGTCTGGTGATGTGGCCGGTTACGGCAACAGGCTCGCCTCCTATTACCTGGGACCTAAAAGTTCATGGCGAAATGTGGGTGTAATGTTACTAATGTTACACTTCTGCCTACTCCTTCGGGGAAACAGGCGTGAGTCTATAAAAAAAATATAAAGCTGAAGAGTTTGTCTGTCTAGTTGGTCAAAGGCAATCATTTTAGGAACTACTGGCTCGATTTGGATAATTCTTTTTGTGTTGGATAGCCCATGTAACGAGTAGTAGTACTGTCAGTCAATCAGTTACGAGAGAATTTAATATATTATATTGATTGATTCTAATACGATCATAATGCCATTCATTTCTATTCTACGACCATAACTACTATATATTATTCCAATAGATTCTGTCGTAGAATTAAGAACGAACTAGAAAAACCTTACAATGACATAAATAATAACCAGAGCCATACAAATGGACTAACATTTCACACTCATCAGTTTTCCTCTCCTCAAATACACGATTGTATTATGTAAAACTTATATCGAATATATTGCCATACATATTGTTAACAATAAACGTGAAATATCTTATTATATTTGGGACTAGAAAGCACACTAAATTGTATTGGTCTACCTATTCTATTTCCAAATCGGCTCATCCGAAATGCACCCACACGAAAAGGTAGGCTCTATTTTTAGTCGGAAAAACCTGAATAAAAACGAATCTTCATAGCTGAAAGGTACAATGTTTATTCAAGTACTGTATATCAATGTTAACTTAATAACAAAAGGTCCAGTTTACTTTCCTCATAGGCAAACAGAGCCTAAGACAATTTACCCAAACAACATTCCCGAAATCCAAAGTAATACGAGCGACCTAAAAATTTTCATTTTCTTAAATTTCTTCTTTCTTCTTATCCATCGTGCACCAACGGAATCATTTTTTAAGACACCCATTTCATTTTCTATTTGCCAGCATTTATTCACCGTGTAGGACGCGTGTATATAGATCTCATCCGGGAACACAGGCCTGCCTTCATCGCGATTTTGTTTCAAATTGGTAAGGTACCTGTATCTCCAGGCTACAATATTGTGCCCCTCCATGAGTAACTTCCTTTTTGATCTACATTTTTCAAATCGAAATCGAATTTGTCGGATAATATTCCATAATGTAGTACGACCTCCACGAAAACTAATATCAATCTTTAACTCTGCCATGAGTTTACCCAAATCTACTTCTTTTCTGACGGTATACATTTCGTTTATTTTATTTCGGACTGCGCAAAGATCGAAATCATCTAACACAATTTTCTTTTCTTGCTTGCGTTTTTTTCTAGGCGTGGAGATTTTTTGAGATGTGGAAGCCGCAACTTCGCCCTCTTTAGTGAACTATCACTAAAGAGGCTTATCTGAAACAAGAAAATAGTTTTAAGAGAGAACCAACATTGCAAAGCGATGGAAAACTTGAAACAAATCCTTTACCAACACGTCTGGCCAGCGTGATTTAGTAGGCCAATACTTCTTTTTTTGGAGAGTCCTAGCAGTGAACTGCAAGAGGCTGTTATGATATGACTGATTCAAATTATAATCACAGAAGGAGGCTTAAAATAATTAGCAATAACGATTAAATAATGCATATACAACACAATAGTAGTTTCCCACATATACCTAAGTAGTGTCCCAAAAATACAAGCAGCTTAACGTGACTTGTTGCCAGCAAATCAAAGCTGACGTGACAGAAATTAGATTACACACTCATGGTGGTTACAGTTGGACATTCTAGTTTCCACTAAAATTGGGTAAATTATTATGCACGGGTAACCCTATTTATACATACCTGTCATCACACAGTACCTTTGTATAGTAATTCCAACATAAAGAAAACAAACACCGACATTTGTAAGAGGTAAAATAACTGTGAACGGTCTATTGGCCTTTCCATGCTGTCACCACCGTGGTTATATTCTATTTTAAAATCCAATTACACGTCAGGTCAGTTTACGGAGTGTATGCAGTCAAGTTTAACGTTCAGATACCAAAGTTACCGAAGTAAAAAGCCAGATGAAAATAATGTTAGTATGGTGAATTTTTGTGTGGTAATCAATTTACTTTAATTATTCAAACTCAAAAGTATTTTGAACTTTGTATAAAATAAATGCTATTTTGGTGTCTTTTATTTTCATCATAGCGTCTTATCCTGCCACAGACATTCCAACACTGTCTTCATACAAGTGTTTTACCAGATTTTTAATCTATACCGACCGAATGCTTTTATTTGGCGACGGGATCTCGCGTCTTTTCTGACTTAAGTTGAGGTCTTTGAGATAAGCTTGCTTTTATATTATTGTTGTCCAATTTAAATTTGTACGAAGCCTCTGATAAGGCATTACAGTAATGGAGTTGATGGCACTCGTTTTAAAAAAGCGACAGATGAATTTTGGGATTTTTATTTTATTCAAATTATTGGCTGTAATTCTGTGAAGGTTTCATCGATGACGAAGGTGCAAGCAGATTCTTCTGTTGACCTTTAAACAGTGTTATATAATTATATACGTGAGTATAAAAGTGGACTAGGAATGCCATTGGGCGTGATTGTTTGCATAAGTGTTAATGGCAGTTGCTGCTCCCAGAAAAATATGTTTTGTGTTGTGCATGAGGCATGCTAGGCATGCATATTAGAAACAAATTACCTCCCATCCCTCTCCTCCAGGCGCAATCAATGATTCAAAGCCTGTGCTAAGAAGCTGTGGAAAATATCACAGATACTTTGACCGTTTAAAACTTAGTAATACCTAAAAGTACAATCACCAGTAAATACTATATCCAACTAATAAAATACTCAGTATCACATTACAATAATACAATTGGAACTACAACCTCCGAGAATCAGATACATCTATCATCCAAAACATAATGAACAACGCAACGCACCGAATATCAGGTAGGCAGAGATATTATGCAAAGATGTATAATTCTATTCATTTGTATGTAAATTCCTCGGTAGCCTGTATGGGATTGCATGACAAATTTGTGCTGTAACCGAATTCGACCGAAGCTAACTAAGTATTAGAATATTTACGAGGATACCGCGAATCGCTTTGGGTATTACGTTCTGCAAAAGAGCAGTTTTATAATGAGAAAAAGATACCTCTAAATCGAAAATGTTTTGGACGTCTGTTTTGGCAAGTTATAAGTGCATTGTTTGTTCGTTGGATAAAAGTGCATTATATAATCGGGTTGTAAACGTTACTGGTAAAAATGTGTTTATGCTCTACTACTCATTACACATATACATTTTTTTATATATACTCACGCCTGTATCTCCGCAGAGGTAGGCCACGAATTTTAGGTCCCACGTAATAGGGGGCGAGCCTATTGCCATTACCGGGCACATCACCAGACTCCGTGCTGCTACTGAGAATTCGGCAAACCGTAACACTTTTGCCCCATCCGGGAATCGAACCCGGGACTTCCGATCAGCAGTCGCAAGCGCTATCCACTGGACCACGGAGGCAGTAACATTACGCAGTCACGTTACACATACAGGTGATAAACAATTTCGAGGTACATGAGTATAATATAGTATTTCTGACTGGGATCAGAAATATGCGGTTACTCTATTTTTTTTTTTGATTTTGAATTTTTGTATATTTTGCAACGTAATGGTGCTGATACACTCGTAATGAGCATTCTTCCGAATGTTACAAAACAGAAAAACAAACGAGTGTGTTTCAGCGAGCATTCGGGCAAACATTCTAGCGAATGGACAGTATATTTTGCTTCGACCTTTTTGCTGATTAGGACGTTCGTTACAAATATATTATTAAAAATGCTCGTATCAATGTTCGGCCCCATTCGTTGTTTGGTTCGGCTAAACGAAAAATGGTAAATGTACGTTGTTCCGTTACAAGTGAATGTTCAAATGTATCAGTACCGTTAAATATAAACAAATGAAACGTATACTTCTTAATTAAGCATATATTTTTCAGTTGTTTTGAATCTAATTTGTTGTAATTGAAGTCCAAAAACTTTGTATATTGTTTAAAAACATTTTGTTTCAATGTAGGCATAAAAAACCTGAACATATGTTAATCTATACATGGTTGGGGGAAAAGTCTTTTTCGCATTATCGTATGTATGAACTTGTAATAAAATCTCTTTGGCTATGCTTTTTGTATCTGGATGGTTTTGGTATCATTGAAAGTTTAAATTTTAAAGAACATAATTCCAAATTTAAATTAGGAAAATGTGTGATTTTTATTTGTTTTTCGTACTGTCAAGATGAGTGAATCTAATGAAGAAATTCGATACATTTTAAAATTTTACAACAATAAAGGTAAAAATGCAACGCAAGCCGCGAAAAAAAATTGCGATGTTTATGGACCTAGTGCAGTGTCTGTGAGAGTAGCAAAAATTTGGTTTAAGCGTTTTCAATCCGGCAATTGTGATGTCAAAATGCACGTCGCTCTGTTCGCCCTATTAGGGCCTCCGCAGACTAGCTTTTTTTAGCATCGGCGACCGGCGATTCAGTCGCTTTTTAGCATCCAGATGCAGCGTCCGAAAAAGATGCCGATCGCGGCGACTTGTCACTTAAAATAATAACTTAGGAGTCGTCCATTAACAACGTGATTTTAGGTCTTTCTAATTTTAAACTTACTCTGTGATGATGATACCTGGGTAGGTTGGAGGCTTTACCACCTCTCCTCATTCTTTATCAAAAGCTTTTTTTTATACAAAGTAAATAAAAAAATATTTTATCCAAAAAAGACATTACGAGCTACGGTGTCAAAATTGAAGCTAAAATAAAAAAATATGACACTCATTATTCTCTTCATCTCTTACCTGACTTCAATTTGTTTTGGTCGGCGCTGTATGGACATTCATTCTCTTCCATACTTCTCTGTCACACACATTCATTCATCACTTCCCCCTTTTCTTACATACGAGGGTCAAACTGAAAGTTCTTAGAAAATCAAAAACTGATTACATTAGCCAGTTATTAGTTTTATTATATCTTTTCAAAATATTGTCCATTGACGTTAATACACCGCTGCATGCGATGGAACCACTGGGAAAAGCACTTTGCCCACTCGTCCTTAGGGGTCTCTTCAATGGCATCGCGATACGCAGCCACCGCTTCTTCAGCATTCATAAACCGCTTTCCTTTAAGTTTTTCTTTAATTTTTGGAAATAAATAAAAATCACAAGGCGCGAGGTCGGGGCTATACGGCGGGTGACCCAGTAATTCAACGTTTGATGTCGCCAAATAGTCGATCGTTCGCTTGGCGGTGTGCGACGAGGCGTTGTCGTGGTGAAGGAGGATCCTACTGCGAGGTCGTTTCTCTCGAACTTTTTCCAAGACAAGTGGCAAACAATTGGTAGTGTACCATTCTGCAGAAACTGTTTTTTGATCCTCTAACACAATTGTTGCGAAATGACCTATCCTTCCAAAGAACGAGGCCACCATTTTTTTTCCCGCACTTCGATCTCTCTTCACTTTAGTTGGCAACTCCTCGAAAGGAAACACCCACTGAGCAGATTGTCTTTTGGTTTCAGGATCATAACAGTAAATCCAGCTTTCGTCACCAGTTAGTATGTCGAACACAGCATTTGAGTCACCTCCGTTAAATCTTTCAATCATTTTACGGCACCAATCCACACGATGGAGTTTTTGAGCCTTAGTCAAATTATGAGGTATCCACCGGGCGCAAAGCTTCCTGACCGCTAAATGTTCGTGGAGGATTTTGTGCACTTGACTCATACCGATGCCTAAGCTTGTCCGAATCTGCTGATAGGTCACTCTTTTGTCAGTCTCTATCATACGCCGCACAACACAGATGTTATTTTCAGTCGTCGCCGTAGAAGGCCGTCCCTCACGTACATCATCAGTGAGATTAGTGCGACCACGTTTAAACTCATTAAACCAGTTGTAAACAGTCGCACGAGATGGGGCTTCATCGTGAAAGGCCAATCGTAGTCTTTCATAACTTTCTTGTTGACTTAAATGACATCGAAAGTCATAAAAAATCATTGCATGAAAATTTTCTCGTGTTAAATTCATGTTGACGTGACACAGACAATTTTCAATTTGCCGCCAAATCGTAAAACAAATGACAAATGAATGAAATATATACTCAGTAATATTGGCAAAGAGTCCTATTTTCAAATTTAAGAATATTTTTTTTATTATATTGTTTATAAGTGGCCAGTTCTAAGAACTTTCAGTTTGACCCTCGTATCTATTCTCACACAGTTATTCCATCTTTTATTTGGTCGCTTCCTCCCTTTTCCTCTCTACCCTCCTATTTATCACTTGTTTACCTAAATACATAATCATCCACTCTTCTCATAAGATGTTTCTAAAGTGCAAATCTTTTCATCCATGGACGCTACTTGCAGATTACTTTGACATTTTCTCTATTTTGGCATGGTAAAAAAATATTAATATATCATGCATCATTACCTTTAAGAACGCTATTTTAAAAGTATACTGGCTCATTTAAGTCTTAACTTGCAATAATTGCAATTCGATCTTGCAAAATATAAAAGCATATCAAACATAAAGAATTCCAGAAATGGATCAGAAAATTCAGAGACCGGTGCACCTACATAAAAAGAAAATATCCAGATCAAACTGAGGACATCCTCCTTTTTGAAGTGGGTTGATTAAAGCATCCAAAAGCAACGAAAGATCTTAATACTTTTCTGAATCCCTGCCAATCGAACGAACGATCGCCGTTTTATGATGCGTATAGGATAAAAATCTCTGGCTCAACAAAAACAGGGACACTTGATATCAGTCTTCACTTATTTGTTCCTTCCACCTATCAAGACTCACGTGATTAAAGGACGACTCCTTACCATAGGTTGTCACTTATTTGTTAACCCTTAAATGACACCGTGCGGTAATAAAATTCTTCACCCCAGGGGCACAACTTGTATTTTTTCTTGCGATGGTAGTGTCATCTCCTAAAGTTGTCAGTCACGTGGCGTTAAAAAGAACTTCCATCTAGTCTGCTTAGCTATGTGAGAAAATTACCCCAGGGTGTCAGTTACGCATGCAATAATTTCTCATCAATTCAGTCAAATGTTTGATAAACTAAGTTTACAGAGCCCTGCGAAGCTCCTTTTTTTGGGTGCAGCGTCACAAGAAAACCTAAGATAATCTATTAAGATTTCTGAGTGGATAAGTTTCCGGAGCGGACGAGACTTTTCATATTATCATCGTTAATTTGGTGTACAAGTAGTAATTGAATGAAATAATGAAATTTTTTAACGTTAAGCACTTTAGTGTTATTTAAAATTTTTGATGCTTTGTTAAAAATATCCCCATGTAAACTACAAAAATAATTTATTTTGTACACTACAACTTTTATTAGCCGTTTGGGGTAATTTTATCCCAAAGTTTTATTTAATATTCTGTAACCGAAAATAAGGATATTATTATAGGGTTTGAGTAGTGGCTGGCTTAAACAGAATAAATGTCGATAAAATTATGTCAACTTATAATAAATATGTAAGTTTTTATTAAGGCAGTCCACTATCTACCGACGACTTACCTACATTATAATTATTGTACGCCTTAAGGGTAGGACATAGGTGCTCGCAGAATATTTAATTAAGACCATCTGTATTATGTACAATAACCTATGATCCACAATAAAGATGATATGATTTGATATCTAGGGTGATGTACTAAATTTTGACGAGGCGACCCTTATCATAGGTTATGATAAAGCTACACTAACTACTGCTTTCTTTATACCGATGAAAATATTAAGCAAGCTAAAGTCAGTATTTTTTACCTACATCCAAAAACCAGTTCCCGTATTACTTTCAGAGAGCATCATCTATCAATTCAAACGTTAATATTAATACAAAGAAATGAGTGTAGTACTGCCCATGCCATCTATTGTTTAGAGCATAAAATGTAGACTATAACTTGCCAGTTTTCTATAGTAAAAGTCTATTAATAATAGAACATAATTTAACATCATAGTAACGAACATCATTTAATTATACTGGTATATTTATGTTTTTTGATAGAAACCTATATTACTGACATTGTACAATTATTGTATTAAAACGATGAAAAAATAAATCAATTTATCGATAGTCGACTCGGCCGATCACCATCACACACTACAGCACTACGGTCGCCGCGTCCAAACGCAGAGAGTCGCTAAAACGCGATGCAGCATCGATACAGTTGCAAAATCGCCGGTCGCCGATGCTAAAGAAGCTAGTCGGCGGTGGCTCTTACGGATAAAATGGATGCCATTTTTGAAAAAGTGGAGCAAGATCGGCATATCAGTAGTTACGACGTAGCTGAAAAACTGGGAATTGACCACAAAACAGTTTTGACGCATTTGAAAAACCCTGGGTATACAAAAAAGGTCGATATTTGGGTACCTCACGAGCTCACTGAAAGAAACCTAATGAACCGTGTACTCATTTGTGATTCTTTATTACGACGTTATGAAACCGAACCATTTTTGAAGAAGCTGATAACTGGTGATGAAAAGTGGATCACGTATGACAAGAACGTATGAAAAGGTCGTGGTCAAAGGCCGGTCAGGCTTCACAGACTGCGGCGAAACCCGGGTAAATTCGCAACAAGGTGATGCTGTGAGTATGGTGGGATTGGAAGGGCATTATTCATTATGAGCTGTTACCACCAGGCAGGACCATCGATTCTGAACTCTACTGCGAACAACTGATGAGATTAAAGCAAGAAGTTGAGAGAAAGCGGCCGGAATTAATCAACACAAGGGGTGTGGTTTTTCATCATGATAACGCTAGACCTCACACATCTTTAGCCACTCAGCAAAAATTAAGAGAGTTTGGCTTGGAGGTGTTAATGCATCCGCCGTATAGTCCTGCCCTTGCACCTGCAGATTTCCACCTGTTTCGGTCTCTTCAGAATTCTTTAGGCAGTGTCAGGTTAACATCACGAGAGGACTGCCAAAACCACTTGTCGCGCTATTTTGATCAGAAGTCCCAAAATTTCTGTAGCAATGGGATCATGTCCCTACCTACAAAATGGCAAAAAGTTATCGAACAAAATGATACCTACATACTTTAGTTAAATGTAAATAAAGTATGTTATAATATGTTTTGAATTTTCTTAAAAAATGCGAAGAATCTTTGTCCTCAACCTATTATAATCTATACATATAAATAAAATTGGAGTGTCTGTTTGTATTATAAAAATAACCGTTTTTTACTAAATGCATATGGATGTATACACAGTACAGATACCGAAATGACATTTTTTACAATTTTTGTCTGTCTGTCTGTTTGTTGTCGCTAATCTCTGGAACGGCTGGACCGATTTTAACGGGATGTGCACTGGCGGATAGCTGATGTACCAAAGAATAACTTAGACAGTAACCGGGTACGCGAAGTAGTTCCCACGGACGCGGGTAAAACCGCGGGAAACAGGTAGTCACAGATATTATTTTAAAATTCTGTCTCGGTACGTTTAAATTATAATAAAATTACATTCTCATCTATCAACATTAAAGTCTGATCATTCTTTCAGTACTGAAAGCGTAAAGCTAAGACACTCGACTTAAATAACTACCTAGTGAATGACTTGGGAGCTGTTCTGAAGAAGAATAGTTTTGTAGCGAAATATTTTGTAAAATTATATCTAACGATGAAGTTAAATGTTCTGGTATTAAATTAGTCGGTGGTGCTACTGGACCGTGACGTAATATAAGTTAGTGTCGTGACGTCAGGGTAATTGAAAGTCGTGACACGTGATTTCTGTTTAGAGGAAAAAATATAATTAGTTTGTCATAGTTATCTTAGTGTTGTCCTGATTAATAAATAACATAACATAACTTCACGCCTTTAGCCCTGAAGGGGTAGGCAGAGGTGTATTAGACACCCACATTTCGCCAGTTATGTTTCGGTCCCAATGTAATAGGGGATGGGCTTATTGCCATCTACCGGGAACATTGTTAAGCGAGCGATAATTAACATTTTAATACACATATAACTTCGAAAAGTCAGAAGTGTGTGCCCGGGGTAACTGGGGATCGAACCCGAGACCATCGTCTCGGCAGTCCGTTACGTACACCACTGTGCAATCGCCGCTCCTAGCTATAAATACAAGAGTATAAAATGTGATTAGAGCTAAGACTTTTTCTTATAGCAACTTTTGCGCTTGTTATAAATCCTGTGTCTCGGGCGTCTTCACAAACATCAATCGATCGACCCAAAGCACATCGAGACTGAAAATTCACCATTCGTGCATCACACCAGTAAGTTTCTTAAATCATAAAAATGTCGCAATTTTAAATATTATATAATTATGTGTGCTCGTTTTATCTACAAATACTATTAAATCTTATTGATCTTTAAGTTTATATTTTAAAGTATACGGCACGCTTTCTGTAGTTTATTGCATATGAAATTGGCAATAACAGCATTCAGAGTATAGTTTTTTCAGAGTAAAAGTATAACAGCATAATTATTGAACTGAAAACAAGAACTTTACGTAAAAGAGAAATACTGTCCTTAGATTTGGCCATTGATGTCTAATTATAGACAAGTTAATACTGTTTTATTTTCTAGAAAAAATATATCGAACTTTTTTTCTTTGCCAGGTCAAAGATGGGTAAGCTATTACCTTTTACACTCTAGTGGTAATTTTCTTATATTCTTTCCGGGAACTCAAAGTACCTAGTCCTCCCAATAATGAATTAGCATTTAAATATGCAGTACCGAAAATAGGCTTCTCTTTGTATATGGCAACAATGAACGACTCTAGAGGGTTTCCTTTAGATCACGTTCTTGGAAAAAGCGATTGATTAGCAAGAATGAAATGCTATTATTAGTTGTTTTATTTCTTCGACTCTTGTTTTTATAGCCGACAATAGCGTTTATGTATTTTTGGAATATTTTTCCTTAAGGTCACCGACAGCTTTGTTGGTAGTCTAAATAAATTATATATTTTTTTTGTATCTGGTTGGAAAATCCTCATGGAGTCCCTCCGCCCTGGGGGAAGGGCGAAGAGGACTATCAGACTCTTACTGACTAAAAACCAACCCGTGTGTCGGGGGGTCGGGTATCACCGAAGCATTCCTCGCTACCCCCCGACGGGTATTGGCCCGCCAAATGGTCAGGCGGGCCCCGAACAAATCCCCCTTGGCGGCGGATGAAGGTGTTGGGCTCCACCGCCAAAACACCCAGCGGCCGCAGAGGATAGGGAGGACGGCAACGCAAGTCCGCATCTCTTTTTTCTCTGCGGCTCCACCGCGACGCAACAAATGGTGCGCCCCCATTTGATCGCGGGAGATAGGCGCGCGGCAACACAACACCGACACGCCTCTCCTCCCGCGACCGCACCCGACTGCGAGGGACAGACAGAACTGTCCCCCGCACCCGCACTTTGGACGGATCCTACGCAGGCCTCACCCAAGCCCACGTGGAGCGTCTACTCCCGGAATCCCGCTTAGCTTCACCGTGAGTGTACCTCAAACTCACGGTTACTGAGCCCCCCCACCACGACAAAGTGGAGATCCCACGGGGAGGAGGCATTGTTTTTCCTGATATTATTATAATTTACCAAGAAAGCATGATATGTCATACAATTTTATAATGCTGGGTTTTAATCGATTTTAAACTTTCGCGATTTGTATACATCATACAAAATAAATTAGCGGGTCTTAATCGCGTACAACTAACTTATTTAAGGTATAAATACCTATTTGGTTCCGATGTTTCGCTCGTCTTGCACCGAGCGTGGTCGGGGAGAGACTGATGAGAGCTCAGCACCGTCTTGTGGAAGTGCGGGTTTCGGCACCTACCCTCACTTGGTCTTTATTTAAGTTCGCAATGTCGGTACTCCGACACACTACACTAATGACGTCTACACACTGTTGAGATTTATCACTGCGGCGGTGTCTACACTTGCTGATGACTGAATTCCAAGTAGCCGATAATCTGGGTTGTTCCGTATTCAACCTATGACGTTTCATCCTAAACCGATTTTTTTCCTTACTCATCCGATTTGAGTTCCTTACTCAACCGACAGCAGTTTATTACATTTTTAGTTCTTAATTCATCCTATAAGTATTCCTAACTCAACCGATTACAAAATCACCCAAAATCTCTTAGGTTTGTGTGTACGGTCTGAACAAAAAATACTGTTTCAGGCAAAGGTAATAAAATAGTTTAAAGCTTGGTTATCGTTTTCTAATATATTGTTTTAAAAAATAAAACGGCCCCAATTTGTACAAATCATATATTTAAAAGGCAACACAAGAAAATTAAGATATAAGAGATGTCACAAAACATATCATGTACAAATGATATATTTAAAAAGTTAACAGAAGTATAAAAAATATACATTCTTTGACGTCACAAAACATATCAAGAATACTGAAAAACTAATAATTAGTATCTTTATAAAATCAAAAATGTTTGGTTAACAAATGGTAACCATTCATAGATTTGCGAGCAAAGTGATGACTTTGCTCGCAAAAATAAAAGATTCAATTTTCTGATTTCACGTAACATAGCAAGTATCCTTAAAAACTAAAAAGTATCTTTATAAAATCAACAATCTTTTGAAAACATTAGATAACTATTTATAAATAATTTTAAATCACAGATGAGACATGTACAAAAAATCACAGATTTCCGAGCAAAGTCAACAAGCAAAAAGTAAAATATACATTTTTTGCTTTCACAAAACATATCGAGTAATCTTAAAAACTAAAAAGTAGCTTTATAAAATCATCAATCTTGGAAAAACAAATTACAAGCAAAATCTATACAAGGATTATAGGCACATAAAAATATCAATTTTCTGATTTCAAATAACACATTCAGTAGGTATCTGAAATAAAACGACGTATTCCCAGAGACGAGTGGCAAAGACTAACAATGTTTTATTTCTAACTATAGAAGTAAACACATAATTTAAAATACATGTCTATATGTCTAGGGACAATAAAAGACAGATGGCCAGTACGATACATGGCCAGTGCTAATACATACTGTGTAGATATTAAACCTTCATTGCACAATGTTCTCTAGAATAGCAATTGTAAAAGTAACTCAAAAATGTGCATAAGTAATATCAGGCCTGGTTAGAACTGCTAAGTACATTAGACAACCAATAGGTTGCTGATATGGGAATATTCCAACATAGTTTTCCCCCTTGCATACATGCAAGATAATTTTTGTAACACCTGATCAATAATATAATCAGACTGGTTCATTGTGATAGATTTGTCAGATTTATTAACACGTTGACACCAATGACTTTCTTAAGTTTGAAATACTAACTAATACATTTTTCAAATATTCTGTTTCGTTACAACATTTTGAAAAAATAAAAATCTCTACAAAAAATATTTCTAACTTTTGTATACATACATGGGTCTATCTTAGATCTCCTATAAACAATATTTATCAAACATTCATAGCAACTAAACATGCACGGAACCGAACTTTGTTATCACTGTCATATTTTTACAAAGCACCTACTTACACTGCACAACCCTACCATCTTGTGGACTATCACATAATTCTCATGCATCGTTTTCTTTTTAGTTTAGTTCTTCTTACATGGCCAACCTCCACTGTTTCTTGTCTGGTCCGTTGCAGTGTCAAACCTGCCCCATCTTCATAGGTTTCAGCGCTTGTACTTGTACAAAGATTCAACATACCATATCTCTCTGGTGGTTTCCGTGTTCGTCTGGGTCTGGGTCTGTCCATGAAACCTTCATTTTCACACTGAAGTATACTCTCTGAGTCTTTATAATCATTATCACTGTTGAAGTTATCTTCAAGACTAGATATATGTAGATTCCAAACTTGTTACCTTCTGGGCTTGTTGTTTACCTTCAAGACTAGATGTTGATTCCAAAACCTGTTACCTTCTGGGATTGTTCTGGTGTTTAACCTAATCCCGCGCTGAAGCAACATTCTGGTCTTGCACTTGAATCACACATTCAGAATTGATTTCTGGCTTCAATTTCAGGCCCATAACCTGAAATAATACAACATTTTCCCATCGACCGCGCTTGTAATTTCTTTATCTTGTTCTGGCTTTATACAATGTTTCATGCCTTCCAGAACCAAAAAAATTTCTGCAGCGAAACACCACTCCGAATAATTATCGCGTCCCTTTAGTTTCGGCACATTTACTAGGTAGTACTGCGATACTTAAAATTACAGCTAAATCGCACTAGATACTGTCTTTTAACACTTGCTTGCAAAATCCTTGTTAAAACGACTGAATTGCGATTTTATGAGCTCTCTGGGCCCATAACCTGAAATAAAACGACGTATTCACAGAGACGAGTGGCAGCGATAGCCTAGTGGATATACCAACAGACTGCCATGCATAGGGTATCGGGTTCGAATCCACGGCACGCACCAATGACTTTTCGGAGTTACGTGCGTATTGAATTGTAAATTATCGCTTGTCCCGTGCCTCGGAGAGCACGTTAAGCCGTCGGTCCCGGTTGTCATGAAGATCTTTGACAGTCGTTACAAGGCGTCAGTACCTTCTAAATAAACTGACACTAGTCTAAACCATGGAATATCGCTATCCCTTCGGGTTGCGGAGGGCAGACAGGCAGTCGCTCCGTGGAAAAGCTAATATTCAGCCAAATCCGGTTAGACTAGTAAGCGGACCCCAGATGGAAACTGGGATAACGCTAAGAGAATGATGATTCACAGAGACGAGTGGCAAAGACTAACAATGTTTTATTTCTAACTATAGAAGTAAACACATAATTTAAAATACATGTCTATATGTCTAGTGACAATAAAAGACAGATGGCCAGTACGATACATGGCCAGTGCTAATACATACTGTGTTTAAACCTTCAACAGTATCCTTAAAACTAAAAAGTATATCTCTATAAAATCAACAATATTTAGCGAAAAAGATTTACTATTCATCAATTATTTAAAATCACAGATCAGACATGAACAAAAAATCACAGATTTGCGAGTAACGACTTCAATAAGACTAGCTAAAATAAAGTTTAAAATTTACCTTTTTTTACAAACATGCACAACAAGAAATAATTTTTGATTAGGAACTATAAAAGATTATGAACTAATTAGTCATACAGTGTTAGTCACGCTAAAACTCACAGTTTTCAAAAAAAATCGCAAACGATATAAAATTGGTTTTATAACTACTAATTTACACCAATATCATTATTTACTTTAAAATAAACAAATGGAGCCAATTTTCGCATCCAAGCCAAGATTGGTTTTCTATCGTGTAAGTCAAAGTCCTCGATAAGTCAAAAACTCCATAATTTGAATTTTTTGAAGTTTCCCTTCAAATTCGACTGAAGTTGTTCTACTGTATTTGTTTGATATTCTGACAATATATTTAAGATTGTTTTGCTATCCATACTTTTTCGGTAATATTTACTATAGGTAGAGTAAGGAACACATTTCGGTTGAATAAGGAAACTTTATTAAAATACTGTCATCGGTTGAGTTAGGCATTCAAATTTAGGATGAGTAAGGAAATCGGATGAGACGTCATAGGTTGAATACGGAACAACCCGATAATCTATATCCATCCTCCCGGTTGAAATTGTTATGTTTCTTGATTTCTACCGCTTCACGTACTATCCTGGAGTAATAGTGATGATCGGTGGATAAGACTTGTGGTTGATGCAGTTCTATCCAGTGGTTTGGTCCAGACTTCAACAAATGCTCAGCTATCGCCGACTTATTGATAGCCGCAGTGATAAATCTCAACAGTGTGAGTAGTGTAATATTGGGGATTCTGTAAGTATTCATCATTTGTTCTCGCTTCGCTGCGAACCGCATGATACAGAATCCCCAATCGTTTTCACCGTATCGTATATACTTAACATTCACAAACAATAATATCAAGTTCGACTCGTTCGATCAACATTATTGATCTATACTTTATTACTTGACGAGTGTCATATTTATAAGTAGAACAATGCAGTGTGTATCAATTAGTTGATCAAGAATTTATTTGCATTTTATGCTTTGGTCTAGAGATTGCGAGTTGGCGACAGCCGTGCATGGTTTGATTTCCGATGGCAAGTTTTAGGTAGGTATTTGGTATTAGGGATCGAACCTACGACATTTAGTGCAGAAATTGATTCAACCACTGTACCAATAATACCACATTATCATTAAGTATGTAAATAAATAATTAAATACCAGGATATCGAGATCTAGCCTCATACTTGCTCAATTTTCAAAGTAGGTATCTATTATTATTTTATAATTAAGAATGGCTAAATAAAACAAAATCCAGACCGAAACAAATACTTATTTGTTCCGTGCGGGAATCGAACCCGCGACACTTGGCGCATTTACTAGCAGTACATTTACAAACTAATATTTACATTGTGATGCATAGAGCCGAGCTCTTATCCAATGCGCCAAACATGTCGTCGAAAATTTGACAAAATACTGAATCGCTTCATACGTTTTTCTCACTAGTTCGATTCCCACGTGGTTCAAATATTTATATAACCTAAAGATAGGTGTTCAGGATCTGTGATATTGTATGTTTGTAAACATATAAAACAGGAGAAAGTTTGGGATATTAATCATTTTCAATGAAATAATATCATACACCATAACACAACATTACACCTGTAGATATACCTCCGAAGGGGTAGGCAGAAGTGATTGCTGCATCTGCGGTTTATGCCCTTGTTCTTAGTTAATGATGCTACTGAAGGATTCCTGACGATGAATGGTGATAAACCCAATAGCGTTTTGCCTGACCTGGGAATCGAGCCAAGAACCCCACGCTCAACAGTCACAATTGTACCACTAGACCAGCAAGGTGGTCTAAAACTACTGCTAATAAGTAAATTATTACTACTTTACTTGCTCTCGCGTCGCCGCTCGAGCTGCGTGATACAGAAGCCCCAATTTTACAATCGAGATCGATTAATATAAATGTGATCTGCATCACTCAGACGCTCCCAATAATACCGTTGTTATCTGCGATCCGTCTGATTCACGATATAATATTGTATTTCATTCACCGACATATCATTGTAGTAGCAATGCAATGGGACAACTTACTGTCGTTTCTAGTTTGAGATGCTAACGTAACAACATTCTCAAGTTAGACTGCTGTGTTCAGTCGACGCGATCAGTCCGATCGGTTGTTGTGTCTTTCATAATCTGGTATGGTGTCGAACTGACATAGCCAAGCAAAAATTATCGCGCGCACTTAAATAAGTACAATAAACAACAATATCATGTTCGATCACGGCACATCGTTGCATCGAAACGATTTGGTGCACATCTTGTAATAATGAATGCATAGGCCTTCCGTATAATGAGAGGTTAGCTTTTACTAGCAACTATAACTCAATAATAGAGTTGTGGACACTACCACAATGCAACAATATAGCTGAGTGTGCATATCAAGTGCACATATTTGTCACAGACTAATCTTATGCCTTGCAATGTTTTCTTTTATATGTAATACTTTTTCTGTGTCTGTGACAAATAAATAGTTTTTCTCTTTCTTTCTTTCTTAGTAAGTAGCCAACAGTAGGTATTATGGAGACATAATAATTGATTATAATACAAAAAAAAATAAAGTAAAAAAAACATAAAAACAAAATCCAAACCGGAACAATACTCATTTGTTCCGTGCGGGAATCGAACCCGCAACACGTTGGTGCATTAGTTGCTGCGTCTATTAAACCTACTATTTACATTGTGATGCGAGTCATACTCTTAGCCAATGCGCCAAACGTGTCGTCAAAGATGTGATAAAATATTGGACAACTTGTCTTAACATGACGTGTATAGAATTATCCAAGATAATCAATAACTCAGTACAAACGTTTATTTTTTATAATTACGATAATAAAATCTTCTAATATATAATATATTTAAGTAGTAGACAATTAGGATTCTTGATGGATGATTTATATATCTTAGTCTTAAAACAAATAGCACTTTAAAATACAATAAATGTTAGATTAGGAATCACTTATTTCTTATAAGATTATTTAATTACTCTTTTAATAATAATAATTATGCATTTCATTTTCATCTACTACAGGCATTAAATCCAGCAAACCTGCCGTCTTTCTGATTTAGTCAAATCGTAAAAAGGAAATGGTGGTTTGATTAAAAACACTTGTAGGTTTTTATTACACCATACACCTATTTCTTTTAGTATAAATTCATTTGCTTACTGCATCACTCACCTCGCTTCTCTCCGTTCGCAATGCAGAGCGCCCCAAAAATCACACTACTAACATGATCTGCGATACGGACGGTTGGCATTAGAAGTATAATATTATTTCATTCATCGATGCATCGTAATACTGGTAGCATAGTAACAATGTTTTTACTTGGGATGACATAATATAAACAACATTCTCAAGTTCGTTCGACGCGCTCAGTGTGGCTCGGGCACAGCGATGCATTCATAATAATTTATATGTACATACTGTTATCTTTGCACAGCTCGTTGTTAATTTTAATGAATGAATGCAAAATCTTAACAATGTTGAAAGTAGGATCGGGTGGCTCCCGGGCTCGATTCCCGGGTCGGTCAGTGTTATTGGGTTTTTCTGTTAGGAAATTCTCAGTAACAGCATGAAGTCTAGAAATGTGCCCGGTACGGCAATAGGCTGGCCTCCCTATTACGTGGGACTTAAATATATCTGGCGAAAAGTGGGTGTAGTAATACACCTTTGCCTACCTCTTCAGGGTTACAGGCATAAAACTATGAATGTATGTACTTATGAATTATATAATTGTTTTATCCACAACTAGCTTTTGCCTCTGACTTCGTCTACATGGAACTTGAACCCACGGTCACTCGGATTCCAGGTGATGCGGACGTATCGAGATAAAGCAGATTGACTGCACGTGTAGTGTTCGATCGATTAATATAAATGTGTTCTGACTTCTGCGTCACTCAACTCGCTTCGCTCGTTTCGCGACGCAGACGCCTCCAATAATACCTACTTTTGTTATCTGCGATCCGTTTTATTCACGATATAGATTATTAACATTATGTTTTCAGCTTAGAATAATAACACCTATTCTAAGGTTTTCAGGTTAGGAATTTAACTCCTTGTCTTAGTGACCAATGTAACTGTTCTCTTTGCTGAGTTTTTTATTGTACTTATGAATGTGTATCAATTCATGTAATATTCCAATCATAGTATATATTAAAACTAAATGGGTATGTTAGTGAGTATAGGAAACGATTAAGTAAAATGAAACAATCCATATTGTATCTTTTTAAAAAAGTTTATTATCAAAGCACCATTTTTTTAAGCACATAACATTTTTTAATGCACTTATTGAGTCATGATAGATACAATTGTACAAATCTCCGGAATATTTATAGCGATCATATAGGGTTAACAAATTAGGACAACCTTTATCTTCTAAATTAATTACATTAACACTATTTAAAATATTTTTCAACCATGACACCTTTTTAAGACCTTTAACGAAAACACACTTATCTTTTAAGATATCTAAAACTAAATATTGATAATTTGAGTAAGGTATAAATCCTTCGCTCCAGTATATTTTTCTATTACGCTCAATCCAGCAAACTTGTTGTCTTTCCGATTTAGTCAAATCGTAAAAAGGAAATGGCGGTTTGATTAAAAACACTTGCAGGCTTTGATTACACCATTTATTATAAATTCATTTGCTTCTGTTTTAAAGCCTTGGATGTCTACAATAGCAGTCATGATAATCTACGCACGATGTTGCTCAGAGGTTTGTATTCCACAAGTCGGTCGTTTATAATCAAAAAGTATGCAGTTGTCTTATCTGGTATTTGTGTTGAACATTCAAATTCCAATCTTACATCCACTGGACCAGTTTTAAACTATCGTTTTGCCTCGAGCAGTCTAAGATGAAGACTGGGGCCTTTTCTTTGAAATCCTGCAGATCAAGCAACGGTTCTACCGGAGAGTTGTAATACGACTGGCGAAATTTCACATACATTTCATATAATATACTATATTTGTTCTCACAAACTTTAAAGATAAAGGCTCATAAGGATAATATTGCGAATTTAAAAAGAGCGTAACATTTGTCACCTCACAATGATCAAATACCGAACTGTTTAGAAAACGAAACTATTGAATTACCCATTAATATTTTTTTGTTTTCACTCCTACCAAATGGTATTATTATTTATTTTTATTATTATGAATTTTTATTAAACATTATTCTTATATTTAGTTACATTATGCCCCACAAAACCTTGTAACAGGTTTGACTGTGGGATCCAGTCTCCGTACTGATGTATGTTTAGGTCATAAATATCATGGATATCACGACCCTCTAATGATATTTCTAAATCATCCGGTAATTCCGTCTTGGGAGGCTTTTTAACGTTCAGTACAGAATTCAGTTCTGGGTCATAGCATTCTTCAAACTTAGTAGATGAGCTAGTATTAATGTCACTTAATTCCACGTCTTCAAAATTAGAGTGTGTTTTTTCAAAATTTTGTATTTTTTCTAATGTTTTATTTGAATCAACTAGAGTTTTAAGGGGATCTGTGACAGGTTTTAACATTTTTTCAAGTGATAAGTTCGTAGAGTGTTCCTGGTTTTTCATTTGTTTTATTTTATTCTTTATGGAGTCTACAGACTTCATTAATTCTATTTTAATATTTTTCTCCATGTTATACTTATTAACAACTGTATTCAGCTAAAGAACAAATTATACTGAATTTGATTTGCCATGTTAATTACTTATATATATATATATATATATATATATATATATACATATATATATATATATATATATATATATATATATATATATATATATATAAACAGTCAGTCAAATTTAAAAAACATATCAAAGTTCTGTCTGTACCTTCCATTATTTAATGACGATTCTTTCTTAATAAGTAGAAAATGATAAGGTTTACTCCAAACAGTTTGACAAATATTTCTAAACTCTTTCCACTGTAAATCAGAAGTAACATGCTCTTCATAAATATGTTTTAAATTCACATCATCTTGTTTGAATATAATGAGAAAATTCACATTGTCACGCAACAGTTGTTTTGGAATTTTGGAATAGGTTTGAGATAAATAGAAACAATCTATTTGTTTATGTCTACCCATACAAAAATAATTGCGAATATTAACTTGATTTTCACACGCAACATCATCAAAAATAAACACAGAATTTGTTAAAGCTTCACTCGGAAAAAAATACCTCTTTATCATCGCTAAATTTGTAGAAGTTAATCTGCGAGATTCTTCCTAATACTTCACTCAAGAAACGATACTTTGGTTGAAATGAAGTTTTGGAGTAAAGATAAAGATTTTTAAATTTTAGACTATTTTCATGTAACAACAAACTAATCATAACGTTTGTTTTACCACAGTTCGATGGACCGCACATTATACATCGAATCGTATTCGGTAATAAAGGACTATTTCTGATCTGGTGAGAAGTTTCATTTAAATCTATATTATTAATTTTCAAAGATATGGGTTGCTTGATCAACTTCATTTTGACAATTACTGTAATGAATGTCTAACACACATTTTTATAGGTAGCTATAACTTTAACACTAAATTAGATATACATATCATAAAGTATAAATAACAGCATTTAACATGTTTGATCAGGTCTAGAAAGTTAGGAATTTTATATTCTCGTATTACAATACTAGATTTCATTTGGTATTGAATATCATACAGATTTAAAATTGCATTCCTTATTTCATTATGCTGTCACAGTCAGCCGAAACAGGACCTGTTGCTAGCAGAGAAATCAAGTTTTATTGGTAAGTACGTTTTTAATGTTATTAGTTATTACAATATTATATTATATTATTATATGAATAATTAGATATCTTACTTTAGTTTTATTTTCAGAATCATGTCATACAGCCCCAGCATTCTCAACATTGGAGGACTTAACAGATTTGTATTTGATAATGTTGATTCTCAAATCCCAAGTCCTTTGGACGAAGTTGACCAGACAGAAATACAAGAGGTTAGTAAATATTATTTTATTCCTCATAGTTAAATTCATATAGTTATGAACTTTTCATTTATATTTTTTATTTTATTATATTGCAGGACAATGCTTTGGCAGAGAATGGTAGACAGTTAAAAAACAAGCCATTTTTTTACTCTCAAGGAAATTATGAATGTTTTGAAAAGCATCGGAACAAATCCTCTGATCAGGTAAGCACTACATAAAATGTATTTATGTTTATAAACATTTATTGTGCGCGTCCACATTATTATATACAGGGTGGCGCTACCATAGGGGCACTTTTTAAACAGAGGCATAGCGTACAACATTCTGAAGCCTTGTACCAAAAATCAATTAAATCGGTGCAGTAGTTTAGCTACAATATCGATTTTAAGTTCAGCAATTTTTGCACATGCTTTGAATTCCACACAGCTGATACAAAACGGTCAACGACCCTACATTGTGCGCCCCGACTCGCTACGACGCGACGCTTTGACGTCATCCGAAGTTAGGCTCAGCGCAGATAAAACGGAGCGCAGTGGAGAGGATTTTATTAACGCACTTGAAAATAAACTTTATTCTTTTTACAATAAAGTGCATAAATGAACCTGACAAAAAACATTCGCGCGTCCTCGAAGATACGCGGGAATCCTCGCGCGGCGTCGAGTCGGCGCCCGCGTCGTAGCGAGTCGCAGCGCGCAATGTAGGGTCGTTGACCGTTTTGTATCATCTCTGTGGAATTCAAAGCAAGTGCAAAAATTGCGGAACTTAAAATCGATATTGTGGCTAAACTACTGCACCGATTTAATTGATTTTTGGTACAAGGCTTCAGAATGTTGTACGCTATGCCTCTGTTCAAAAAGTGCCCCTATGGTAGCGCCACCCTGTATTTATGTGTGATTTATTTTTTTACAGGTTACTAGCCCATATTTCTCCACTCAAGACGATGGCATAACATACATTGAACCAAACTTTTCTACAAAGTCAAAAAAATTGTCACCGTCTAAAAAGCGTCAAAGTTTATTAACGTCATCGGCAAATTCGTACATTGTTCGAAGAAATCGTCCTAAGCAAGGACGTCTTCTAATTAAGATAGATATTCGTGAATTAGATTATGTAGACAAAAATAAAAAAAACGAGGCTTGCTTAAGTGCACAATATGTGGTTGAGGAGCCTTATGATGATGTAATGGATATCACAGAGACATTAATAAAAAAAAAAAGTAAGAAATTGTGTGATACTGAGTAGTCTTAAGATAATGTTTTTATTTAAGTTTAGTTGTATTTCTAAAAATAAATAAACGTCATCTTTTTAAAAATGTGTAATTGTTGTGAGTCAATGTTTGTATGCATGCTTTATATTTATGTAAAAATTAAATAAATGTTGTGGCTGAATTTAGTAGCTCAGTACCGAATTGTGGAATACAAACCTCTAAGCAACATCGTGCGTAGGCTATCATGACGGCCATTGTTGACGTTCAAGGCTTTAGAACAGAAGCAAATGAATGTATACTAAAAGAAATAGCTGTATGGTGTAATAAAAACCTACAAGTGTTTTTAATCAAACCACCATTTCCTTTTTATGATTTGACTAAATCAGAAAGCCGGCAGGTTTGCTGGATTGAACGTAACAGAAAAATATACTGGGGTGAAGGATTTATACCTTACTCAAATTATCAATATTAAATTGCAGATGTTTTAAAAGATAAGTGTATTTACGTTAAAGGTCTTGAAAAAATGTTATGGTTGAAGGATATTTTAAATACTAATAATTTAATTAATTTAGAAGATAAATGTTGTCCTAATTTGTTATGTTTATATGATCGCTATAAGTGTTCTGAAGATTTGTACAATTGTATTTATCATGACTCAATATGTGCTTTAAAAAATGTTTTGTGTTTAAAAAAATGGTGCATTGATAATAAACTTTTTTTAAATTGATAATAAGTATACATTGTTTTATTTTACTTAATAGTTTCCTAGACTCATTAACATATCCATTTAATTTTAAAATGAAAACATGATTACATTGATATTACATGGAGTGAGGAATTCATTAGGTACACACATTCATAATAAAAACTCACTAAAAGTAATGCTACCATTGATCACTAAATAATTGCTAAACTTAAAAAAATATGTTAACTATAACAGTATGGTATTACTGGGCACTATAAATTATTTTTAAATAGTTGACATGATTACATTGATATTACATAAAGTGAGGTTCATTAGGTACACACATTCATAATAAAACTCACTAAAAGCTACTATTGATCACTAAGAGAAGGAATTAAATTGCTAAACATAATGTTAATTATAACAGTATGGTATTACTGGGCACTCTCGGTGATGCAGAACACATTATATTAATCGATCGGATATTGAAGTAGCAGCTAAAGCATATAATGATCGACAGCAAAAACCAGAAGAGCGAAAATTGAAAAAAATAAAATTGATCGAGTCGAACTTGATATTATTGTTTGTGAATGTTAAGTATATACGATACGGTGAAAACGATTGGGGATTCTGTATCATGCAGTTCGAGCGAAGCGAGAACAAATGATACAGAATCCCCAATATTACACTACTAGTGTGTAGACGTCATTAGTGTAGTGTGTCGGAGTACCGACATTGCGAACTTAAATGACGTCTACACACTGTTGAGATTTATCACTGCGCCTATCAATAAGTCGGCGATAGCTGAGCATTTGTTGAAGTCTGGACCAAACCACTGGATAGAACTGCATCAACCACAAGTCTTATCCACCGATCATCACTATTACTCCAGGATAGTACGTGAAGCGGTAGAAACCAAGAAACATAACAATTTCAACCGGGAGGATGGATATAGATTATCGGCTACTTGGAATCCAGTCATCAGCAAGTGTAGACACCGCCGCAGTGATAAATCTCAACAGTGTGTTAGTTAGACGTCATTAGTGTAGTGTGTCGGAGTACCGAAATTGCGAACTTAAATAAAGATCAAGTGAGGGTAGGTGCCGAAACCCGCACTTCCACGAGACGGCGCTGAGCTCTCATCAGTCTCTCCGCGACCACGCTCGGTGCAAGACGAGCGAAACGTCGGAACCAAATAGGTATTTATACCTTAAATAAGTTAGTTGTACGCGATTAAGACCCGCTAATTTATTTTGTATGAAGCTGGGTTTTACTTGCGATATTGAATTAATTAACAGTTTAAATACCTTTGGAATACCAACGTTTTGATCGTCTTATAACGGCAGTGGTCGCGCCAGGACTCAGTCCCGTTAAGTAAGATCACTTTTAATAAAATTGTATGATGTATACAACAGTTTAAAATCTATAAAAGTATGACGTGCTTTCAATAACATAATATAGCTATGTGTGATAAAAGCGATTTATGTAGGCAATATATAATATTAAGAAAGGAAAGTAGGAATAAATATAAAAAAAGAAGGAGGTACACGTAGATGGGTCAGAAAGATAAAGCAAACAGTCTAATAGCTCTGTTATAAGAAATGCAGTTAATATAAATATAGAGAAAATCATAACAATTTCAGTGAGCACGAATTAATTTGCGTAATCCAAAGATAAAAGGCAAAGCAAAGGATTATTATGCAAAGATAACAAATCATGATTTGTTATCTTTGCATAATAATCCTTTGCTGCAAAGCTAGTACTATCTGAACTTTTGCAAACATTATTGACAATGTATGCCAAGTTATAAGTTAATCGCAGTTTTCATTCGTACAATGGACTGATCAACATAGGCGACACTCATACAATTTTCACATTAAGCTTTTTTAAAATCCCTGCCCTAATACTTGGTTGAGCCAGTTGCCATCAGTGACGTCACATAAATAATCACGAGAAATAATTATATTTTTGTCTTTTTGGGCTAAGTCTAGTTCCAAGTCCATCGGGGTAAATAAAATGTACTTCACCTTTATTTTCAAATAATTTTATTACGCGATGTAGACCGATGTAGTTACATAAATATATTTTATTACAAAGTATAATTTCTTAGTTATGGTGCTGATACATTTGAGCTTTCAGCAGTAATGAGCCATCTTGCGAATTTCACAAAACAGAAAACGAACGAGTGTGATTCAGCAAGCATTCTTACGAACGTTTTGGCGAGCATTCTAGTGAATTGACATTATATTTGCATTGACGTTTTTGCTTATTAGAGTGTTCGCTAGAAAGATCATGAAAAAATATTTGGCTTTGTTCGTTGTTCAGTTTGACAAAACAAAAAACGGTGAATGGTCGTTGTTCTGTTACAAGTGAATGGTCATATGTGTATCAGCACCATTAGAATTGAAATGTGCAATATTAACAAACCTGTCGATTTTAACAAACATTTAAGGCTACTTGCAATATCTCTGGAGACACCTTAACTGCTAGAAAAATTCAAAATTTGTATAGTATATTACCTCAAAAGTAAAAAAGGAACTTATCAGATATCGTTGAAACTTGTCATTATATCAAAATATCATTACCCAAACGAAAGCAAAAGAAATAAAAAGATTCATCAAGTCATATCGACTGTACGTTATATTCCTTAGCCTTCGTCTGATCAACGTTTCATAGACACCCAATCTAATTAGGCGCTCGCTACGCTTTCGTAGCACTTGCTACGAATCGTAGCGGCTATGAAACCTAATTTTAGTTACACGAAGTGCCTTGTTTCAGTTGTTTCGTCTATTGTTGATATTAATGTTGTTTTAAATTAATTGTGTTATTCGGTAATGTTGTTACCTATAGGTTAATTTCCTTATTTCGAAAAGGACAAGCAAGAGTGGGGTTTTAGAATTATGGTCGATAATACTATAGAAACATAAAATCCAAAGAAAATGAAAGTAAATAGTAGTAGTCCACTTCTCCGTCGATAGCATAATGCCATCGCTAGAGGAGTCGATTAAATTGTACGCACGCTTTCCACATTTTAAAATTCTGTTATGGTAATTAGAATCAAAAAGAATTCAAAAATAATCCCACTTTACTTAATTTAATTAACTTTATAATTCTAATAAAATAATATTCTTGCGTTACTGACTGACCAACAGACAACACACAGCCGAAGGTATTGGGCGTAATTTGCATGTATTATGTTCCTTGGGAACCGTAGAGGTGTACTAAGAAGGGTTTTCCCGAAAAAATGTGCGGGCATAGCCAAAGGCATCCTATAATTCATCATCCTCCTAGCGTTATCTCAGTTTCAACCCGGATTCCGCTTACTAGTCTAACCAGATTTGGCTGAGTATTAGCTTTTTCCCAAAGTGACTACCTATCTGACCTTTGGAACCCGAAGGGACAGCGATATTCCATGGTTTAGACTAGTGTCAGCTTAGGCCGGGACAGACGGCTTAACGTGCTCGCCGAGGCACGGGTCAATTGGCAATTAAAAATTCAATCCGCACATAACTCCGAAACATCAGTGGTCGAGTAGTGGATTGGAACCCGATACCCTCTGCATGGCAGCCTGTCTCCACTAGGCTAGCTGTTGCAGGCATTCTCTAGTTATCTCATAAATATGCATGTTGTGATGTCTTAAAATATTGTGCATCAAGTAACCATTTAAAAAAGTATAAAATGCAACAATTACTGCTTGTCTAACAAATAATAATAAGTTTGCTTGTATTCTTTCGATTATAAAATGCTTCAATAAAATAAAATAATAAACTACAAGATAACATATAGTGTCACGACCTCTAGGCTTACTAACTATATTTAAGGTTTGTATTTCTTTAACAATTCCTTTTTATTTTATCGCGTGGCCTTCAATAAACTTTAGTGTCCATTCGAATAGACTTTGGTGGACATATCATCAAATAGGTTAGTAATGCTTTCACTTTTACTACAAGGTTACTGAAATGAGAATTATTGAAATGGATATTTTTTGAGTACAGTTATTTATTAACTTTTTCTTTGATGTATAAATAAAATATATTTTAGATATATTATGTACATTTATGTGTAGAATGTTACTTTAGCCATCCAAAAATTGGACCAATTTTCATATGACTAGGAGGGTTTTACTAGTTTCCATCTGATAAAGGCGTGAAACAAGTATGTTTTTCGTAAAACGATATAAGATAAAAAAGGGTTAGCGAGTTCAGAGGCTAAGTGGCAATATCTAGGTCACGATTAAGAACTACTTTTCCGTGTGGTTGACAGCATAGAATACAAGTGTCACCATCCCCTATCTTCCCGTGGGTGTCGTAAGAGGCGACTAAGGGATAACACGATGCAAATACCATCTTTGCGTAGAGACGGAAAACTCGACATCAAACCCTATACGACTGCCTCGCTGGTCTCGCGGCATAAATGTGCGCGTGGGATCGGGAGGTCTCGGGTTCGATTCCTGGGTCGGGCAGTGTTATTGAGTTTTTCTGTCACGAAATTCTCAGTAGCAGCACGGGGTCTGGAAATGTGCCCGGTACGGCAATAGGCTCGCCCCTTATTACGTGGGACTAAAGTATATCTGGCGAAAAGTGGGTGTAGAAATACACCTCTGCCTACCCCTTCGGAGATAAAAGGTGTGAAGATATGTATGTGATTAAGAACTATATCACAGTGAAAAGAGATTAGATATCGTGGCGTGCGGTTGGTTCTTGCCGCCTCTAGATCGACTTATTGTTGAGAACCTTGAAGGAGGTCTGTCACCAGTGCAAGTTTAAGCTGAGATGATGGTAATGAGATAGCGAAAAGAACAAATTATATGTAAAAAAAAATTATAAAATATTATTTAAGAAAATTAAACTATTACTAGGTGACTCTATATGTACACATAAAAAAAACAATTATTTCTATACTTAAGTACCTAACAAATAAAAACCAGTAGGGTAAGTCTTGTATGAACTTGTAATAACGCTATGAACATAATCATCAGCCCTTTATACTGTCCCACTGCTGGGCACGGGCCTCTTCCCATTATGAGAAGGGTAAGGCCATAGTCCACCACGCTGGCCAAGTGCGGGTTGGCAGACTTCACATATCTTTCGAGACCTACATAAAAAAGGCAAAGAAACATTTAAAGGGCGTCATGGAAATCCTCCACATCGCCATCAATTAGGAGCGTGCCCAGAATGCTGACAGCATTGCCACGTTGTATGGCTATGCTGATCTTTTGTGCCAAATACAGGTCACGCGAGGCTCGTTTGCTCTATCGGCAAACTAGCACTCAAAATCTGATAGGAATAAAAAAATAGTATTTATTACTAATCTCAAGAGTCTTTTTCAAATAAAGTAGGCAACCCTTTCCTTATTTTGAAATGGTTCTATTGACTACTAAAACTTTTGAAACATAAAATAGAGATATTTTTTGCCAAAACGATTATTACTTTTTCTTGATTAAAAACTTGAGCCAGTTAATGAATGGCTTTTGATTTAGGAAGTAATCTCCCGATACGCACCCCTCGTCCACAGATAATAAATCCTGAGGGTTCCGTGCGCAGTTTTACGAAACTCTCATTAGACAAGTCGACCACTCGCCACTCAGCAAAGTTTATTTATGACTCATAATTAACTTAATTAAGCATAAAGTGGAAATTAGCTAAAGATAGCTTGAAGATGAGGTAAATTATTTTTTACATTCATCATCAGCCCATTATACAAACCCACTGCTGGGCGCGGGTCTCTTTTGACTATGAAAAGGGTAAGGCCAAAGTCCACCACGCTGGCCAAGTGTGGGTTGGCAGACTTCACATGTCTTTCGAGAACATTATGGAGAACTCTCAGACTTGCAGGTTTCCTCACGATGTTTTCCTTCACCGTTTAGCAAGCGATAATTAACAATTTAATACGCACTTAACTCTAAAACGTCATTGGTTCGTGCCGTATATTCGAACCCGAGACCCTCTGCGTAGCAGTCTGTTGGTCTCTCCACTCAGCTATCGCTTATTTTTTACATTAATGATTTTAATTTCTAAAATATGTTTTTATATTGAGTTTTCGTATGTAATTTGCCTGATCGCATTATTAATTTTCTTTATGAATGTACAAAGTTGCAGATAATGCATTGATATCGCATTACCGAATCTAAAGTCAAGTTATTATTCTGAATTAAACTATGATATTAAAGTGTTATGACTCGTGACCCGTTAGATTAGAAAGCATACCCTAGGCTCTTTTGCTATATCGGCAAAGTAGCACTCAAAATCTGGTAGGAATAAAAAAATAATATTTATTACCAATCTCAAGTGTCTTTTTAGGGTTCCGTAGTACACAAGGAACCCTTATAGTTTCGTCATGTCCGTCCGTCTGTCCGTACGCAGCCTAGCTCAAAGACGGCTGGTGCTAGGAAGCTGATATTTGACATGAATATAGACATAAGATATTGCAACAAAACTGTAGAATAAAATTTAGGGAAATATTTTTTTAAGGTTATCTCCCCTACATATATAGTGTGGTTGAATTTTTTTTGGTTGAGTACTCCATCATGTGGGGTATTATTGGACAGGGTTTAACAAAATATTATTAGTTTGCTCAAATCATTTTTCGATTAAGTGATTGGTTTGTCAAATATCAAGCTTTGAAGTGAAAAAAATTGTTAGACTCAAGTGTCCCCCCCCCCCTCTGCCGGCTAAACTATTAGTTTGGAAGAGGTGAAAAAAATCACAAATGTAGTACATATAACGAATTTAAAAGGAAAACTATCACGTCTAAGTAGCTATCACTAGTTTACGAGTAATCATCGGTTAACTTATAAATACCTATTTCTGTGAGTTTACATTGGGCGCGCTGGCTTAATCTTAAAGGTACGTACTTTGGTATGTAATGTACTACTGTACTACGTATGTATAGTAGTAGTATATCTTGGAAACCACACTTTATGTTTACAATACAAAACTGGATACATACCTAGTATTTTTCTAAACAAAACTTAGGTTCTTATAATAGTGTTATTAAAATTATTTTCCAGCAAAATAAACAGTCGGATTTGTTGTACATTAATACCCTTTGCAGCAAGTCATTATGGGCAACTACGGACTTGGCCGGTTTTTTAAGTAAAGTAATCAACATTTTCCTTATTTTGAAATGGTTATATTGGCTACTAAAACTTTTAAAACATAAAATAGAGATATTTTTTTTTCAAAACGATTATTACTTTATCTTGATTAAAAACTTGAGGCAGTTAATAATTGGCTTTTGATTTAGGAAGTAATCTCCCGATACCCCTTCGTCCAAAGATAATAAATCCTGAGGGTTCCGTGCGCAGTTTTACGAAACTCTCATTAGACAAGTCGACCACTCGACACTCAGCAAAGTTTATTTATGACTCATAATTAACTAAATTAAGTATAAAGTGGTAATTAGCTAAAGATACCTTCAAGATTGAGTTAAATATTTCTTAAATTTAAAATTATTCAAAATATTTATTTTTTATGTCCTTTTCCTTGATTTGCAGGACAAACAGAATGACTACTGCTGGGTTCTGCACTTTTTTAAAGATACAGCTCCTGTGCCGCGGACATTCAATTTTATAGACATTTAATCAACGAAATTGTCCGTGTGGTGACGGATTAAGAATACGGATTGTCACCACCCCATATCATCCCCTGGGGTGTCGTAAGAGCCGACAGAGGGAGCATATTATGCCGATAACAACACTGTAAGAGAAGAAAAACTTGATACAAACCCTATACCAACCCGTTTGGCCAGCGTGGTATAGTAGGCCAATTCCTCCTTTCAAAGGAGAGGCCCACTGCTGGACTGTCAAACGTTGATGATGAATGAATCAACGAACAGAGAGATCAGCCTTACATAGATTTGAATATTACACTAAACGTTGTCTCATGTGGGAAACAAACACACTACATTCAGCGCAAAGTTATACGGCGGAACAACCGCTTGAACAACCACACCAGAAGTGCATTTGAAATACATGACGAATTTATTTCCAATGCACTTTGGCGAGCATTTGAAATACAATAGTCATATATTTGACTGCACGGTTGGCGTATTGGTTAAAGCGGCCGCCTCGCCGCTTGACATTGCGCCGAGTGTTGTGGGTTCGATCCCCAAACGACAACACTTTGTGTGATTCATAAATTGTTGTTTCGAGTCTGGGTGCTCATTGTGTCCGTTAGCTGTGTTTTTGTAAAGTCCCCCGCGACACAGGATTTAGTTCTGGTGCGGGAGATGCCTAGAAAAAATAAAAATCAATGTATTTCGTACGCAAGTATTGATGCTTCCCATATAAACGTAATTAAGAAGACTAGGCTACGTCGGCTGTGTTGGTGATGAAGATCTGTATAAAGTAGCATTGCGCTAGCTCTTTTTTAAAGCGTTTTTAATATTCATCCCCTAAGGAGATAAATAAGTTTAAAATAATAATAAGGTTTAATTTTAAATTCGTCTATACGGGCCCTAGGAAACCCTGTTAATTTGAGGCACTAAAAAACATTGAAGGCGGACGAAGTCGAAACCAACTGCTAGTCAGACGTCCAAACTATGCAATAATAACCATTCCAAAGTACAAAACCTGATGGACTCCATACCCGACAGTAAAACACCAACCATCAAAACCAAACCACCAAAAGTCAGTGGTGCGCGCCGTGGATTCGAACTCCTCTGCACGGCAGTCTGTTGGTATATCCACTAGGCTATCACTGCCTGCTTTTTGGTTATTTAAGTTTTTTTAGTTAAATCATGATAGGGAAACTGTCTTTATTAGATTTAATAACATAAGGCAATGAATTATCATAATAAAATAAGTACAATTAAAAGAAAATCATTTCTTCAAACATCCTCAAATCAAGGTAGGCAAACCCTTTTGAGCGGTAGTGTATTTATATATTTACTTATGTATATATGGCCGCAAATTAATATATAATGATTATATTGTTACGAAAATGTTAATAATATTTAAGATTGATATTTAAATACCTATTTGTGAACACAGAGCTGACAACTTCATTACTTTAGAATATGAGACACTGTATTGACTGCTTCACTGTTTCATAAAGATTGGATATTTAATATATCACTTAATTATTAAGATAACTCCAGAAACTTTCAAAGTAAAATCGATTAGTATTAAATAACATTATTCTGACACTTATTATTATGTTTTCGGTAATAAATAACATGCTATTTTATTTACATCCTGTTGATAGCGCCATCTGTTGACCGAATGTTGTAAAGCAGCGTTTGGCTATTAAAATAAATTTGTTATTCGTATAAAATAAATCATTTGGTGTTGCGCAAAATTCAATACAATATTAATGTTGGTTTTTGATAATTAATTGTACAGTAATTTCAATCATATGTTGAAAAGGAAGTGACAGTTATAAACATTGTGTAATGACGGTTAGTGTATAAAAGGGACTGTAAGTCACATTTTATTTCAATTCTGTGCTAGAAATCGTCTGAAAATAAACCAAATAATATTACGTGAGTGTTTTTATTATGAAGTCTGGACACCATAACCCTGGCGTAGCGCCGACAGCAGCGGTTGGGATAAACGCCCCCTAAGAGACTTCGGGATCTACGGTTGGCGCGAGAGTGATGGGTCTCTTGGCTTGGCCGCCATTACCAATGATGACCTGAAGACTGATGCGACAAGCGCTTGGAAGCCGTATTTGACCCTAGTCAACCCTGATCGGAGACCACACGGTGGGTCGGAGTTATGGCGAGCACGTCTACACTTCACGTGAGGCCACGTGCGAGCGAGAGCGACAGAGCGACCACGACGGGGTGCACGCACCGGGGTGTGCTGTGGTGTGAACGCTGTGCTACCAAGGGTTGCAGATGCGGGTTGTTGATCCACTGACCAGAGGTATTTATCCAGAGCTGATTTGATTAGTTTTTGAGAAACATCCTAATTTTATAAATTATGGTGCTTACACGATTACCTACTGTCCCCGTAAGGATTACCAGATAAATATTATACGGTCAAAATTACGAACGTTACACCCCAAATAGAACTTATAGGTAACTGTTGTTTATCCACGTTTGGTACATAGCAGTGCTACTGTGCTTATAGTCATGTTATGCCTTCTGCTGGGGCTCTTGTCTGTTTATTAATCGTTAGGCCATGTCGCAAGTTTTCTGTAAAGCTTAGTTATCTACACAAGAAAGAGAAAATAGCTTTGTTGTTATGTGGTTCTACTAATGTAATTATTAGTAAAGGACGGTATAACTGCACTTTTCAAGTTGAAGCTCTGATATAGATGCATTGTATAAATTACCTGATTTGCTTCCAGTTTACATAAGCTACTGAATATGAATTCAATTGGTATTCAATAGGTTATCTCAATAGTAAAACATTAAAGGAATCAAAACATTATTTATAGCCCTTGGTTACATATTACATAAGGCTAACTAACTGCATTACTTATGGCTAGTGCTCACGGCGTGATTATATGAAGCCTCTCTTGATAAATGACTATCCACCACAAAAATAATAATTTGCATAAAACCAGTAGTTTCACAGATAAGTGCATTCAACAAAACAAACTTCAGTTTTATTATATTAGTACAGAAATATTCGGAAGGTAGATATACAAATAAATTTGTGTTACACATTTTTTAAAGCTAATATTTGTAAAGTTATAAAATAGGTTTTATTATACAATTTGTGGACTGTGTAGGTGCCTACATGATTTCATTTTAACATTATGTTGAAATTACAACTTGCAGCTCAAGTTAAGGTTATATAATGGGACAAGGGAACCCAACATATCATAATATTTGTCGTTTAATTTTATACCTGTATAGAATGATTTGTTCCGACCATGATACGTCCTTGCTTAACCCAAACTACTGAAGCTAGAAACATGAGATGTGGATAGTAGATTTCTTTATGGACATATGCACTCACTTAGGTTTTATAAAAGTCCATCTCTAAGAATTTTAGGTTGAAAGTCTTGAGGCAGATGACTGCTAATCTTTTATAAATAACAAGCCTTACGGTTATACTCGGTAAATACAATTTATTTTAGTTGTGAGTTCATTTGCTAAGTTAGTTGCATCTATATTCAAGACTAGAGGACGCCAGCAGCTACGCCTGCATTTTTTTTTAATTTATCCGTTTTGGCTGATCCCGTGGGAATTTCAGGAAATCCCTTCTTAGTACACCCCTACGGTCCCCAATGAACATACATGCCAAATTTCAGCTTCCTGCGCCCAATAGTTTCGGCTGTAGCGTGTCTGTCAGTCAGTCAGTAACGCAAGGATTTTATATATTAAGATGACAACCAGTGATAAGCCAATTAAATTTAGTGCAAGTTGCTTAGCTCTTGTGGGATACAAGACAGATAGGAATATGATTATTAGGATAATGGTAAGTGGGTTTTAAGAACATGATCTGAAAATCCATATTATCTCTTTTCCCATTTAGCAGTATTTATTCTTGGCAAATAAAAGTAAATGTATGGACTACTAATGCTTTATTTCTAAGTCAGTTGTGATTAGTCAGTTTAAATTTATTTATTCAGATAAACAATTATTAATTGTGTATGAATAAGTAAGAATTACATTAACACCACATGTTGACGGTTTAAAATAAATATTAACATTATTTAGAAAATTCCCTTAAATATAATCTCAAATAAAACTATTGATATAAACTCGCCACCATATTAACTATACAAACTGAGTGGAGTCATTTTTAGAAATAAGACTGCACTACTCTTGCTTTGTAATATTGGTAGCTTGTAAATTTCTCTTTTATGGCTCAGTTGGCAAACAGTTCAACAATTTCACAGCTTGTACTATGGCTAAAAATATTCAATATTAGATTAAACATGTTCTTACATGAGTAATAATTATAGCACTAGCATTTTCGAAATCCTTGGATCTGCATGGTTTTAAATAATTTCATATTTATCATCAACAGTCCGACTGTTCACGGCTGATCATAGGCCTCTCTTTGTTCTTGCTATTTTGTTTTCCTGTTTGATGTGGATAAAACTAATTTTGAATATATTAAGTTTTAACTATTTCATCAAAACTGCAAAATATGGGTATCTTGATAACTTTATATTTGATTATCTAAAATGGCACTGTCAGACAGAACCTGAGAAAATTCAGTGTCTTTTGTATTTTACCTTATGCGTAAAATATGGGCTCCAACACTGTTGTAGCCAAGATAACTTTAGACCAATGCACAGGTTGAACTTGCCTGATATATAGATATAGCTTAATAGACCGGACCAGTTTGTAAGAGTAGAATTTTATTTCATCTACAGTTACGAAGGTTCATGGACTAATACTTGGGTGGGAATTGTTGCCCACCACCTGTCTTTTGAGTGTTGCAGGTTGATGATGAACATCCTAGCAGATGACCTGACCTTGGTGTGAGGAGAGGATGGACGAGCGGTCCTTTACTGATTGGTATATATGGATGACGGTGGCCCGCCCTTTTGACATCGGTGGTTTTGTGTGTGGGCTACGCGCACACATGCCGCATGAGTGCTGTACTGAGCTGGAGTCAAGCATTGTTTGCTAACCTTTGTTGCTGATCAACATCGGCGAATGTATGAGCGGCTTGACCGTATGGGCGGAGGATTCCTCAGATACCGATTTCCGTGGGGGGTCCTCTACCTCCTCCACTGTCGTTGTTGGACCTATGTAATTGCATTGTATTGATATAACTTATCATGACGAACGATGATGATTCTTTATGTATATGCATTGATGTGTTTATGAGGCAAATTTTGGATTTATGTGTTTGAGTAAAATTTTATTTTTCCTATCCAACATCCTTCCCAAAACGCTGGCTGGCCACCATGCGTATCCTTGATCCTGGTCTTGTTGGCTAGATCCCGTGATGGGTGATGCCGTGTGTTGGCTAGATCCCGTGATGGGTGATGCCGTATGTTGGCTAGATCCCGTGATGGGTGATGCTGTGTGTTGGCTAGATCCCGTGATGGGTGATGCCGCGTGCGCTAAATCGATCCTATGTGGGTGATGCCGTTTGTGGGCTAGATCCCTATGTGGGTGATGCCTGTATGCGCTAGATCCCGTAATCGGTGATGCCGTAATCGGCTTAGCCATGGGTAAAGCATTGTTTGTTAGATCCCGAGATGGGTGACGCATGCCTCAGGCTAAGATCCCATTACTAGGTGAAGCCTTGTAAATAACTTTTAGTTTATTCTGTATGATAAACGCTTATTTATGTAATTTTAATATTCATTCTTTTTGTTTGTTATGCTGTTTATTCTGTAACCGTTAAATAATCAGCGCGAGGAGCGCGCTGGATCAGAATGGCCGTATGGGCGCAAATTAATATGTAATGATTATATTGTTACGAAAATGTTAATAATATTTAAGATTGATATTTAAATAACTATTTGTGAACACAGAGCTGACAACTTCCTTACTTTAGAATATGAGACACTGTATTGACTGCTTCACTGTTTCATAAAGATTAGGTATTTAATATATCACTTAATTATTAAGATAACTCCAGAAACTTTCAAAATAAAATCGATTAGTATTGAATAATATTATTCTGACACTTATTGTGTCAGAATAATGTTATTCATTATGTTTTCGGTAATAAATAACATGCTATTATATTTACATCCTGTTGATAGCGCCATCTGTTGACCGAATGTTGTAAAGCAGCGTTTGGCTATTAAAATAAATTTGTTATTCGTATAAAATAAATCATTTGGTGTTGTGCAAAATTCATTACTATTCATTATTATTCATTATTCATATTAATGTCGATTTTTTATTTATATTTTTAATTAATTGTACAGTAATTTCAATTATATGTTGAAAAGGAAGTGACAGTTATTAAACATTGTGTAATGACGGTTAGTGTATAAAAGGGACTGTAAGTCACATTTTATTTCAATTCTGTGCTAGAAATCGTCTGAAAATAAACCAAGTAATATTACGTGAGTGTTTTTATTATGGAGTCTGGACACCATAACCCTGGCGTAGCGCCGACATATACGACGTGGCCGTAACCGATGTTTCGGCACTGTTGCAAGCGTCCGAAATATCGGATACTCGAAACAAAGTTACTTGGTATATCCTATAGGAAAATCTTAAAGAAACGTTAATGACCACGAATGTTTAAACACAAACAATAACAATATTGGCAAAAACGTTGATCCATCAGGTAACTGCAACAGATAGACTTAATACAAAGTGATGTAATAATGACTGCCTTCACAATTCCCCGGTTCGAATTTGATAAAAAAGACCTGATTACTTGGCATTTAGTCAATCCGCTAAATCCGAATGCGAAGGCAACAGAATCCTTTTTAGATAATTTTATTGTAAGAAAATGTATTTTGTTATTTCTTTAGCGCCTGCTTAGTTGATTGCGAAGGATACATTCATAACCCTCTTTGCAATATATTATTAGATCGGGAAATTTTCAATTTTAGTACGGAGTTTAGTCATGCTTGGTAGAGTAAAAGTTGGTAAATTGTGAGCCATATGTATTGTTATACTGTTTATTGCTTCATCGCCAGTGATTGCCAATGTCAAAGTGGCAATGTTTGAAATCAATCGATTCACAAAGTTAATTCCGTTGGTTGCCTTATGACTTATAGAGACTAGAGACTTAGTGGCTCATGACTATTTGTGATCAAACTGCTCATACTTTTAAGTGAATCAGAGAGTATATAAAGCTCTCGGTCTCGGCTGTCATGAGGATTTATCACTGTCACAAAGGTGAGTCTAGAAAAGTGATCTTAACTATAATATGTTGGTATATTTTGGATTACTTTAATCGTAAATAACTCAAAGGAAATGCTTATATCTCTAAGTTCTGGCTAGACTTTTTGTTAGTGTAGTAATGGCTCTCGGTATTCAAGGTAATAATCTCGGATACTCGATAATCTCATAATTATACCTACTAGTACTACAATATTGTATCATTACTTTTAGACATCAGATTCTATTCATCCAGAAGTACTAAGCAGCAGACAAATAGTAACCAAATAATTTATAATCAATAATACTATTAAGGCACATATTTAAACTGTGCAGTAGAACCGTGGTCTTAAGTCCTCTTTACGAGCTCCTCCAGGGAACTGGCAAGTCATCGAAGATAGTGGTGAAAGTAATAAATAATAAACGATACAGCTATAAGTACTTTATGGACAACATTAATGTCTTCCAACGAATAAATTATGTAGATGTGATGTGGAATTATTTAAATGAAGTCAGTGATCGCACGAAACAATTTATTATGACTGACCTGTTGATCTGGTGGCCCTGACTGCAATGTTTGAGATTGAAGGGTCAGTTCTGACCTGGGGCAAATCTTTGAGAATACGAGTACTTGTTTAGTGTTTGGGTGAATTTTGCGGTATTATGTCGGTATATTAGTATGTTTACCATTGTTTGGCTAACATATTATAGGATCTGCCATGTTACAGTTGTCTTAAAACGTGTCCTGGGATGATAAGCACGTGAATTTTTTGTTATGCTTTTCACAACTACTGAAAATAAAAGTAATTTTTGTCCTTTTTTAGCCAAGGCATTTTACAAAATTCCTATGTAGGGAGTACTGTTCGCATTCTAAATAAAGAAAATTTTAGGGTCGACAGCTCCCCCCCCCCCGCGGGATCTCCACCTTGTCGTGGTGGGAGGGCTCAGTAACCGTGGATTGGTTACCCGCGGTGAAGCTAAGAGGGATCCAGGAGGGGACGCTCCGCGTGGGTTTGACGGGGCCTGCGCAGGATGCGTTGGACGCATCCTGTGCAGGCCCCGTCAAGCCCGGTGCGGGTGCGGGGGACAGTTCTGTCTGACCCTCGCAGTCGGGTGCGGTCGCGGGAGGAGAGGCGTGTCAGTGTTGCGTTGCCGCGCGCCCCATCTCCCGCGACCATGTGGGGGCGCACCATTCGATGCGTCGCGGTGGGGCCGCAGAGGAAGAGGAGATGCGGTGTTGCGTTGCCGTCCTCCCTATCCTCTGCGGCCGCTGAGTGTTTTGGCGCGGAGCGGGAGAGCGGCGGTTACACCTTAGTCCGCCGCCAAGGGAGTTTTGTTCGGGGCCCGCCTGACCATCCGGCGGGCCAATACTCGTCGGGGGGTAGCGACGAATGCTTATGTGAATTCCTACCCTCCGATACACAGGTACACGAGGAACACGTGTTGGTTTTTAGTCAGTATGAGTCTGACAGTGCCCTTCGTCCTTCTCCCGGGGCGGAGGGACTCCATAAGGATTTTCCAACACAACACAAAAAAAAAAACAAAAAAAAGGGTCGACAGCTCATTGAACTTTCTAGTAGAACTAAGACTTTTACTTATAATTTAGGCTTTTGCAGATTTGATACACGAAGAAACTAGACGACACGAATAGGTATTATACCTTCCACATATTTTATTATCACCCAAGAAAACCACAAGTACGATATTGAGTCAGTTTTAAACAATATAACGACATTATTCACCAATTCCAAATAGCACTTCCAACGAATAAAATAGTATCCAACACAATTCCTCCTCAATTAGGTAAAGAAAAGAGAAACGTCGAGACGTTACGAGTACTGCTATATCTGAAATTAGGTAACAAAACAAATTATGTTGTACAAATTTACTTCTCTGGTTCTTAATACTATTTATTCGTCGCTATCCAGGCAAGATTCTCTTGAGTCATTTTAGCAGCTGTATGAATGCCTTTGTTACCTAAGTGATACTACGCAAAGCATTTTCTCAAAAAGTGTTACAACTTTATAGTTATAAGACTTTTTAGTTATAGTGTAAAGTGTACGATTATGTATGCGTGTTTGAATATACTTCTAACTTTCTTGTCTTGTCAAAGGTACACTGTTCATAGAGTGGTTGCGGTTGGTCTTATATGGTATTTGTAGCGGTTTGGGTACTCATCAGTTATTCTTCAGTCTTCCAGATATGAGCCACTTTCCCTCCATTTCTGCTGGTTCGCTGCGCACACTCAGACACGGTAGTCTGCGTTTTATTTGTTTTTGCCATTACTATATTTAGCAGTACAGTGGCATTATTTTCGGCCCGTATCAGAGATAGCATATTCCTAACAGGTAATCTGCATAATCGAACATGTTCCCTATGAATACTCTACGTGTCTGCTGCCCACGTGAAACACCGAGTGACACGCGACGTATATCACACACTAACTTTTGACATGATTTTAATTAACATACATACATACATAGACTCACGCCTGTTTCCCCGAAGGGGTAGGCAGAGGCATATTAAACGCCCACTTTTCGCCAGTGTTTTGATCCCACGTAATAGGTGGCGAGCCTATTGCCGCTTATTGGGACATTTTGTTTGCCAGAGCCTCGTCCGTTGATCGGCAGGTGCACCACTTGCAGGTGAGGTTGGCTTGGGACCCTAAGTTCTTGGTTTGAACCCTATGCACCCATTATTTTAATTATTTTAAGTAACACCTGCATAATTTTTAGGTTTACCGGATGTTTGTCTATATGCTGGTCTATGATTGAAAGTCACAACAACAGGCAAAGTCAACTAATACTTTGAGGGGTTGAATATACTGACTTCATAGTTTTTATATGGTGGCCAGACTTGATTTTCAAGTTTTCAAAAACATTTTAAAGTAGGTAAGTATACGGCTAGCGGTCAACTAACACCTGTATGGTTTTAATATAATGACTTTATAACTCTTATACAGTTGCCAGACTTGATAGATATTACAAAAAAATATAAATCTTTTTAAAGAACATGGTCAGTGGTTGCCACATATTTTCAAATGAGTTCATTACCCACCTACCTCTACTGATTGTACAAATCTATATTTTTTATATCTAATTGTTGATAATAATCTGAGCACAGCATAACTTTGGTACATTTTGCTTGACTGTACAACCTACACGTATGATGTGGTGGTTTAAACAGTCGCCTTGTCGCTTAGCACTGCACCGAGTAATGTGGGCCCACACGAATCAAGACTTTATTTGATCTACAATTTATATTTATTGTGTCTAGTCTACCTTGAATTGAGTTTGTTGATTTAATTTTTGCGAAAAAAATGAAGTGGGATATGCTTTTGGATAGCCCTTAAAAATATGCTGTAATATATTAAAGCAGAAATCCAAAAAATGCCTTCTAAAGAATGAGTGTAAACATTACAAGGAATTAGTCTAGAAGAGGTTTTCGTTTTCATTATTTCACGCAATGTCATTTGATATACGAGTGCGCACGCAACGTCGTACACGAGATCCGTTGTAACTGCACAAGACAGTAACTGGAGCTAGTTGAAGGCAAAAAAAAAAATATTACCATAGGAAAATACAAGAAGCAAATAGTTTATTTGAGAAAGATTAAGTATCAAAGCAAACAATAGCTTATGTTGATATTTGTATATTTTGGAAGGAAGAACATCACTGGCAGTAGCTTATCAATTTAGTAACAAAAAATATTAATCTAAATATAGCGTAAGCTTAGAAAATAGATTCTATTGCCCAGTACACTTTCTCTACAAGCAAAAACAAAATTTGCTTGAGTGTTTTTGGCAGTATAGAATTGTGCGCGCCAATTCATTTACACAAGCAAACTGGTGTGGAACGTGAATCATTACTGGTCAGGCTTGACTACAACAAAATACATGCAGGTACAAAAACTCTACTCAATGCAAGTTGAGGAAATATACCTACATAACAATAATTAGAAGAAATCGTGTAGGAATTTAATTTTAAGCCTATTGAGCAAAGCCTGTTTAAGCCTGTCCAATACGAGTCTGAAATTGTCTTCTTTCTGTTTCGATTTTACACTTCTAATGAATTGTGTGCATGAGAAGCCACATCAAATACAAGGATGCCTGAAATTAATGCATTCTCGTTCTATTCGTTTGCTGGTTTGACTCAGAGTTTTTATGTATAGAAGACCAGATATCTTTCATGACGTTTCCATGGTTAGCCTTCTTTTTGTATGAACATTACACCTACAACATAAAATTGTCAATTATAGCTTGCCCGTGCCTCGGACAGCACGTTATGAACTGACACTGGTGTAATCCATAAAATTCGTTATGCCTTTAGATTGCCGGGTCGTTAGGAAATGGCAGTCACGCTGTGGAAAAGCTCTGGTTCTCTCTTCTGTCACATCAAGTTAGGTTAGTAGAACAATAAACCTTAAACATACTGCCAATATGACAACAACTTCACAGAAGCCACATAAAAGCAAGTAGCTTATCACTGACACGTCTAAACACTCCCTACAATGAATGGCTCGAATAATTTAATAATTCATTCTACTCCGCCTGGGAAATTTTACAATAACGAAATCTTAAACCCTATTATGCTAACCATAATGACTAATATTCCTTAAAGTACCTATAGTACCAGCGATTCGTTCTATTATATTCATTCGTGTTATTTGACATAGCTATTGTTATTCTATGATGAACACAATATGTAATTGAAACGTTTTTATACATTATGGATGAGGGAACTGATTCATTTTGGATGCCATTTTGTGGGTACGTGTTGATTTTGGACCCATATGACAATATATACTTTCAGAGTGAAATATTATTGGATCTCTGTTATTATCTTAATATATAAAATCCTTGCGTTACTGACTGACTGCAACCGGGGACCGTAAGGGTGCACTAAGACGGGATTTCCTGAAATTCCCACGGGATCAGGAAAAACGGGAAATCCGAAAATATGTGCGTGCGAAGCCGCTGGCGTCGACTAGTATTTTGATAAAATTGTTGACACGTATTGTTCAGTATTTTCCTTCTTTTTAGAAAGCATACTAAGATTTAGTTTAACTTAGTGTGTTGACAAAAAAGGCGTTATTTTTGTGTGTTGTGAATGGCAATCAGACTTTTTTCCGTTGTTGCTTGGGTTTTCTTCAGTGGAAGTGTTTCAAACTTATTGTACTTGATACAATAATTCGCAATTTGACAAATACCTAGAATAATTATTATAGAGGATGCCCGTACCTACGCTCGCACATTTTATTTTAACCATGTCTGCCCGATCCCGTGGAAATTTCAAGAAATTCCTTCTTAGCGCACCCCTGCAGTCCCCAAGGAACATACATGCCAAATTTAACCCACCTGTGCCCAATAGTTTTGATTATGCGTTATCTGTCAGTCAGTCAGTAACGCAAGAATTTTATTCTCACAGATTACTAAACTATTGTCAATTGTATAAATTTAACCATAGCATAGTCCGATTAAGGAAATAACTTTACCAGCCTCGGTTTTGTCATTTTTTTACAGACAATCTGCAGTTGATTCGAAAGACAATCGATAATCAATATCCGGAAAAACCAAGTGAAGCCAAATCGATTGTCACCGAGTTAATCAGTCGCTTTCGAGCTCCGGAATCCAATAAAGTCGACGTTTATTATTTGCGTTAACACAATTTATAAAAAGAACCTACATGAAAAATTTATTATTATTGATAATACTCGGTTCTACCATTTCTACACTCGGTTCATCGGGACATCAACCTAATTAACTGAAGTAAAGTCGCTTTTTAAAAAACAAAAACCGAAAACTTTATAAATTAAAGGACATTATACCATATAACATTTTTATTAAAGTTTATAAACGTAGGGCAAAAAGTATCTTGTCTCGTAAGTGTAAGTAATATGTATATGTATTTCTATGAGCTAAAAGGTTTTGTTGCAATGACCCTCGTTAATATTTGTACATGTTTAAAATATGAGGTGAGGTCGGATATTGTGTTGTCACGAGTGAGCTCTAGTGACACGAGTTTATTGTGGGCACAATTCATTCAAATTATTGTGGTCTATTTGACGGGAGTCCTGCATAGCTTCCGCATAAGTATAATATAGGTATAGTTCTACATCTGCATAAGAGCCGCTAGTTTTAATAGTCTACACCTCAATAGTTTGTCATGTTTGTGTTAACATCTAATATATAAAATTCTCGTGTCACAGTTTTCGTTCCCATACTCCTCCGAAACGGCTTGACCGATTTTGATGAATTTTTTGTGCTTATTCGGTATCTATGAGAATCGGCCAACATCTATTTTTCAAAAAAAAAAAAATTTTGCAAAACAACGTTTGCCGGGTCAGCTAGTCTAATATATAAAATTCTCGTGTCACAGTTTTCGTTCCCATACGCCTCCGAAACGGCTTGACCGATTTTGATGAAATTTTTTGTGCTTATCCGGTATCTATGAGAATCGGCCAACATCCATTTTTCAAAAAAAAAAAAAAGAAAAAAAAAATTTGCAAAACAACGTTTGCCGGGTCAGCTAGTGTTGTATAAAATACTAGAAAACTACATTGCTATAGCCAAATACATTACATTATTTATTAACTAAACTGACAAATTTACAGAAAATCAAGTAAGGAATACAATATTGTCCACAACATAATGTTCCGTGGCTAAGCTTTGCGCTAAATGCTTGTAATTCCTCAGCTTCACCTCAGGAACTGGCGTTTAAACTAGTAACCAACCATGTTAATCATGTAATTCCGGACCCTTAGAACTAAGATCTAAAAGTAAAGTTGACGGATACCTTAATCTACCAACTCATTCCAATACACAAATTCAAATTCACACATTGCATCTTCGCTAGATAGCGTGGCTATGAGAAGAACCTGGAAGAAATTCTTGCCACTCCTTTACATCGTCAAATTGTTACAATTTTCTCCATACAAACCGAACTACCTATAAGTACGTATGCATACAACATTTTAAAATCAAATGGCTTTGGTAAAACATGTCATGACGTCAGGGAATTCGTTAAGGGAGGTCTTAACATAGAAATGCAAATTAGAAAAGGAACACCTATTAGGCTGGGCGCATACGCTCGGTTTCCTGAGTAGGTTTGCTGATCAGGAATTCAGATTCGGAATTCCGTGTGCCTAGCGCAAATATCCGTTTCTTTGTATTAGGAATTTATACTGTCAGTTCGAATAGAGACGCTTCTGTGAAAGCACAAATGGACGAAGACGATGAATTGATTGCTATTGCACTTTTACTGAAGCTAGACATGAAGAAGAGGAGAAAACGTCGTTACTGGGTACATCCGTGCTACGGTTTTGGCGCGCTTCCGAATAGATATTTCCGTTCGTGTGCGGCGAACGATACGAAATGTATGACAAGCACTGCGTTCGGAGTGACGTCATTAGGTTTTTTCCGTTTTTACGACCCGAACACACTAGCACTAGAAATAGTAAGGATGTGTACGCCTTGTTTAACATTATGTATCTAAATGAAGCATTCAGGTTTCCGAATCTGAATTCATGATCAGGAAACCTAATCAGGAAACCGAGCGTATGCGCCTAGCCTTAAAAGATTATTTGACAACTACCACGCGGTTTTCCATCTACCCTCGACGTAAAATATCATTATCATCATCATTGGCCCTGTATAATTATAGATTGGCCCACTGCTGGGCACGGGCCTCTTCTCATAATGTGAAAGATAAGGCCATAGTCCACCACGCTGGCAAAATGCGGGTTGCCAGACCTCACATGTCGTCCGAGAAGATGGAGATTATGAAGAACTCTCAGACATGCAGGATGCCTGAAAATGTTTTCCTTCACCGTTTAGCAAGCGAGAATTAAAAATTTAATACGCACATAGCTTCGAAAAGTCATTGGTGCGCGACGTGGATTCAAACTCGAGACCCTCTACGTAGCAGTCTGTCGGTCTCTCCACTAGGCTATCGCTGCCAATTTTATCAATTTCATTATACTAAGTGGTGATTGTCACCAAAAATTGTGAAATAATTTTGGACACATACCGGTGGGAAAAGAGCCATATGGTTACCGATAAATAAATTAAAAGGCAAATCTATAATCATAATCTATATCATCTATAATCATAATCTATAATATAATCATAATATATAAATCTATAATATCGTTTGCTACATCCAATTAATAGAATAGAATAGAATAATTTATTTGTAAAAAATGTGGTACATTTACAGGTGTTATACATAATATCGAATCACACATTTCGCCAGTATTGGCATACAAATTTAAGTACAAAATTAAAGAACTTAAAAATTAAATCATTATTAAATACATTTAAACCAAATTTATTACATGACATCATCAATTCATCACACGCATCAACATTACACTATAAAATTAAATCATTTACCTAAAATAATGTATGTTACATTTATATCATAATTATATTCTCTCTCTTTATCTTTTACAAGGTTTCAGGTTAAAAAAATCATGCATGTTATAAAAAGTTTGTGTAACAAGCCATTAACAGCTACTGAATAAATTATTGTTACAATATTATGGTGTTTGTATTGTTAATGAGGTGTCATTAACGAACTTTTGGGCTGTAATCCAGCTATAGTTTTGGACGTGTAATTTGAAATCAGTTTTTTTATTGTTGAATAAAAAATACCACACTGATAGCAGAATGACGTGGCGGTCATGAATTCATGCCTTAAATCCACATATTTATAGTTTTTTTTCAAGATCAATATTTCTTTCTGTGATTCCTAAATTGTTATTCAAAATTAGACTTAGACAGACTAACAAATGGTGCAAATATGTATTTATTTAATCGTTTGGAGTTGAAACGCTGGAGCCATGAGGTAATGAAATGAAATGAAATAGTTCTTTATTTCGTATAAACTTTGCAAGTACTTACGAAACGTCATTTAAAAAGAGCATTTTATACAATTATTTTTGTGTGCCGAATTAGAACAGCTCAATCCCAAGCGTTTTGGTCGTCTTTATATTCAGATATTTTATAGTATGCTTTTGAACATAATTTCGCTTTAACAATAATTTTGAACTTATTTATAGACAAGTTTCTTAAATTATGAGGGAGCTTGTTATAAAAGCGTATACATTGCCCCATAAAACAGCTACTTATTTTGTGGAGACGAGTGCTATGAACTACCAGATTATTCTTGTGTCTCGTATTTACAGAATGTATATCACATTTTTTACTAAATTTGTCAATATTTTTATGTACATATAACAGATTTTCATAAATATATTGTGATACAACAGTTAGAATGTTTATTTCTTTGAATTTTTCTCTTAGAGTAACTCTTGGACCGAGGTTATAAATTCCCCTTACAGCTCTTTTCTGTAGAACGAATATTGTATTTAGGTCTGCAGCACTCCCCCAGAGAAGAATTCCATACGACATTAAGCTATGAAAATAACTGAAATAAACCATTCTAGCTGTTTCTAAATCTGTAAGGCGTCTAATTGTCTTAACTGCATAAGCTGCAGAACTGAGTTTGCCCGATAGCCTTTCAATATGTGGACCCCATTATAGTTTGGTGTCGAGCATAATACCTAAAAACATGGTTGTCTCGACGGGCTCAATCCTCGATTCATTAAGTTGCACATCACACATGTAGAAGTGCGAGGTCTCATTTTAGGGATGCAATGAGATTAGTCGACGCCTTGCGTAAACAGGAGGTTGGCACATACTTGGCGCAAAAGCAAAGTATAGCCATATAGCATGGCAATGCTGCCAGTCTTCTGGGGACGCTTTCAATTGACAGTGTTGTGGAAAACTTTCGGGACGCCTTCTAAATCTGTATATATAAAATTCTTCCGTTACTGACTGACTGACAAATAAGCCACAACTATTGGGCACAGTCAGACAGTCATCAAAACAATTGGAAGGAATGATATCGGAGCTTTGTACCGTTAGCAGCAAAAAAGGACTTAAACTAAACACATCTAAAACAAAAGTAATGACTAATGATCAAAAAATACCTATAGTAGTAAACAACTTTCAACACTTAGAGTTTGTAGAGAGCTAAATATATACTTAGGAAAAAACATTTCATTCCGCAACTCTAGAAACAAAGATGAGATTGATAGAAGAATAAACATTACATGGAACAAGTTCTGAAGTCTAAAAGAAATAATGAAATCTACACAACCTTTAAAATTGAAAAAGAAAGTTATGGATGGATGTTTTCTGCCCTGCATGTCATATGGATCACAAGCCTGGATTTACAACAATTATATTAAGGCGATGTTATACCTCAGAAGCCGTGAAACACCTAATTTTTCGTCGCGCATCTAGCCATAACGGCACATATTACAAAAAATAGAGCTTAAAGTCAAAAGTCTAAACAAAAGACTTTTGAAAGAATTTTTCATGTATGTAAAATAGAATCACGGTAAAAAAATCACAAAATCGAGACAAAAAATAATCTTTCGTCTGACTGCTTGCAATATTTTGATCGTAAGCTGTGATATTTTATTTGATAATATTGTAGAAAATCTAATGAACTAAAGAATGACCCTATTTATTTTCATATTATACGTGTATATTTTGTAAAATTAAATAAAATCTGCCAAACGTCTATGATTTTGACGCTCGGTAGATCCCATCAATATCAAACGCTTGCAGCGGTGTACTGAGTGTCAGTTGCTAGTTTACGCCCCACCCAGACCTCATCATTCGGCTATGAGCCCTGTGAGTATCTCTCACAAGCAAGCGACATGACCTATCGGTCATGTCGCTTGCGTCTCCGCTGCACGAAATTTTACGTAAACCTGTTTGTTATTATAATACTTACGCCAAATTGAGTTCGTAATTTCATGTTTTATGTTATAGATTGAATACTTTGAATCAAATAGGCTTTTCATGTAACTATGGGCACATATAATTAGGACCTAAGTTTATACTCTTGTTGCGTTTAATGTGTTATTGTTTCTGTGCTTATAAATATATAGTTAGAATAATAAAATATGGACAATTAGAGAAATGAAGTTCTACGAAGGATTTGTACAAGAAAGCGTCGTAATAAAATAGAAATTCATCCATGGCCAAGTGATTATGAAATATGTAACATTTTTAAACAAATTATTTTCAAAAGAGTCTTTTATGACTAACTATGTTATAGATTATCGATTATGCATAATATAATTATATAAATTATTCTCACAATACATAGCTGCCACAGTTTTCAATTTTTGAAAGAGTAATAACATAAAATCGAATCATTTTATGTATAGGTCGGTTCATGAAAGATGACCACTGCACAGAAATAATTTTTTGAGGCGCGGGTGGAATACCAATGGCGTGACTCCGTTCTTGACGCATTCCCTAAATGCGTCAAGAATGGAGCCATGCCATTGGTGCACGAATGTACATATGCGTGACGGCCGCCATTTGTGATCAACTTTCGTGAACCGATCTATACCTATATTGCAAATTCATTAGCTTGTCAGAGCGCCTGGAGCGCTAAGATGCCGCCACGGCGAACAATAAACGGCGCTAATATGGCGCTCCGCAATCCGCACACAAGCAGTAACGAATGTTGTATTATTGTGTTGTGAACATAAACCTATTAAGGTACATCGGGTAAAACATCACATTTATAAGAAGGTGACTTCTCTGTTTGCTATAACACAAGATATAGTATTTTTTTAATAATAAAGTACGTAACTAATTATCTTTATTGTAATTACAGTGAAGTTAAAGATAACAGTTCTGCAACGTCTTACACACATTTGACTGCAGTCATTCCTAACACGATCTGTTCAAGAGCTAGCCAAGAAATGCCAAACAATTTTTTTAACAAAGGAGATGTTTCATTTTTGGCTACAAAATGTACCATACCTTAAAAAATAGGGAAAAATATCATAAATCAGGGAAAAATATTATTCCAAGAATTTACTCATATTTGAGATCATAGAAAATAAAAATATTTCTCTGTTCTTGCCATATTCAATATGGCGGTTTAATGGATTGTAGCATGATACCCATTGATACCTAATGCGTTCAGAAATTGTTCGAGATGAAATGACAGAAGGTAAATAACACAAAGATGTAAAATAAAAATAGTTACGTATACCTCAACTGCAGCATACTGCGACTACAATAAAAATAATTTGGTATAATCGTTATGAACCTATCATAAGGTAAAAAATTGTTTTAAAACTGCACAGGTCTTACAGGTCCTGTGCATTTCGGAACGAAATATTCGTTTTGACATTTTGATGTTAACACTTGACAATTATTTTATGTCAATGTTTTCACAAAACGTCATTTGCAATTGTCACAATATTCCGCCATGACTGTTGAGATAGACGTCAAAGATTATTTTATTTTATTTTCTACATCTTCAAAACTATTTTAAAGTGGGTATTTTTAGTTTAATTATGTTTATGGGTTAATTTCCTAGGATTTTTAATATGGTACATGTTGTAGCCAGAGTTCCATACAAAAAGGAAACATCTCCTTTGACTCTAATTCCGTAGTGATAAGCAAAAATCACAAGAGGGATAGCAGTGACTGGTTCGAATTGCGTAAAAATATATTGAATTGACAGATTGAAATTTAGGTATAGTGGTAAAAAGAAGAGATAACAGCAGTAAAGCCAACTTAGTAAAAAATATTTTGTACAAATAAAATATTTGCAATGTAAAATCAGTTGCGCCTGGAATCTAAAATGAACAACTGGCTTTGCAACAACTAACGAAGCAAAAAAATGTAACAATCGAGCCTTGTGGATTATCCCTTAATTGGTGCCACGCCAGATGGATTAAAAGGTCCAAACACGATTGTGGAAATTTAAAGTTCTATAGTTGCCTATATGAATGGCCTGGAGAATAGTATGAGAGCAAATAAAATACAAATATGGAAACATGATAAAAAAGTGAACTGACTAGTCTAAACAAATATTGTAATTGTTATTACCAAATTCAGGGGCAACGCCACGTTACACGCAAACAAAAGTGTTTATTTGCTGTGTGGAGTGGCGAAAGTATACCACTAAAAATAGAAATTATAGAAAGAGATGATGTTTTCTGGGAGAAGAAAAGCTTGTGGCGTTTTATATGAATTGGCAGTTGCCTGAAATTGTTGATTCTCGTCAAGCTCAAGGGATGGCATTGCGAGATCACGGAGAGGAAAATGTTTCATCAGTGCTTGAAATTTCTACAATTCCAAGCCGTAAAAGGAAAGTAAATGAAACTGTGCCTCGTGAACAAAAGCAAATAATAAGTATTGAAGCCTTATCACCTCACACACTGCCTTTAACATTCGATGAGAATAAAGAAAACCTGCCGGGTTGTAGCAGACAGCTAACTTTTCATGAGCTGTAAACTCTGTATTTCGTAAATAAATGATAAATGAATATAAATAAATATCTTTTAATATTTATTTTCTTTGAAACAACACATATTTGAAGTGAAAGAAAATTTTTATATTTTCCATACAAACATGTATGAGGAGAGCTAACGAAAAAGCAGTAACTCAAATTCTAATTCTATAATTTTCTAAGCGACATAGCAGTATCTCATGAATAAGGTATATCCACATATATTTTTGATGTTTCATCTATTTTGAAAAATAATAATGGGTTGGGTTTCGAAACGAGTCGCCTGAATTTGAGGATATTGGTAGTGTAGGGGGCTTAAGGGAGTTCGTTTTAATCCCCTAAAAGTAATTTTGGCTGCCGGAGTTGCGTCTAAATATTTTTAAACAATTTCCAAAACTTCATAAATAATTCGGCAATCATGCAAAACGGAACGTAGTTTTTATACTTTAATACAGTTTTACAAATGTAATTTTAAGGTTTTATGTGAAAAACGTGAAACGAAACGCAAAACTGCCATCTTGGAATGATCATATTGACAGCTAATGTCAAATTTGTGCGTCATTGCTTTCGAGTGCCTAGGGTTAGGTGCGACTACTAATAAGTAACTAAATAGGTTATGTTAGGTTCTCTTTTGACCCTTAATCCGAAAATAGGAGCCCCTGCAGCCGGGCTCCATCAACTTTAGTTTATTAAACTAGTGTGATGAATGTGGAAGTTGGCAGTGCCATACACACCGATGTTTGGAGATATTTTTTTTCAGAGGAAACCAAGTATTTCCGGCAAGTGGAAATGGTGGGGGGGTTTCAAGACCTCCCCTTCTCCCTCTCCAATCACTCACAACCCCTAAAAACGGCGACGTATTTCGAAACCCTTACCATAATAATTATACGTATAATAACAATAAACATCCATAAATAAATAAAAGAAATCAACTTTTACTAAACTTCAATTGTCTCGTAACTCGCTTTAGTTGAGATACGGCTTTTGCGCTTAGTAGAACAGTATTGTGTTATTTAGGGTACCGTAGCCAAAAATTGTAAAAACGGAACCCTTATAGATTCGCAATGTCTGTCTGTCTGTCCGCCCGTATTTCACAGCCAATTTATTGCAAAACAGATTTGAAAACTGGCAGGAATGGAATTAGATGTAGGTATTCTATGAACTGCTTCACTATTTTTATACAAAAACAAAACAAACATAATAATGGCCTCTCCATACATGGAACTGACTTAATTATTTTTTTCATCTTACGGCACATAGGTATTAACCTACTTTCGTCAACTATTAATACCTATAACGTCTAATGTAAACCAGTTTTGCTCATGGCTGCACTGAGAACAAAAATTGCGCTATGTCTATATTGTACAAACAGATTGATGTTTGTAATATAAATTTTAATATCATTATCTCAATTCAATATGCTAAAACGTTTTGCTTGCGATTTTGAAATATTGGAATACGTATGTCGCCAGAATACGGCCGCACGCGACAAGACTGAAGGGGGGCGCCCCGCAGTAGATGGAGCTAAGCTCCCTTCACCTCCCCTGCTTCACCTCCTCATTTACCAAAACAGTCGCTTAGGACAGCGCCTTAAAGACATAATACTAAAAACACAGCGAGCCATGGAAAGAAGTATCCGGAATATTAGATTGAAAGATAAGAAGAAAGCAGAAAAAATAAGGAAAGAAACTAAGGTGATAGATGCTCTCCAACATATGAAATGGCTGAAATGGTAGTGGGCTGGCCTCGTGGCAAGGCTGACAGATAAAAGATGGACAATTGGCAAAAAACTGGTCAGGACCAAGTGGCACTAGAACGAGAGGACGTCCAAGGGAATGCTGGGTAGACGAAATTAGGAAAGCTGCTGGAGATGACTGGACAACAAAAGCAAAAGCAAGGAAAACCTGGAAACTGTTGGAGGACGCCTATACCCATCAGGGACCTTAACATGTATGTGATTTTAGTTATTTTATGCTATTATTTTTTTGTTATACTTTTTTTTGCATGTTAAGGATATAAAAAGGCTTTATTATTATTATTATTGGGCACAGAAAGAAAAAATTGGCATGTATGTTCATGTGGGGACCGTCGAGGTGCACTAAGAAGGGATTACCCGAAAGTGCCAAGGTATTGGACAGAAACTGTTAAATAAAGAAAAGTGTGCGGGCGTAGTACTAGCGCAATTCTATAGGATGCTCGCAGGGCATCCTTTTCCCGGTTGCATCCAAGACTTACACGTCTAGGAGCCCGGGGTCCGCTAACTACTAAAGATATAGCGATATTCCATGGTTTAGACCAGTATCAGTTTATTTGCTGACTCCCCGTAATGACTGTCAAAGATCTTCATGACAACTGGGACCGACGGTTTAAACGTGCTCTCAGAGGCACGGGACAAGCGATAATTCATAATTTAATACGCACATAACTTCGAAAAGTCGGTGGTGCGCGCCGTAGATTCCAAGTTAATGGCAGTCTGTAGGTACTCGTATATCCACTAGGCTTTCGCTGTCTCTACGCAATACCCAACCCCAAACTAATTAAAAATAATTTATCGGTAAGAGATCCATTCATGTTTTTAATAAGTCTTTAGAATCTGATACATTCGCTACAATAATTAGCTTTGATACATTCGCGTTAAGGCGTACAAATATAAAGAGCCTATTGTTGTAGGACGACTATAGATTTATTCTTTGTCTGCGAAGTCACATTATTGTTATTTTAACACAAAGGCACAGTAAAACTCTTAAGGTTTCATTTAAAGAAATACTATATATAATTCCAGACTTAGTTAAAAATTAATCAATGAAAGAGACTCTTAATTAAATTCGATTCTTATTTATTTAACGATGACATAACGTGTATGCGATGTATCTTTTATGATATAACGTGTGCCACAAGATTTTAGGTTATCATACTTGAATCACATAGGCAGCGATAGCCAAGTGGTTATACCAACAGACTGCCATACAGAGGGTATCGGGTTCGAATCCACGGCATTCATAGGCAGTCGCTCTGTGGAAAAGCTAATATTCAGCTAAATCCGGTTAGACTAGAAAGCGGACCCCAGATTGAAACTGGGATAACGCTAAGAGGAGGAGAACAAATCTATGAAAGAATCTTTTTAAATTAAATTCATATTTATTTAATTTCGCCATACGACGTGCTGAAAATTTAAGGGTATCATACTTGTATCAAGTATTGTATTAGTTTTAGTATAGTAAATGTTACATTACTAAAGTTCTAAATATAACTCGACGCTAAGTTTTTGCAAAGCTTCTTTAGTCCTCGTTTATAACGCACTAAAAATATTATCAGTTTGTATTTCATATAATTATTATTATTTTAAAATTATTTGTATGCTTGTTACGGCCATTAAAATTGCCGCCGTCACCTAAAGCTGACGATTCCGCGTGTTTCTGTTATGCCGCCCGATTACTACAATCGATAGTTAAGTAGCTGAAGGTTCATCACGGAAATTTTAGCAGGTATGTTATTACGTTTATCCACAGAATCTTGAAACCTGATGACGTTTATTTATTATAATGTGACATGATATAGTAGTGATGATGATATATAGTAGAATGATATAGTAGCTTTTGATGGCCTTGAGTTCTCTCCAAAGCTTGGTAGCACGCTAATATGAATACCACAACCGGCCACCATTTATGACCTTCGCGAACGTTACTTAACTTTGGCGATCTGTTATGAACGACAAGTCAATCTATGAGTTTGGCTATGGCAGCAATATGACAGGTCAATATGAAACATTCTACGTATTCATTTGTGGGGCAGATTTTTATAGGGGTTTTGAATGAGCGTCAGCTGTTAAAGCACAAAATGGAGGTCCCTTATGATTGAGAGTTAAGGGTCTCATGGCGTTTTGATATCAAAGTGTTTGACATGTATTGTAGGTACACGGAAGAAGATTTACTGTTATATAGACGTCAAGTATTGGACGTCAGCAGTGGTTTACATTTAGTTAACTTTTCGCATAATTACAGGTTACAAATGTAACTATCTCATTTCATTTCGTGGATGTCATAAGAGGTGACTAAGACAAAAACACGAAACAAGTAGAATCTTATAGAAGATATTAATTTTGATTTCTAGTTACTGAAACTAGAAATCAAACCTGCCAATCTAAAAAAATAAGTTCGGTTGTGAGTTTATCGCGTTCATACAGGCAGACAGTATGACCGGCGACATCGTTTTATTATATATTCCAATATATAATCACATTTGCAGCAAATACGCAGTAAGTAAAAAAACTAAACTTCTTTCGAGTTAGCTGTAATCATGTTTCAATAAAATCAATGCGTACTTGCGGGACAAAGATTAAGAAAACAATTTATTTAAAACCTTGTAATAAACGGTACAAATGCGAGGACAGGTACGAAATTATACGATAAATTAAATACCCGCTTGAACAGATAGACGTGCTTGCTGATTGAGGCACTCGCGGTAAAGCAAAGACATTGGATACTTTGTCCTTAACTTTTTAACGTTACTAAAGATAAGTTTTAGTTATTGACACTGCGTCGAGTGTCGTGGGTTCAATTCCCACACGAGACAACACTTTGTGTGATCCATAATTTGTTGTTTCGAGTCTGGGTGTTCATTGTGTCCGTTGGTTGTATGTTTGTGAAGTCCCCTGCGACACAGGATTTATTCCTAGTGCAGGAGTTGCCTTAAAAAAAAAGAAGAAAAAAGTTGTTATAAAACTTATTCGTTATGCCAATCGGCTTAGTGTTATTTTTAAATACAAGTATTTTCTATATAGGTAATAGTAATTCTTTTGATAAAATAACAAATTTGCAAAAAAGATCGTGAAAATGTTCGTATCGAGATTGGGTCTGTTCGTTATTTAGTTCGACGAAACAAAAAACGGTGAATTTTCGTTGTTCTGTAACAAGTGAATGCTCAGGTGTATCAGCGCCGTAGGGGGAAAGTTTTGGATGCATACGGGAGAACGATTCTGATGACTTTATTTTTACTTTTTTTTTATAGCTTGATTCGTGAAACGAAATGCACATGTACACTCTGCACAATCTGTCCTGATAACTCACTACGTCTCCTTTCGGGTTTTTTTTTATGTTAATAGGCGGCAAACGAGCAGACGGATTGCCTGATGGTAAGCAATTACCACCGCCCATGGACACAAGCAACACCACAGGAGTCACAAGTGTGTTGCCGCCCCTAGGGGTTGGGAATGGGGATAGGATGAGGAGTGGGATGAGGGAGAAGGAATAGGGGATAGGGCACTCTCACTCACCGAACGAAACGCAACAGTTTAGGGACTGTTACTTTACGCCGATTTTCTGTGAGAGGGTAGTAATTCCTCGGTCGAGCCGGCCCATTCATGCTGAAATCAGCAAGGCTCTACTACCTATAAAAGGGTGACGGCGTGGGCAAAATCTAGAAGAGCCATCAGGTAAATTATATCTTTCTGACAATTATAAATTGATCATCAGTGGATATGGTATCCACTGCTGGATATAGGCCTCTCCAATGGCACGCCAATGACCTCGATTGTCAGCTTTTTGTGTGCAGCCGTTGCCGTGAAATCGCTTAATTTCCTCATTATAAATTACTGCTGATATCGCCTTATCAAATCCGTTGTCAGCAACAGAACGCCATTTTGGTGCATATAGTAATTTTGATAGGAATTATATTTTCGGTAGGAATAGTAGTTTTGGTATTTTTTATGTGGAACAAATTACAGCGATTCATAGTAGGTACTATTGTCATTAATTATAATAAAATATTACAAGTGGTAGTTATGGTAGAAATTGTAGCTTTGGTAAGAATAGTAGTTTTGAGAGAAATGGTTCTTTTGACAGCACCGGCGGTTTTGGTAGAAATGGTAGTTTTGAAAAAAGTGGTAGATATTATAGTGTTAGTACGAATAGTAGTTTTAATACATATATTAATTTTGATAAGAATTGTATTTTCGGTAGGGATAGTAGTTTTGTTAGAAATTGTATTGTTGGCATATATGGTAGTTTTGGTAGCATGTTACTTACGATTGCTACCAAAACTAACATCTTTATCAAAAGTACCATTTCTACCAAAGTTACCATTCCTACCAAAATTAAACCTACCGCATGATCCACAAAAAAAAAAAATTATTATGTATAGGTAATACACATTAATACCGCGCAGAGAAAGTATATATGATATTATATCTATATAAATGTACATTGCGCGAAATTCGATGATCAAACTCTTAATATCGTTATTATTATTTTTTTTTTGAATGAATAGTTATTTTGGTGTGTAATTACACTATTAATACCTAATTATTTATACCTATTATTTATACCTAGATATTTTCTTTTTATAGAGAAGAAAAGCATAAAGAGCTAAAAAAAACCGGTCAAGTGCGAGTTGGACTCGCGCACCGAGGGTTCCGTACAAACCTGTAGGTATATAAGTAAAAGTTCACCAGTCATAGTTATGGTATTTTCATTGCAAAATGAAAACCATGACATTACAGTATGGAAAGCTGGAGGAGCATAAATTAAAGAAAAAGGTCCCTTTGTCGTATGTAATCATTCATCCTTTGTTTAAATTAACATATTATATCGCTTATTTTATAATATAACTTAAATACCTATACTAGCTAGTATATGTCTGTAATTAATAGACAAGGCTTGTTGAGACTATATTTACTTTTGTAACAGCTATTGTGTACACATGTTTAAGACAAATAAAAATATCTTTATCTTTATCTAGCCCTGCGGCAGCCTTGCAAAAGTCTGCTGATGAATGATGGTAAGATTTTTTATCAAAGTTATTGATTTACAAAGTTTTTAGTGACTATTAGAAATCTGTTACAAAAATATTAATAAAGTATTTTTAATAACTATAGTATTTAATTGCGTAAAATTTAAAACTATTACTAGGTGACTATTTGCACATAAAATAAAACAATAATTAATATTCTTAATAAAAAAATTAAAAAGTCGGGCTATCCCAGTGGTGTACGTAACGGACTATCGAGACGATCATCTCGAGTTCGATCCCCAGGTACCCCGGGCACACATCACTGACTTTTCGGAGTTACATATGTGTGTGTTTAAAACGTTAATTGTCGCTCGCTTAGTAATGTGCCCGGTAGATGGCAATAGGCTCGCCCCCTATTACATTGGGACCGAAACATAACTGGCGAAGTGTGGGTGTGTAATACACCTCTGCATACCCTTTCGGGGATAAAAAGGCGTGAAGTTATGATACGTTATATAAATTAAAAAAAAACATAAAAATGGAAATAAAATTTTAAAGTATGGAATTCAGTATCAAATTTGAACCAGACCTGTAAATGGTGACTGAAAAAGGTATGAATAGTACCACATTGAATATTGAAGTTCTAAAAACGTTATCTATAATTGTACTACTTCGTGTTGTGCTAGTGTTTATTAACGGAAACATGTTTATAGATGAAAAATATGTGGAAATTCCATTTTGGGGATTCATTCTAAAATCAATATTGAAGTTTCCCACGACAATCAGGCGAGAACATGAATTATACCTATTGAGGTATAATTCATGAGTAATAATTACTATAAGTAAATAGAATTCATTGTTGGTCGCAAATAAATGTATCGCTCCATGTGCATCAATAGATAAGGTATTAATACTGTAACATCTAGAATTTATTAACTCTATATCCATAGAAGTCATTCGACCGACAGTCATATTGTTTAAGGCAATTGCGAATGCCACATCATCTCTTTGCCGCATTATTATAGTCATTTTAAAGAGACAGAATGGTTCCCACAACGGAGCGCCAGCAAGGGGTGCCAATGGATTTCGACTACTATTTGGCTGAAAAACCAAATTGTCACCTACCGGAGGTAACAGATTGAAGTCGCCGACGCTTATAATAGATATACCAGCAAATGGGGCATCTGTGTGAAATACTTCTCGCAATCTCCTATTAATTAGGTTAAGAGTTCTACTTACTAGCATAGATTTTTCCTCCAAAATAATTAATCTTACTTTTGCAAGTTTACATGCTTAGGTATTTGCGGTACTTGCTGATAATTCAGGCATTTTTTGGTCACACTGGGATACTGGAAGTCCAAACATACTGTGTACAGTTTGACCAACGATTCCAAAAGCAGCTTCTCCCGTGTATGCACAAAGTAAGATTCTAGCATCGGCAGGATTTATACCCGGAACTCTATTAAATATAAGCATTAAATATTGATACAAACCCTTAATTAACAAACTTTTCCCCACACCAGCTCCACCACTAACAAAATAATAAAATGGTGGTGGTGATTCTTGAGTGAAAATATGTCCTACATGTAATACAAAATGTCTGATCAAAATTAAATATTCTAACTAAACTCAATTTATCATTTTCACACAATACTGCTGGTTGGACAATCTCTCCTCCTACTAAATCCGATTGATTTCCACGTAAATATAGACAATGATCTGGATCACCTTCTTGTGTTTCTAATTCATAATCGTCTAATGGACGAGCTTTTGCTTTCACTATACTATCCTCATCCTCTTCATCTATATCTACATTACGAATTGCATCCAATAGTGCCTCGAACTCATCTGGTCCCCCCAACTGATTAAATTGAAGACTTTCTGAACGGATTTCATCAATAAGTTCAATAAATTTTTGTTCGAGGTTTATAATTTCATTGACCAATTCAGTAATTTCATCCCTCCAGTTTGTGTATAACATTAGCTATTCCCTGTAGGAATTGTCAGGATCTTGAGCCCTATTATATCCCCGGAAACGTATGACCCTGGCTTTTCTTCTTTTTCTCACGTATCCATCATTATTTAACAGCGCAATCCAATTTCCTATACATTCATGGTCAGTGTTTTCATCTTCATGTGTACACGAGATTTTACTTGAAAAAGTATAATACGCAGCAAAATAAGCTAAACTCATTGTATCAAACGTTTGATGATATGGCCGATTTTTATAGTGATCCAATTTTTTTGACGATGGATCCAAGGACTGCAAATCTATTATTTATCTGTGCTTTAAGACTTTGATGACGTGTGCTATAAGATCGTACCAAATTTCAAGATTTTGAGTTCACGGGAAGCACCCTGTAGGTTTCGATTCCCTTGGGTGTAGTCGCGAGTTTGAAAATATGATTATATTGCTCTTTCTTTTGATCGCGTAGACATAGAAGTTTGATTTTGTTACAGCCTAACGGTGTTATATACCTGAGTATTTGATATGAATTTCAATTTAATACCTTTACACGTTCAAGAGAAAGGGGTAGTAAGTTTAAATTTATTAAAAATATTTTTTTATATGCTAGAACTAAAAATTTACGGTTTTCGCAATTTTTCCTTTATATGTGATATAAGACGTTGCTTCGTACCAAATTTTAAGATTTTGAGTTCACGGGAAGTACCCTGTAGGTTTTGATTCACTTGCGAGTAGTCGCGAGTTTGAAAATATGCTTATATTATTGCGCTTTCTTTTTATTGCGTTGACATAGAAGTTTGATTTTGTTGCAGCCTAACGGTGTTTTATACTTGAGTATTTGATATGAATTTCAATTTAATACCTTCACGCGTTCAAGAGAAAGGGGTAGTAACTTTAAATTTATTAAAAATATTTTATTATATGATGTAACTAAAAATTTACGGTTTTCGCAATTTTTCCTTTATATGTGATATAAGACGTTGCTTCATACCAAATTTCAAGATTCTGAGTTCACGGGAAGTACCCTATAGGTTTTGATTCTAATGCGAGTTTGAAAATATGCTGCAATTTGCAGCATAATCGGCTGTATCTTTTGATTGCGTTGTATTAGAAGTTTGATTTTACAGCTCTTTGGAACCGTAGATTTGAGTATTTAGTATAAATTTCAGTTTGATACCTCCACGCATTCCTGAGAAAAAGGGTCTTGACAGACGGACGGACAACAAAGTGATCCTATAAGGGTTCCGTTTTTTCCTTTTGAGGTACGGAACCCTAAAAAGAGCTAAAAAGAAAAAGAAATTGTGAACGTCAAAGGGCATATTATATGTAGATATTTAGAAGATATCAAGTCTCAAACTTATGTTTCTTATTTCAGTTACCATAAACCTATAGTTTCAATGATAAATATTCCTGAAGAACCGACATGTATTGAAAGATAATAAAAATATTTTGAACAATAATAACTTCTAATTTATTTAATAAAAGAAAAAAAAAATGTTTTCTTATCGGTCACCACGCTCAAAGTGTAAATTGAATTAATATCAAAGAAAAAAAATACTGCATAAATAAAATAAATATATAATTATAATTGCATAAGTTGATAAAAATGCTATGCAATAGCTTTACCGCGGCAGTCTCCGAGTGCCACACGTCTTTTTTTTATTTAATTTATAATTTGTAAGTAGTTGTGGATTTCGAAATGTTTCACATTGGAACCGACCGACTGCGCTACGATCGCTGTGTCAAATCTATATTAATAATTTCATCAAGGGGTACGGTAGACTCTATCGAAACCTTAACTGAATAACATACCAATAACGCAACAAAACGTTCGATAGAGAAATTTATACCTACAACGTAAGACCATACAATAATTACCTGAATGCCCCGATATAGTAAATACTGCATAGCAGAGTCGTTCCTGATCAAAAATGTATTGTAACTCAAAGCGTTTGACGTTCAATATGATGCATCGGTTGTAATATCACAAGTCAAAATAAAGGCGGACCGGAATTGCGCAGAGTATGCGTTGCGAACATATTATTGAAATATGGCGGGCGAGGTTTCAGTATCGATTTTTGTTGGACATTGTCTCTTGTCAATAGAAATAAGGCAGTCTTTAGTGATACAATTGAATGTGTTTGGGACAGCTTCAATTGGTCCAAAGGGGCTTCTTGAAGTGTCCTTTTACTTGTTCAGAGATATAATGTCAATGTTAAATCTTGAAGAACATACATGCACTATTTTAATCGATGCTGGAAAATAGTAATACTTTTTTTTTTCTTATAGACTCACGCCTTTATCCCCGAAGGGGTAGGCAGAAGTGTAATATTACACCCACATTTCGCCATGAATTTCTAGGTCCCACGTAATAGGCGGCGAGCCTATTGCCGCTATCGGGCACATCACCAGACTCCGGGCTGCTACTGAGAATTCAGAAAAACCCAGTAACACTTTTGCCTGACCCGGGAGTCGAACCCGAGACCTCCGATCAGCAGTTGCATACGCTATCCTATGGACCACGGAGGCAGTCCTAATTTTAAGGTCCATATAACATGTTTGCTTTGATACAAGTGATATATATCAATATATATTATTGTGCCGTGTGGTTGACGGCATAGAATACAAGTGTCACCACCCCCTATCTTCTCGTGGGTGTCGTAAGAGGCGACTAAGGGATAACACCATGCAAATGCCATCTTTGCGTAGAGACGGAAAACTCGACATCAAACCCTATACGACTGCCTCGTTGGTCACGCGGCATAAATGTGCGCGTGGGATCGGGAGGTCCCGGGTTCGATCCCTGGGTCGGGCAGTGTTATTGGGTTTTTCTGTCACGAAATTCTCAGTAGCAGCACGGAGTCTGGAAATGTGCCCGGTACGGCAATAGGCTCGCCCCTTATTACGTGGGACTAAAGTATATCTGGCGAAAAGTGGGTGTAGAAATACACCTCTGCCTACCCCTTCGGGGATAAAAGGCGTGACGATATGTATGTGTATATATTATTGTTATGTATCTCTTTTACATGACTATTCTTTTAAAAATTGGTGTTAATATTATTATTGTTTTATTGTGTGGATTGTATTTTTTCTTAGTAGCGCATATCTAAACCATTGCGTCGTTCATCGAAACCTCGGGAAAAGGATTGGTAGTACTTCTTATGTGAAAAAATAGAGTCCTGAAAAATCAATATAATTTATTCGTATGGTCGAAATCGCAATTTGGTATAAATCTCCAACTCTTAGGTAAGCACGGTGTAAACATTGTATCCATACATTTAAAACCAAGTTAGTTGCAGAGAGTCAATTCCGATTACGTGCGCGAACAAATTGAGTTGGGTGTTGGACGGAACTTACTAGTACCCGTGTACGTAGATACTGATACTGCGGTACTGTGATTATCTTTGCAGAAAGAACAAGGGACAAGGAACAATGGACAAGGAACAAGGGACAAGGAACAAGGGACAATAGACAGAATAATCTGTATACATAAAATCCTTGCAATACTGACTGACTGACAGACAAGTTACAGCCAAAACTATTTTTGGGCTCAGGTATCCACAATCCGTAATAATCCGTAGGGGTGCATTAAGAAGAGATTTCCCGAAATTCTCATGAGATCGGGCAGAAAAGGTCAAAATAAAATACGCGAACGTAGCTGCGGGCATCTACTAGGGAGTATTGAATATAAATAAACAAAAGGAAATTCAAATCCCTGCAAAAAAGTGATAAATAAACAAATAAATACCTTGGCTTGCCCTTCCACTCTGCTTATGTTTTCAGCAGAGAAATAAAGAGATTTACAAGCGTGAATCAATACGCTTTAATAAATAAAACTATTAAAAATACAAACATCATTATTCATTCATCATTATCATATTTATAAAGCGACTTACCTTTTTTTCATGTAAATTGCGACCCGTATTTAAATAAATCCACTGATCGGAGATAGGCCGAGGATTTTACGATATCGCAGCCGGATACCAGTTTTCTGTGCATAAATTACGGTAGAATTCCGATATTTTTAGGCGTTCCACGGAGGACATTCAGCACATCCTATTGAGAGAAAAGCACAAATAGTTTTTGACTTTATATCTTAATGCTGAAAGTTGAATTTCATCTGGTATATGATGTTTGATAATGTAATTGTCAGTACTTTTAGGACCTATATGCATACTTTTTAAGGCTAGCGAAAGGAAGATCCTTCAAGTAATTAAATTGACGTTTTAATGGAGACGTGTCTTTGAAGACTTGCAAAAAAGTGGAGAATAATTTCCTATGTAGCTACAACTTAGGTAAATATATTAAAGGATCGCTGAATTCGTAAATTTTGACTAATATCTACAACTTATTAAGTTTGCAAATATTGGAAATATTAGCAGCTAGAGAAACGATACTAAAAATGTTTACTCAAACTTAATGTATGTAGTAGCAACTGGGGAGCATGTATGAAAAAATAATACCACCAGAAGTCTTATTTAGGAGGTACATCACTAAAATTTTTCTGCAGTCACAGTACCTGCAAAGACTTGGTTGACGTGAATTTCATTCACTTTTTTTTTTATTGTCTGTACGATCCGATAACTTGTCAACAAAGCTTCTTTATTCCTCAGCTACTGTCCTCTCGATTACCCTCCTTGTCACTCCTAATTAACTTGTTCCGCATATAATTATGAAATTCTCTTCATAACTTCGGAGCGTTGGGGTAGTTTTATTAATTTTATTAATATGTCTTTATTAAACTTGATTGTACAAGTCCTTTATTACGTAATTAAAATCGGTTTTACGCCCACCGTTATATTGCAACGTGCATTTCATGTTGAAAGCTATTAAAATAATGTAAATATTAAAGTGATCATATTTATGAACGTTATTTTCCCAGTTTATGTATTTGTTTTTACTTTTTCAACACTTTTCAACATCTGGTCGTTATTCAATTGTATTTTCGATTTTTTTGAAACGATAATGCCTTTGGAAGAGTATTTTTATGGTAAAGAAAAAATAATAATACTCCATAAAAGCTCTCCATTTTAAAATTCCAATTTTCCAACTCAATTCGTGACTATTGCTGGCGTTTCCACAATCGTGGACAGCACCAAATTATATCGCAGTATAAGGTACGAGATCTAGCGATATAAATACATTGGCGCACCATCGTTGCATCGCGGCGGGGCCACAGAGGAAGAGGAGATGCGGTGTTGCGTTGCCGTCCTCCCTATCCTCTGCGGCCGCTGAGTGTTTAGGGTAACATATTTAGAAAATAACAAGTATAATATCAAAAAAATCATGAGTCTAAGTAAAAAATCACGCTGGTTATGATTTTTTGAAGAAAAGTGTAAAAGTTTTTTTGCTCTGGTGAATATTTTCATTTTCGTGGATGACAACGTTTTCGCTTTCCGCCGTCGATATTATGACACGTGGTAAAGATCTCAACAGCGACCGTAGCCAATCAAGATCTTGAAATAATCGACAAAGCTTTTAGTCCTTAGCAACCAATAACATAAACGAAAAGGCAGGAAAACAGAAAACCTATCCAACGAACCTATCTTACAAATATTATATTGTAGAACAGCTGAAACAACAGAACACAATAGGTGGAACAAAATACAAAAATAAGTGAACAAAAGCAAGTTGACCGCAGTTGACATAAATTCGGCGTCGATGCGTGCGGACGATATTACATACAGGACTGTTATGCTCTGACCCACAGACTTACAATACGATAACAAGTATTTCCTTCAGGGATATTTGTATTCTCAATAATAAGTTCTAATTTTCATATAAAGAGATTATTTATTTACGATATCAAAAAGAAGAATGTTCAATCGTCCATAGATTGAAAATCTATAATGGCCACCTTTAAAAATCATCACTACCACGAAAAAAATTGTTGCTTCTCTTGTGTTTTTATTGTAATTGGAAGAAATAATCTAGTAATTCCCAGATGCCCTAGGTAAGTAGATAGTAAATTCTTACTTTCCAAGTTTTAGAGTACACATGAAGCACGCTGTCAGTATGGACCGTGTGTATTATAGGTTTTGCTCAAAGAACGATAATACTACACTGCTTGAATTTTGCTATATTTTGTTTTTATTGGCACATCGACACGATGTGGTCTAAATAAGGAACATAACGTAAATTTCGCGGTGAATATCTGTTGTTTTGCTCAATGAATATTTGAGGCTTTTGAGTGTAACATATATACCAAAGTCATTTGATGATATTTCAAAGCGCTGTGGATTGATAGGTGTTACCTATTTACGGAGGCGGAATATCCACTCCAACAATCAACATTTTCTATAGTTGGCATATTTATCTCGAAAGCAAATAAGCATTCAAACATCACCGGCACAGCGTATCTATAACTTTTATCTAAAATTCTAAAAGCAAGTTCATTTGCAGCGAACAATAGTGGGGTGTGTACAAACTTATTGTACGTTCTCATATTGTGTGCTGTAAGTGACAGCGAGATAAGAGCGAAATGTAAAGCTGACCGTGTCTTTGGGAGATAAGAACTTGAAGAACGATGAACAAGGATTTCTAAAATTAGATCCTACTGGTAAATGCTTTTAAAGTTTTGCGAATTGTGCTTATACTTCTCTATGGAACTAGTCTATATTACAAAGTTTTTAACCGACATATTTTAAATGTTTGCGTTACTGACTGACTAACAAACAACGCCCAGTCGAAAATACTGGGCGCAAGAACCTGAAATTTGCCATGCATGTTTATTTTTGCATTGGGGAGCATTAAGAGATTTTTGTTGGAAATTCACTCCGTAAATGAAACCACGCGGGCGGAGCCGGTGGCGACGTCTAGTTTGAAGTGGAACTTTCACCCTGAAGTTTCGGCATGGGTTACACCAGCCGTGTTCACGGGATGACTGTTGTCATGCAGTACGAAAATTACGTAATATATTAGATCTACATAACATAAATTCACGCCTTTTATCCTCGAAAGGGTAGGCAGAGATAAATTACACACCCACACATCGCCAGTTATATTTCGGTCCCAATGTAATAGGGGGCGGGCCTATTGCCATCTACCGGGCACATTGTTAAGCGAACGATAATTAACATTTTAATACACACATAACTTCGAAAAGTCAGAAGTGTGTGCCCGGGGTAACTGGGTATCGAACCAGAGACCATCGTCTCGGCAGTCCGTTACGTACACCACTGGGCTATCGCCGCTTATATTAGATCCGTAACACAAATATAGATTCTGTCACAATTATAAACAGGAAAGTTTTTAAGGATGAATGGATGTGTGTAGTTCTATCACGTAAAATCACTGAATGTATTTTGATCAGGATAGCTCACAAGCTACATTTGACGCGATCTAGTCTAGCACTGGACCTAGTCATCCAGTGATAGCTGGCGTAACCCATGCCAAAATAATAAGCGATTTAGACCAATTGCATTAATATAATTCGATTGCGGTTTACATTCAGTGTTAATCACCATTGTTTGCGGCACCGAACAAAAAATATTATTATGGTCACACAATATTTGTACAAATCGAAAATAAGTATCGTAGTTATTTACTGAACCGCCATTGTACTTCGATAAAAATACAGTATATTCTCACTCAAGCAGCAGTTGATAACAAATTCCTGCAAAAACTATTTCACACTAAATATTGTACCTAAGATCCAATAAAATATTATATTAAATCTGATCATACTAATAAGTGGATTCCAGGCTCCAAAGGTAGAGCCTTCTGTTGCTACTGTGATAACGCCAGAACGATCAGATGATGATGATGATGATTACTAACGTAGCCCTACTCCAATGGCAATCCAATCAATAGAAACATATTGAGTTAAATGTAAATTACAAAAATAATAAAATACAAGAAGTAAGCTCTGCTAAATTTTTAGGTCTGATAGTCGATAAACATTGCAACTGGAAGGCACATGTTGAATATGTTTGCAACAAACTTGATCGATTCGTTTTTGCTATCAAACGGTTACGACAAACAGTGTCAACGGAAGCGGCCCTAAGTGCATATCACGGATACGTGTCATCGGTGCTGTCATATGGTCTCTTGCTCTGGGGGAACTCGGTTGAGATTGAAAAAGCATTTCGGGTGCAAAAGAAATGCGTGAGAGCTATATGTGGAGCCTGGTTTACTGACAGCTGTAAGCCATTATTTAAAAAGTTCAACATCCTGCCACTGGTTTGCATGTACGTTAGAGAAATCTGTGTTTTTGTTAAACTTTATCCACAGTATTTTACTAAATTTTCTGCAACAGAAGGTAGAAACGCTAGGAATAAATTTAAACTTCTCCGACCTAGGTGTCACTTAGATATATATGAGAAAAATGTATATATAAAGGCCATAGAAGTGTATAATAAGTTACCAGATACATTTAAAGAATTACCACTTACTATATTTAAAAGGAAAATTACAACCTGGCTTGCAGAAAAATGTTTCTATACTCTAAATGACTTTATGACATATAGAGAAAATAATGTAACTAATTAAGGTTAAATTTTCAATATGCGATCATAATACTATGTTTTGACTTTTACACTTATTTCAGTTGACATTTATATACAATTATTGATTTACTATTATAAATTTACAATTATACATGACATAAATTTTGACATTAATTACTTAATAAATACTAATAAGCAGAATTTAATTGGATAATATTATTGTATAAGTTTAAATATTTACGCACCATTGTTATGGTAGAATGTGAGAAGACTTTTATTTTACCTTAACACGACTATGTAACCACATTTCTTGTAAATAAATGCATTTCATTTCATTTATTTCATTCATTTCATTCATTTCACTCATTTCATTCATTTCATTCATTTCATTCATTTCATTCATTTCATTCATTTCATTCATTTCATTCATTTCATTCATTTCATTCATTTCATTCATTTCATTCATTTCATTCATTTCATTCATTTCATTCATTTCATTCATTTCATTCATTTCATTCATTTCATTCATTTCATTCATTTCATTCATTTCATTCATTTCATTCATTTCATTCATTTCATTCATTTCATTCATTTCATTCATTTCATTCATTTCATTCATTTCATTCATTTCATTCATTTCATTCATTTCATTCATTTCATTCATTTCATTCATTTCATTCATTTCATTCATTTCATTCATTTCATTCATTTCATTCATTTCATTCATTTCATTCATTTCATTCATTTCATTCATTTCATTCATTTCATTCATTTCATTCATTTCATTCATTTCATTCATTTCATTCATTTCATTCATTTCATTTCATCAAAATCCGTTAACAGCACCGAAACTTCAACATGAGCGCCTAAATCTATGATGCGATTATTACAAGCAAAAACAGCCTGCTTTCTCAAATTTCTATAAAATGAATCACAGAATGACCAATACGTTTTACTTACAGTACTTTCAACTCATTTTATTACAGTAATTGTGTATCAAGCTCTAGTTAAAACTTCAAAATCTTCAAAAGAACAAACAAGGGTAACTTCCTTTCAATTAGATTCTCCATTCATTCAGACACTGTGTCTCAAACTTTTTGTATTCCATTAGAAACAAAAGCTTACACATCGATACTACACAATACTTACGATGAGAGAGAAAGAATTCATGTAATTGTTTCCTTAAAGCGAAGTTCGCTTATACATTGTGTAGATGTTGGAAAAATTCCGCTTGAGAAAAATGTAATTGTGGTCTTTGTACAATAAACGTAACGTTCTGCTGTTGACTTTATTAGAAACTATTGTATTACTTGAAAATAATAGTTGTCTAACTAAGAATTTTTAAGACACATTCATGAGAGCCTGTGGTGAAGCGGGAGTGTAACCGGCTGCCAAGTCGAAGGCAGGAGATTCGATTGCCGCTCAAGTCAAACATTTGTCCATGACTTGGATGTTTGTCTTGGTCTGGATGATGCCTGTATACAATGTGTAAATGTTATAATCACTATGTCTTATAATGTTTTATGGTATATAATAAAAAATATTCTATTCTAATGCAACATTGAACTTTAAAAAGTAATTGTACAGAAATCTTGTCCCAACCGCAAGTATCGTGCAAGTTGAAATTGCATTTTAATATTTCAAGCACCGTGGTTCTTCGTCCGTTGCCTTCTGACAATCATATTTACATGTTTTTTATTTATTTATTTATTAGGTATACCAACAATTGTTACAATAATACATACATTAATATAAAAAAGTGACAAGAGCTAATTGTACAATTACTTATAGGTATACACCGCTTGCTAACACATACATATATTATAATTTTAAAACGGAAGATCAACTATTACAGACAAATAAAACAAGTTATGCATAAAAAAACAACATTTTCTTAAAGTGCACAGCAAAGTATACAAAATATTTACAAAATATTAACAAAATATTAACTACACAGTGTCACTTAAACTTGGCAACAATTGATGACTTAAACTTAGCTAAAGACATAAAGTGTACATCTATTCATTCACTGCAATCATTGTACAGCTCACATATTCTGGACACCAGTGAGTTAGCTCCTTGAACGGTTCTACAAAATGGGCGGGAGAGAGGTTTTATAGGCTTACGAGGTATTCGGTATGGAACTCTGAAGTTAAATTTACTTAATAAAATTGGACAGTGGAATTGGTTTCTCATAATCTTGTAAAAGAAGGTCAGATCCAGTAGGTCCCTGCGGTTGCTCAGACTCTGCATTTTCAGCATTTTGAGTTGGTCTATGTATGAGTATGCGTCTTTTCTTTTGCTTTTAAAATGTGAGAACATTAAGTGCCTTACCAACCGCTTTTGTATACGTTCAATGCGTAGGATGTGACAGGCATAATGAGGACGCCAAACCACACTGCCAAACTCAACTACTGATCTAACTAGACTGTTGTAAGGAACAATTTTAGAAGATGGTCGTCTAAAAACTTTAGCATTTCTTATGATGAAGCCCAACATCTTAGATGCCTTTGCTACAATACTATCTATGTGGGGTACAAATGTCATTTTACTGTCCATAAACACTCCCAGATCTCTAACTACTGTAGATTTTAATCGATTTTAAACTTTCGCGATTTGTATACATCATAGAAATTAGTTTAGCGGGTCTTAATCGCGTTAACTTAACTTATTTAAGGTATAAATACCTATTTGTTACCGACGTTTCGCTCGTCTTGCACCGAGCGTGGTCGCGGAGAGACTGCTGAGAGCTCAGCGACGTCTTGTGGAAGTGCGGGTTTCAGCACCTACCCTCACTTGGTCTTTATTTAAGTTCGCAATGTCGGTGCTCCGACACACTACACTAATGACGTCTACACACTGCTGAGATTTATCACTGCGGCGGTGTTTACACTTGCTGATGACTGGATTCCAAGTAGCCGATAATCTATATCCATCCTCCCGGTTGAAATTGTTATATTTCTTGATTTCTACCGCTTCACGTACTATCCTGGAGTAATAGTGACGATCGGTAGATAAGACTTGTGGTTGATGCAGTTCTATCCAGTGGTTTGGTCCAGACTCCAACAAATGCTCAGCTATCGCCGACTTGTTAATATGTCGGTTTTTTACAGCTGCGATATGTTCCTTTACCCTTTCAGCGATTGTACGCTTAGTCTGCCCGATATATGAACTACCACAGCTGCAATCGACTTTGTAGACGCCAGGTGTTTGGAGAGGAATTACATCCTTTGGTGTACGCAGATTGTGTGCTATCTTAGAGAGCGGACTGTATACAGTCTTGATGGAGTATTTCTTGAGTACTGTTCCAACTTTGTCCGTCACTCCCTTTAGATACAGCATGTAAGCGGGCACTCTGCTTACTTCAGGTTTACGCTCCTTCCTCTTCCGACAGAGTAAGTTTTTCTTGTATCCGTTGGACCTAAGTACCTCCCGAACATGTGACAGCTCACTATTTAATTGTTCGGGGTCACATAAGTCATACGCTCTGTTCACTAACGAGGACACAACGGAATCCAAGTGCCGCGGATGGTGGTGCGAGTTCGCGTTGAGATACCTGTCGGTGTGTGTCGGTTTCCTATATACAGTGTGTCCAAGGGTACCATTATCTCTCACTGTCACTTTAACGTCGAGAAAGGGTAACGATCCGTCTACCTCCATTTCGAATGTGAATCGGATGTTCGGATGTATGGAGTTCAATTTGTGTGCGAATTGTTCTACGTCCTGCTTGTTGCCCTTCATGATGCAGAAGATATCGTCGACATACCTTTTCCATAGTTTCACATTTGACGCCTGCATGTCTATGGATTCCTCAAAGTGCTCCATCCAGATGTTGGCCATTACCGGTGCTATAGGGCTACCCATAGCCACTCCATCGATCTGGAGGTAATGTTGTCCACGATATAGGAAGTAGTTTCCATCCAAGCAATTCCTGAGTAGAACGATGTATTCGTTAGACAAACCGTTTTCCCTTAATTGCCTCTGTACGACGTCAAGGCAATCTTGAATAGGAACATTGGTGAATAGTGACTCAACATCAAAACTCACCATCACCTCGTCCGGTTCCCTTTTCATGCTCTTGATGATTTCAATAAAGTGGCGAGAGTCCTTTACGAAAGAGTGCGTCTTGCCTACTAACGGTTGTAGTACCTTGCTTATGTATTTCGCCAAACCATATGTGGGTGAATTTATTTGACTCACAATCGGTCGCAAAGGTACGTTACTCTTATGTACTTTAGGTAATCCGTACATCTTAGGCGGCTGCACAATGTGAGGTTTATGTAACCGTTCAAATTCCTCTTCCGTAAATAAGCTTTTATGGTCCCTAATTAAGGCTCGAATGCGTTTTGTCACTCTGGCGGTCGGGTTATATGACACAGCCTTATATACTAATGTGTCACTCAACAGATTCCTTATCTTATTGTCATAATCACAAGTATTCATTACCACAGTGGCGTTTCCTTTGTCAGCCTTTAGCACTAAAATATTCGTGTTATCACGCAGCGTTTTTAGTGCTTGACGCTCTTCTGCGGTAATATTGGGTTTAGGTGGCTTAGACTTACGTAAAATAACGGCAACATCCTGTCTAAGTGTATCCGCATCGTTAGACGGTACCTTGTTACGCGTTATAACCTCTTCTATGCTACTTATGACGTTTTCATATGGAATCCGCTTAGGTGTCAAAGCATAATTTAATCCCTTCGCCAACACGCTTTGTGTCGCGCTATCAATAACCTGGTCTGATAAATTGATAACCGTTTGCTGTTGGGTGGGGTGTCCATTTCTACCGGTTACCCTCTCACGATGGTTTATCAATTTATCAAACTTTTTCTTGTGCCGAACCGTGAACGTCGGTAACAAATAGGTATTTATACCTTAAATAAGTTAAGTTAACGCGATTAAGACCCGCTAAATTAATTTCTATACTGTAGATTTTTTTAAGTGGATTCCTTTGATAGTATAAGTAGAAGGTATAGGGTTTCTCTTTCTAGTGAACTTAATATGGACACATTTGTTGACGTTTAGCTCCATCGCGTTGATTCGACACCACTTCACCTCAATATCTCTCTGCAACAATAGAACATCCTCCCCCGTTTCAATAACTCTCCACAATTTTAGGTCATCAGCAAACATTAAAGTCGAGGAATGACTAACAAAATTAGGAATGTCATTAACAAATGCATTAAATAAGATCAGGCCTAAGTGAGATCCTTGTGGGACTCCACTAGTTAAGTTATGTGGATCTGAGCTATAACCGTTAACTACAACGTAGAATGAGCGATCCGCTAGGTATGATTTAAACCAAGCCAGTATAGATCCACTTATACCACATGCATATAGTTTATTGAGAAGCAATTAATGGTTAACTCTATCAAACGCCTTACTGAAGTCGGTGTACAGCGCATCAATTTGCATATTGTTGTCAATGCTATCGATTATTTCCTCTACAAATGTGCTCAAATTCGTATTTGTAGACCTCCCCTTAGTAAAGCCATGCTGGCTGTCACTCAAGTACTTGGCTAAGTAATTTTGAATAATTGGGCATATCAGGGATTCAAATATCTTTGCCAGAGAAGGCTATATGGAAATCGGCCTGTAGTTATTAATGCAATTATGTTCGCCAGACTTGAAAATAGGGACTACTTTAGAAACCTTCCAAGCGCTAGGAAATGTGCCCGATTTCAAAGACTGATTAAAGATGATGAAAAGTGGCTCCACGAGGCAAGAGGCGCACCGAAAGATAAATAATGGGGGAATATTATCTTATACAGCACCTTTCGAGACATTCAGGCTGAGAAGTTTTTTATGAATTTGCTCGCGAGACAAGTGTATACTAGTAATAGAGTCACTATTGTTTGCCAGCAGATTGCTATAGGTACAGTCACCAACAATTGCACTTGCAGTGGGGTAACACACGGTTGAGACCACTGAGGAGAAGTGAGATGCAAAACTGTTGCATATGGCATTGCCACTACGTAACTCAGTCCTACCATTTGTCATAATGGCGGGATATGTCCCATTTCCACCCCGTTTTGTCTTGACATAGGACCAGAATAACTTAGGGTTTTTTGCTATGCCATCCTCTACTTTGCAATGATATGCTTTATAGCGTTCCGCAGCCAGTTTTTTAAAACGATCTGTCAGTAGGCGCAAGGATATCTGGTCAAGCGGATTCTTGTACTTTTTAAATTTTGCTCTTAACTTATTTATTTCTCGTAAACGATTTATTAAATTCTTGCTAAACCATGGGGGATACTGATTATTTTTAGCTTTGGTCCTTGGTACTAACTCATTAATTACTTAATTTATTTCTGAGAGAAATATCCTTAACATTTCATTAACATCCCTGCACCCAAACAACATAGACTCCTAATCAATATCAGCCAATCGGTTATTAATTGCCTCTTAATTAGCTCGGTGAAAATTTAATCGATTTACAGCATTGGGTTGTAGCTTTGGACTGTCAATGGCCAAAAGTTCAATGGAAAGAGCTGGATGCAATGAATCAATAGGACACAAAACTTCAACGGCTTCGGTGAACCCACAATATGGCATCCTAGCCAATACCAAGTCAAGTGTTCTCCCCATTGTGTTAGTGACGGTACTACATTGTTTAAGATTGTTTACATTAATAAAATCGACAAAAAGACTATGGAGCGACGAAAGATTGTAAGTTGAGCTACCAAGCATGGTCCAGTCAAGAGTACACACACATATGCGAGTTACAAATTTCACCAACATGATTAAAATTATCGATAAAATGCTTTAACAAAGATTTAGTCACCGGTGGTGGTAGGTATGCCGCGCACAGCGTGGTAGGGTTTGAATCGCCAATTATTACCCACATATCCTCGCACTCACTCTCCCATTCCTGCATTCTTTTCGAGTTTAATTGCTTAGTTACCGCTATCAAAACCCCGCCTCCCTCCTTCTTACTGTTAAATTCAGACACTGCCCTATCCAGTCTGTAAACAACATATCTATCACCAAAAAGTTCGCTGTCAAGTATGCTATTATTCAACCATGTTTCGACCAACACGATGATATCATAATTAGAAGTAAGTAAATTCTGTAGAAACAAATGGGTTTTAGTTCGCAGGCCACGCACATTCTGGTAGTATACTGACAAGGAATTGAATTTTAAAGAAGTAATGAACCCAATACAAGTTTATATTGAAACAGCTTTAAACTACTTATTATTTGATGATTTTTAGCGAGTCAATGTCGCGTATGAGCACATAATCCGATGCATCTGTTTTCCTCATGAATATACGCCCGTTTCTGACCCATACCTGCTTGTATTCCTTTTCTTTACCAATTTTCCTGTCTGCAGCGTGAAGTAATTTGTTCGTAGGAGATAAATGTTCGACGATGAATATAGGGGCCGTTTGTCCACTGCATCCTAAATGTGAGGTATTAAGTTTGTCCTGTATTCCTTTATTCCTGTTGAAGTTAATGGTGGTTATATGTGAGAGCCTTCGATACGAGGCTCGAAATATCTTTAACGGTTGCAATTATATCGATCAGTGACCTTAACTGAGGTAACGCTATTATTATTACGTGTTTACAGTGATTTATGATTGCGTTTATGAAGACTGAGGACTAACTTTTGCATGTTTAATAATGCTTTGACTAGTGAGACCACTATTTATTAATTTTCTGTGTTTCCTTCCTCACTTTGACTAAATCCTGTGTCGCTGGGGACTTTAAAAACATAAAACTATCATCATCAGCCTTTAACAGTCCACTGCTGGACTAGGCCTCTCCTTTGAAAGGAGGAATTGGCCTACTATATCACGCTGGCCAAACGGGTTGGTATAGGGTTTGTGTCAAGTTTTCCTTCTCTTACAGTGCTGTTCTCTGCATAATATTATAATCCCTCTGTCGACTTTTACGACACCCATGGGATGATATGGGGTGGTGACATTCCGTATTCTTAATCCGTCACCACACGAACGAACGAACGAAAACGTTGTGAACGGCGCCTTACAGTCTATCATCAGCAATAGTATTATCCCAAGGCAAGCTCGCCTTGCTACACTGCAGGCAGTTTTGGCGCCAACATTGCTGTATGGTAGCAAAACATGGGTATGGCAAAAGAAGCATACAAGTAGAATTAATGCTGCAGAAATTAGAGCTTTGAGAAGTATGTACGCAGTAAGTCCGTGAAGTGCGTAACAGTGTGATACGAGAAATGTGTGGTCTCGCCCCTGTGGGATCTCCAACTTGTCAGGTTGGCTCAGTAACCGTGGTTAGGTCACCCACGGTGAAGCTAAGCGAGATCCCGGGAGTGGACGCTCCGCGTGGGCTTGACGGAGGCCTGCACAGGATGCGTCCAATGGTGCGGGTGCGAGGGACAGTTCTTCTGTCCCTCGCAGTCAGGCGCGGTCGCGGGAAGAGAAGCGCCCTATCTCCCGCGAACAAATGGGGGCGCACCATTGTTGCGTCTCGGTGGGGCCGCAGAGGAAGAGGAGATGCGGTGTTGCGTTGCCGTCCTCCCTAGCCTCTGTGGCTGCTGGGTGTTTTGGCAGCGGAGCCCAACACCTTCATCCGCCGCCAAGGGGGTTTTGTTCGGGGCGCGCCTGACCATCTGGCGCGCCAATACCCATCGGGGGGTAGCGAGGAATGCTTCGGCGATACCCGACCCTCCGACACACTGGTAAATGAGGAACACGGGTTGGTTTTTAGTCAGTAAGAGTCTGACAGTCTCCTTTGCCCGTCTCCCAGGGCGGAGGGACTCAATGAGGATTTTCCAAACCGACATAAAAAAAATGTGTGGTCTAAAAGAAGATGTAGTGACAAAGATCTCTTTTTTTTTCTCTTTGAGAAATCTCTTTTTTATGTAAAGTGCGACCCATATGTTAATAAATCCACTGATCGGAGATAGGCCGAGGATTTTACGATATCGCAGCCGGATACCAGTTTCCTGTGCGTAAATTACGGTAGAATTCCGGTATTTTAGGCGTTCCACGGAGGACATTCAGCACATCCTATTGAGAGAAAAGCACAACCAGTTTTTGACTTTATATCGTAGTGCTGAAAGTTGACTTTCATCTGGTATATGATGTTTGGTAATGTAATTGTCAGTACTTTTAGGATCTATATGCATACTTTTTGAGGCTAGCGATAGGAAGACCCTTCAAGTAATTAAATTGACTTTTTAATGGAGACGTGTCTTTGAAGACTTGCAAAAAAGTGGAGAATAATTTCCTATGTAGCTACAACTTAGGTAAATATGTTAAAGGATCGCTGAATTCGTAAATGTTGACTAATATCTAGAAGGTTTTAAGTTTGCAAGTATTAGCAGCTAGAGAAATGATACTAAAACTATTTACCCAAACTTATATGTATGTAGTAGCAACTGGGGAGCATGTATGAAAAAAGAATACCACCAGAAGTCTTATTTAGGAGATTCATCATTAAATTTTTTCTGCAGTCACAGTATCTGCAAAGACTTGGTTCACGTGAATTTAATTTTTTTTTTTAAATTGTCTGTACGATCCGATAACTTTTCAACAAAGCCTCTTTATACCTCAGCTACTGCCCTCTCGATTACCCTCCCTGTCACTCCTAATTAACTTGTTCCGTATATAATTATGAAATTCTCGTTATAACTTCGGAGCGTTGGGGTAGTTTTATTCATTTTATTAGCCTTTAAAAAAAAAGTAGGACACATCCAAGTTTTCGAAAAATCATTTTATATTAATTTACATAAATAGTACGAATTATTATTAATTTATTTGGTAGTATACATATAGTAAACTCAGTACTCACGTTTGTAGACACACAGTACATGTAACTCAACTAGTGTCTTATATCTAACACCACCTGCCAGCTGTATGTACACTCACTTCACATCAAGAAAATTTTGGAACTATGTCTCAGCTCTCCGATATCCAATCTGCCCAGAGGGACTTGGAGGAATGCTTCATGAAGAGGATGGATGAATTAGAAGCACAAATACAAGGCAGCGGACCAGCCAAAGACACAGTGGCAAAGGTAGCCGAGGAGTTCCGCACTTTTAGGGAGCTTGTCTTCAAAATGTTGGGATTGCTTCGGAGCCAGATCGCCGATTGTTCTAGAATGTGCGATGTTATGGAAACCAGACAACGGCGGAAGGCACTGATCTTCTCTGGTATTGCTGAGGTTAAGGAGGAGAACTGCGTCAACATCATAGTGGATATCCTTAACAAAAAACTAGGCTTGAAGGATATGACAGCATCTTCAATAAAGTCAGCGCACCGGCTTGGTAATTCTACCAATGATCGACATCGTCCCATTCTCGTCCGGTTCTGCAGCTACGAGCAAAAGTCGACAGCATGGAAGGCCACGACGGGACTTAAAGGCTCTCAAATCTCAGTCAAAGAGTTTTTGACAAAAGTCCGTCAGACAACGTTTGCCAAGGCTCGTCTCCACTTTGGGATGCGGTCGTGCTGGACACAGGACGGCGTCATAGTTATAAAGGCTCCAGATGGTCATCGATGCAAGATTACTTCAGCGGATGAACTAAATACTCTAATAGCGAAGTATCCAAAGGTGCCTGGGAGCGAGGCGCAAGCCACTGGTAGCACTGGTAGTTCCGGGACAGCAAAACCTTCTAACAGCGGGTCTCGGCGAAACTAACTGAAGCTCTCAATGCGATATAGGTTTGATTCCCAATTGTTCATGTCTGTTAGTAGGTACATTATACATAGTTCACACGTATTGCACTATTTATGACTCAGTACTTTGTTGTATCTAATTACCAACAACAGTCATATTTTCTTATTGAATATTAGATAGGTATGTACCGTATAACTATTAATTTTGTTAGCCTTATATTAATTCACAATTTACACATTTTTTTATTAAGTTTCGGCTTTCTTGGTTAGAATTTCCAATGCTTTGTTATTATTTTCCCGTCAAAGACTGAATTGGCACTTGTCAAATTGACATTAGACGTTTGTCAAATAGGATGATATGTTTAGTTTCTCCGCTAGATAGGCATAGATTCCAAAGTTGTATTTTTTTTTTCAAATGATGTTCCTATACATTTTGTTATCTTTTAGTTTTGACTATTATTATTATAATCATAAAATGTTAAGTGTACACTGGTGGGTGGTGCAGAGGCAAACAAGCCTAGCACGGGTTGGTACTTTGATAGTATATATTGCGTATTTTGATATTTATTTATACATATTTTATTTGTTATATTATATTATTAATTGCTTTATTTATATATTTATTACTTATATTATAATGTTATCTGATGATGATGATGCATCCTTCCACTCCGCTAATGACTCAATTGAATCGGGTTCGAATCATAGTTTCTGCTCAGTGCCAGATATTACACTTGGCGAATTCGTGCGTGATAAATTCAAATTACAACAGAACCGGCTATTAAATGTGTGTCACTTAAATGCTCAGAGTGTGCCAAGTCACTTTAGTGACTTACTCGAAGCATTTTCTAATGTAAATGTCCATGCCGTCCTGATTTCCGAGACATGGCTCAAACCTCACATACTTTCTACAACATACCCCCTTCCCGGTTTCGTGCTTATCCGGAATGACCGACCTGATAAGAGGGGAGGGGGTGTTGCTATATACCTTCGCAGTGAGTTCCCCTATAAGATCATTGCTTCGTCTTCCTCTAGTTCCGCTCCTGTTACTGAGTTCTTATTTATTGAGGTTTGTGTCAAGGGTGCGAAAGCCGTTCTTGGTGTTGTTTACTGTCCGCCATCCGCTGATTACTTCTCCAGTATCGAATCGGTGCTGGAATCTATAGGGTCTGAATATGCACATCTCATCATAATGGCTGATTTTAATACCAATCTCCTAATTCCACATTCCTATTCACATACCCAAGGTTCCCAACCCCACTTTACCTAGCCATTTTCGCCCCATATCCATTCTTCCTTTCCTATCCAAAGCGCTCGAGGCTTGTGTCCACCAGCAGCTGACCCGATTTGTGCATATTAATAACCTGTTGAGTCCTTTTCAATCGGGATTCAGATCGGGACACAGCACAACCTCAGCCCTCCTTAAAGTGACTGGCGATATTAGAGCGGGAGTGGAGGACACCAAGGTCACTGTGTTGGTCTTGGTAGATTTCTCGAACGCTTTTAATACCGTCAGTCACTCCATACTATCCCACCTTTCGATCGCACCTGAAGCTTTGGAATGGTTCTTATCCTATCTTCGTGGGCGTCAACAGTCTGTTCGCATTGATGAGTCCTTATCTCGTTGGTGTGATCTTGACTCTGGCGTCCCACAAGGCGGCATTCTTTCTCCACTTCTTTTCTCTCTATTTATTAATCTCTTAACTCATAATCTTCGGTGTTCGTATCATCTGTATGCAGACGACCTGCAGCTGTATTCTCAGGCTAGGGTTGAGGACCTAACACGTGCCATCAACGATGTGAACCAAGACTTAATGGCCATAAAGCATTGGTCTGATCAGTTTGGGCTATCAGTTAACCCGTCAAAATGTCAAGCCATTATCGTGGGTGGTAACCGCATGATGTGCAGAGTGGATACTGCAGCTCACCCTCCAATCATCTTTGATGGGTTAAATATTAAGATCACTTCAAGCGTTAAGGACCTGGGACTACACATAGATAACACCCTTAACTGGAGAACGCAAGTCACTAACGTGTGTCAAAGTGTCACTGGGACCCTGCGATGTCTCTATCGTCTGAAGGATTTCCTCCCCTCCAAAACAAAGACTATGCTAGTGCAATCTTTAGTAATCCCTGTCATCGATTATGGTGATGTGTGTTATTATGACCTGAATGCAGACCTTCTCAACAAACTCGACCGGCTTCTCAATAACTGCATTCGATTCGTTTTCAATCTTCGCAAGTATGACCATGTGTCTACTTATCGTTCTCAACTGAGATGGCTTCCCATTCGTCAACGCCGTAGCTTGCGTGCTTTTACTACTCTCTACTCGCTACTTCACTCACCCACTCCTCCAGCTTATCTTACTTCTCACTTTCAATATCTATGCTCTTCGCATGATAAAGCTCTTCGTTCTTCCCACAACCTTTTACTTCTATGTCCTCAACATAGCTCTGGCCTTGTACATTCTTCCTTCTACGTTCAAGCTATACTCCTATGGAACGCGCTCCCTCTGGAAGTCAGGACGACAGACAGTCGCTGGACATTTAAAAACAAGGCTCGTCAATGGATTCAACGTGGGTTATTGGCTGAATCATCGTAATCATCACAGGGTTATGTATGTATATAGAATATTTTATTGAATATTTATGTATATAAATATAAATATATATGTTATAATATATTAATATATATAATATTATAAATAGTATATTGTATTAATTATTAAATTTATGTGTATTGTATAAGTGTGTTATGTATATTATTTACTAAAGTATCTAGTTATATATAAATTCAATTATAAAGAACTTCCACCTAATACCTGCCTTAACTATCTCTGCATCACCCTAAGGTAGACTGTTAGACAATGCCTAAGGCATTAAGTCCGTCTATGTACAGTATTGTGCAGGAAGTTTAATAAATAAATTAATAAATATTAAACTTGACTGTAGTTCCTTTATTACGTAATTAAACTGCGGTTCGGTTTTACGCCCACTGTTATATTGCAACGTGCATTTCATGTTTAAAGCTGTTAAAATAATGAAAATATTAAATTGATGATGTTTTATAAACGTTATTTTTCCAGTTTATGTGTGTATCTTTAGTTCTCCTCTTGATTTTCTATTTTGCACGTCATAAAACCTTTTAACAATTTTTGTCGTTGAGCTATGGTTAATTTTGGTAAATTTTGCCGATTTTATTATTCATTGTCACTTCAATTTTATAATTAACTGCTTATTATGTAACATTTTTGCATGGCGAAAGCCTGAGTATGACGAATCATATTTTATGTAACAACATGTATGTACTCATATTCGAAAAATAAAGATTGTTTGAAATAGAAATATTATTTGTGATAGGTCAAGTCGATTATATCGATTTAGTAACGTTTAGTTTAGTCTATTGTAAAATTTGACTATGGTCACACTGAACTCTGTTTTTTGACGTAAGACGTCAAGTCAGTCAAAACAAATACTATTCACTTCTGAGTTTAAAATAAATACACAGTGATTCTTGCTATAATTTATTGAGAAAACGTAGAAGACAGTGCCAAAAAATACATAAACTATTATACAGTGGTTCTGTGCAGTGATTGTTGCAAAAAACTCAATATAAATAAAACACTACAGTGAACCCTTAAAACTACCTTAACTCTATAAATAATAAGTGCAAAAAGACAAAAACTAATAGTGAATAACGCAAACCATATATAGATGTGCAGCCTGTAGTGTCTATATAAACAAAAGTGATCGGTAAAGTCTATACTAATTATGCCATAACCGTAAACACCATAAAACTCCGTTTTATGGTGACAAACAATTGTTTACAAATCTATTTTTAAATAAAAGTTTATAAATCACCACATCTTGTGCACTACTGATACTATATTACAAAACCAGTACTTATCGTTAATTGAAAATGCCCAGTGTAAAGTGTGGCCTCTGTAGTAAGTACATGTCATCTACAGATGGCTATAAATGTAGTAAGTGTGGCGTGTCGTATCATCGCTCTTGCGTGACATTGCCACAATCTGGTGTCATATCAGCGACATGGCGTTGCTCGCAATGCATCAAAAAACCGCTCAAAGACAACAGTGCAGAAAAGTCTACTAAAACTACTGCTATTTACTCTCCGGAAGAGTTTTCACCGGAATCTGCACAAGGGACCGTTGTGGATATTAATATAGAACTAGATCGGATTAGAGATGAGCTGCGCACAGTAAGGAGCGAGTTTCAGGCCTTCCGTGAGGAGATTGCCAGTGTGAGAATTCTTGGTGATCACATGGATGCCTTGGAACAAAGAGTAGCCGCTCTGGAGGCAAGCAATAAAATCTGCCGGCCGGATACACCCCACACTCACATGGAAGAAGTCGTTGCGCAATTGAGACGAGATCTTAACGATCGGGATCAAGACTTGTTGGCAAATGATCTAGAGGTAACCAGACTGCCCGAGGAAAATGGAGAAAACCTGAATCATACCGTTCGTCTGATGGCCAGCAAACTCGGTGTGTCCATTACGGAAGGCGATATAGTAAGCGTCGATCGAATTGGTGGTCGTCACTTAAATGCAACTGATTCCTCAGGCCCAACAGAGACCCGAATAAGGCCAGTAGTGATACGTCTAGCACGTCGAGATACTCGTGACGCAATTATACGAGCAGCCAGAGTAAAGCGTGGAATCACCTCTAAAGATCTGGACATAAATGGACCCGCGAAGCGGTTTTATATAAATGAGCGTCTTACCAAACGCAACCGACTGTTATTTCGGCAGGCTAGAGACGCGGGGCGGCTTTCAGGTTGGCACTTTATTTGGTCAAGCCGTGGAAGGATCCTTGCCAGGCGTAAGCAGGGCGACAAGGCCTGTCTCATTTCATGTGAGGCCGACATACAGCGAGTCTTTGGAACAGGACCTGAAGCAGAAAACAATCAGTAGCCTTAATTTTAGTCTATTTGTTATTGTATCAGGGATTGTGCGTCTCGATATTACTGTTGGAAACACCTGTCTTATACACTATTTATATAGCTATATTTATTTGACTAGGGTGCCGCCATTCTACTATTTACGCGTTCTGTTATTATTTATTATACTAAATTACATGTTATTTTCAATCATTCCTATACAAAGCACACGCACACGAGATAGATTACTATGCCACACACATCATACGACATTGTACACTTATAGTATCATACTTTTTAGAATGGTCTCCCTGCAGAGATTACATAGGTTAAATCTTACTTATACACGACAAGTCTGGACACTATCAGTAGGATCTGCGTATTTAATTTTTGTTAAATGGGTAATAAAAAAATATGATGTATACATAAATGGTAAGCAGTAAGTTTTTGAAGTTAGCTCTATTTAATGCGGGTTCTTTAGCTACTCGCCAAGACGAGTTCTTGTTAACCATGATTAAACATTCTGCTGATATAATAGCAATTAATGAGACATGGCTACGACCGGGTGAAGATGGGCGTGCCCCGTCTGTTCCAAATTATCGCCTCAAGCATGTTCCACGACCAGTAACTGTGCGCGGTGGGCGCGGCGGAGGAGTCGCATTCTACATTAGAACTGGTATAGCAGCAAGAATCAAGCCACATCCTGAATACCCTGACGTCGAACAACTTTGGATGAGTATGAACATAAGGAGCAAACGACTTCTCATAGGCACCGCGTACCGACCACCGTGGCTTGACTTGGACAGATTCCTTGACGCTTTGACAGACAGCTTGAACGCTCTTGCCCCCTACGACTATGTGATATTATTAGGTGACTATAACGTGAATCTATTGCATGAGAACGACCCTAAATCAAAACGACTGAAACAGTTTTTGAATTACTGTAGCCTGGAGCAAGTTGTGAATGCACCAACACACTTTTTAAATGAAAGTTGCTCCCTGATTGACATTATTTGTACTGATGCACGGTACAGAAATGTATCTATTGATTATAATAGCGAACTAGGACATCATTCATTCGTTACTTGTGAACTTATTTTCAGGAAGGATCGTCCAGCTAAAAGATTGGTAACATATCGTCCACTCAGGGATATAGTTTTTGACAATTTTGAAGGCGATCTACAGTCCATACCATGGGAATACATATGCAATGTTCAGTGTGTGACCACAATGGTATCTTTGTTGAATAGCTACCTGCTAGACTTGTTCAATGCGCACGCTCCAATAAAGCAGAGGTCGTTTAAAAGCTTACCTACGCCTTGGATAACTGACGTCATAAAATTAATGTTCAGGATCCGCGACGAGGCTAGGGATAGATACCGTTGCTCCAAGTCACTAAGCCAAAAAGAATACTACCTCCAGCTCAAGCACCAGGTGGTTACAGCACTGCATAATGAAAAGAAAGCATATTTCACTTAGCATATAAACGAAAATCTTAACAACAGCAAGGCCTTATGGAAAAACTTGAAACAGCATGTACACCCAACAACTCAAGATAATATGCTGCCCGAACATCTGAGTGATCCCGATGTCATTAATAACGCCTTTTTGGATGTGCCTGGGGGACGAACGGCAACTTTATCTGAATTAACATATTTCGAGTTTCACAGACATGGGACTTCTACCTTCTCCCTAAAATTAGTTGATCAAAATACCATCCTCAAAATCATTAAAAGTATTTCTACAAACGCCAGAGGGGCTGATGGTATAAACAAAGAAATGATTGATCTTACACTGCCTTGGTCCTTGGCGCCTATAACCGCAATCGTTAACAGGTCTATTATCACCAACACATTTCCTGAGCCTTGGCTGTGTGCGATTGTTAGACCATTGGCAAAGACCAGCAATCCTGAAAATTACAAAGATTTACGTCCAATTAGTATACTTCCATATCTATCAAAAATCTTGGAACGGGTGGTATATACACAGGTTTCTGATTACTTAGAGGCTAATAATATTTTGCCAGATTTCCAATCAGGATTCAGACATGGACGTGGAACTGCAACTGCTTTGGCGGATGTGGTCGGCAATATTTTAGAGGCTAGGGATCAGGGTGAAGGTACCATCGTTGCCTTGCTGGACTATTCACGAGCTTTCGATGCCATAAACACAACATTGCTTCTGTCAAAGTTAGCCTACTACGGTTTTGACCCAAATTCTGTGAAATGGTTCAGTAGCTACCTCACTGGCAGATCGCAGTCTGTTGAAATACAGAAAGAAGATGGGTCTCGGACTTCCTCTGCTTCGCAATCCGTCACCAGAGGTATTCCCCAGGGTTCGTTGTTGGGGCCTCTTTTATTTATTATTTACAGTGCAGATATCATTGATTGCTTTAGATACTGCAAATATCACATGTACGCAGACGATATCCAACTATACATGTCCTTTAGCCCTAACGAAACTTCGGCATCGGTGCATAGGATGAATGAAGAGCTTGATAGAATCGTCTCGTGGTCGGAGCGTATCAGCCTAACGTTGAATCCTACAAAATCAAAGTTTATTGTTCTGGGGAGCAAAACACAAGTAAACGCTATTATTTCTGCTAAGCCAGAGATAAAGATTAAGGATAAAATTATTGACAGGGTAGAAACAGCCTGTAACCTAGGTCTAACAATTGACCCTGAACTCCGTTTTGAGGCGCACATTAGCAATGTGGTTAAGAGTTGTTTTTATAGGCTGAAGACATTGTATAGATTTAGAAAATATTTCAGTGTAATGATAAGAAAAAGATTAGTAGATAGTCTAGTCCTTTCTAAATTTAACTATTGCGATATAGTATATGGCCCTTGCCTACTGTCAAGAACTGAACGTTTAATACAACGATTACAAAACGCATGCGCCAGATTTTGTTTTGACATCCCGCGTCGTAGCCATGTTACGCCTTTTTTAAATGACGCTAATATGTTAAAAATGTGTAACAGGCGAAAGCTTCACTTGGCTTCGTTACTGTTCGGCATTGTTAAAACGTGCTCGCCTAAATATTTATACGAGAAGTTAAACTGGAGGCAGAATCACCTTGCACACCCCGCGCGTTCCATGACCAAACCGCTTTCAATACCGCAGCATAGGACCACGGCGTTTAGAGGTAGTTTCAAATTCGCGGCCACCAAATGCTGGAACTCATTACCACCTCCAGTAGCATCTAAAATAAGCAGGACAGGCTTTAAGAACTTATACAAGAGAATTCTATTGAATACACAAAAAAGTACACAATAAAGTGATGACTTCTTTACATAGATACGTTATGTTATCACTCCGGCTAGAGGCAGCGATAGCCTAGTGCAGAGACCGGCAGACTGCCACGCAGAGGGTCTCGAGTTCTAATCCACGGCGCGCACCACTAACTTTTCGAAGCTATGTGCATATTGATTTAGATGTTTGACAGTTGTCACAGGAGGTGAGTTAACTAAAATATCACACTGGTCTAAACTATGTTTATCAACAAACCCGCTTAGGCATCAATAAACTGAACTACATTATATAACAATAATATTATCCTATTCATAAAAAATAATCATCTTACCTTTATATTCGGTGCCTGTGTTGGATATTTTTGTCCAGTTTTAAGATGAGTCCATAATGGTGGCGTCGGCCGCAGCGCAGCGTATGTAAACAAACCAACTTCTTCGGGTTCCTCGGGTAATCATTTTATCGCCCGAGTGGATAATTGCTAGATATTAGCGCTGCCGTATATCATTATCTAGAAATATCTACTATGAACATGTAGTACGCCTGCAATAGTCAGACCTGCTAGCGTTGTTTACAATTATTGTTGTTATGCGTAACTACAAATTATTACGTACTGTTGTCAATGTTATCATCACGCGACTGGTCTGAGCCCCGTTTGCGTGCGCACTCGCAGACTGCGCGAAGCTAGTTTCGTTCGAACGATCGCATAATAATATTGATAGTTTGTGTCATTGTGTGAATTTTATACGCCGTACCTACACAACTCGAAACACATAGACTCATTCCGTTGCATCCCGCTCTAACCCGCTAGGCGAGGCGAGTGGGAACAATGGACACTTGCATACAACACCGCACACTGTGGTATAGTGTCACTAAACACTTTTTATTATATATTTGTAATGTTGCTGCTCAATCAAGCAAAGACTTATTTCAGTACTTATGCATCTTCCTATTGTAATGATCTTGGTTTTAGATGATATTGTGATGTGCGTTGTATTAATCTGTTATTTACCTTTTATAAAGTGCACTGACTTGATGTTGTAACGTTAGATATAGGGCGTTTTATTGAAAACCAGCGCTGTAGTATACTTATACGTAGGTATATTGCAGCAAAAAGCTGAATAAAATGACCAGTTGTTAGCGAAATTTCTGTTATCTTATTTTTGTATTTCTTTATTTTTTGTGTGTAATTATTATAAATATTATAATATAATGTACTTAGATGCTTATTTCTCAAGCGGTTAACGTGTATTTACTTATGCTTTTTGTTTTTTTTTAAGGAGCACTGTATACCTACTTATTTATAATATTGTCATGTTTATAACTTGTGCATGTATCTTTTTTCCTAACAATAAAATAACTTTTCATTCATTCATTCATTCATTCAACTGTCAACTTCCGTTACTGAAAATTGGCTCACGCCGTTTTGGTCTGTTTCGCGTGGTTTGTAATTGATATAAATTGATCGCCTTTTGGAAAGCTCGTCCTTGTAGTTTCGCGAATTATTGTTATTAGACAAGACATTGTGAAATATTGAACATTGTAAAACGTGTGAATCCGATGCACGTGCTTGGTGCTTGACGACGTCATTGATGAAGAACGCAGAACTGGATCCTGTGGTATTTATTCTATTTTCTTGTTATTTTGGCCAAAATTATGAGTTAATCTTATAGGTCCACTCAAGAGCATCAGTGAAGATATCAGGTAAGTTGAAACATTTTATTAATATTATATTTTATATTCATTCACTGTGCAACGTAGTGCATTGTGTCTAGATCCTTGTCTTGTCGTAGTCAAGCAGATGTATTACAACTTCCACTGCGCACTTTGAAAATTCCTGCCTGCCTGCGGTAATTCTAGACATAATTTTTGGTGCAGAGCTGTAGTTGAAACTTAGCCGTTGATTGTATTTAAACTTTGGTATTGTATAAGCTTGTATCTGAGCTATTTTACTCATTTGTTAACAGTGTTGTGGTGTTCTCAGGTCAGTATTGTCTAAAATACATAATATTTAATTGTATAAGTTGACCTAGATCATTTGAAACACATTGTCATACATAACCTCAATCAGTAATTGTATGATTTAAATTGTTGAAATCTAGCATAGATTTGTTGTTGTTACTATTAATAAGTTACTTTGATTGTATACAAAACGGCTGTATGTATCAATAAATTTGGTAAATTTAGTTTATTGCATATATTGGGTTTGAAACATTATAACATTCGAACTTTACCTTGCATCTTGGGCGGGTCACATTGATAAATTAAACTGAATAAACCTTTGTTTTATTATAATATATAAAAAATTGGCATATTTGATGTCGGTTCTGGATGGAGAGGCCAAAGGCCTCATCCAGCATCTGCCCGTGTCTGACGAGGCGTACCAGACGGCTCGGGACTTAATTACCCGTAGGTACCATAACAAGCGTGGCGTCGCCGACACGCACCCGCTTTTGGTGGCTATCAACGCACTTAAGTGCCTTGACCTGCCCGTGGACCAATGGTCCTATCTATTGGTGCACATTGTGTTTAAAAAGCTGCCTGCCGACCTGAGGTTGCGTTTTGAACAGCGCTTTGGTGGGGATAGCGCGACCCATCTGCCCTCCTCCCTTTGCTGACCTGGAAAGGTTCCTCGATGATGAGTGCCGGGTCTTGGACAACTCCGGTGGTGACACGCCGGCTAAGACGCAGCCGCCTAAGGTCAAGGAGCAGGCTCGCATTCACACTCGAGCCAATGTTGACCGGCGCCCTCCTCGCTTTGCAGTCACGCATAGCCCAGCGGAGTGCTCTTACTGCAAGGTCACGGGGCACAGAACGGCCAGTTGTAGGGCATTTTTGGACCTTCATGTCGCCTCTCGTAGGCGCATCGCGAATGCCCGCCGCCTTTGCTTCTCTTGCTTGGGGTCCCACTACCAACGAGACTGCCCAAACTCTCGCCCCTGTCCTCACTGTGGAGGACAGCATTTGGACATTCTCTGCATGAATGCCAGAGAGGTAGGCCGCTTGTCCAACCAGCCGACGCCACGCACGGGCAAGTGTTTTGAAGGTGGCAGCCGAGGCTCACCGGTGCGTAGCCGAGAGTAGCCTCGCTCAATTGATCGGCACTCACCCCGCTTGGAGAACCGTAGCGTGCGCACGCCTCCTCTCTCTCGCGCACCTGAATGTGCGACCGCTTAACGTCACCAGCACCATGACTGCTGCCCCGGGTATTCCCTTCCTTTTGCGGAGCGTCCCCGCCTTGACTCGCGCCCATCTCGTTTTGGGCGGGTGCGTCATTATGACCCCCACAGATGGCGCGCGGATCAAGTCATCTCGCCTTTGAGGACGTCAAGCCGCACCCTCGTTTTGACTTGCCTGGTCCTGGCCAACGGTCGCCGCCCAGGCAACAATAGGTCATTGACCCCTGCCCTATAATGCCAACCTCCCCCATTGAGACCGTTATCCTACCAACGGTTGCTGTTAGGGTCTGGGGACCCACGGGGACCTCTGTTGTAGTCCGTGCTATATTGGACACAGGTTTACAAGGTTGCATTGTTTCCACTTATTTGGTAGGGCAGGTTAAATTAAATATGGGCTCTTTTCCAAATTGTATAGGGGACGTAGCCTCTAATGTTGAAGGGCAAGTTAAAGTTTTGTTTGACCCTGTTGAATCTTCACACCTGAGGATTAAAACATCGGCTATTGTGCTGAAGAATATTTTGGGTATGCACCCACAGAAACAGCTACCTGATGCTGTGGTGAATTTGACATCGGGATTGGAACTGGCAGACCCCAAATTTGACACACCGGGACAAATCGACTTGTTGATTGGCTCTGATGTCCTCGGTGGAATTTTGATTGGTCGGAAACGGGTCTTGGTGCCAAACGGTTTGACTGCCATCCCGACCATATTTGGATTTACTTTGATGGGACCTGTACCTAGGGATCCCCCTCCACCTGAACTTGATAATTTGTTGGCTGTGGGCTCCGCTCTCTCTGATGCGGTTCAGAGGTTTTGGGAGGTAGAGGAGCCCCCTCAAGCTGCCCGTTTGAATCCAGAAGGAGTGCGAGCTGTTCTTCCAGAACAACACTGGTCGACTCCGTTCTGGTCGGATCATTACGAGGCTACCTTTTCTGTCTGTTGGGCCTCCGCTTGGTGAGTCACGACCTTTAGCCGAAAAGAGATTGTTGGCTATGGAGCGCCGCATGGGTTGTGATCCGGAGCTCAGACAGAAGTACATTGAGTTCATGAGAGAATATGAACAATTGGGACACACTATTTTCTCCCGCAGCACTACTTTCTCCCGCATCATGCGGTATTGAAACCATCGACTGGCAAGCCGCGCACAGTGTTTGATGGTTCTGCGCAGACTTCAACAGGCGTATCCTTGAACCAGTGCTTGCATTCTGGTCCCAAGTTGGTCAAAGACCTTTGTTACGTCATCACCAGCTTCCGACGACATCAGGTTGTCTTTGTGGCCGATATAAAAATGATGTTTAGGCAGACGATTATCCAACCTGATGACCGTCGCTTCCAGCTGATCCTTTGGAGAGAGTCTCCTCGTGATTCCATGGTCGTCTACGAGTTCAATACTAATACGTACGAGTTAAGGTCAAGCCCCTACTTGGCAATACGTTCTCTTTGGGAGCTCGCAGACCGCGAAAGCTTACGTTTCTCACGAGCCTCCGCCATCTTGAAAGACGATATTTACGTGCATGACATTTGTTCTGGCGCCTCCACAGCGGACAAGGCGATCCTTCTGCGGGACGAATTGATAGGTATTTTGGCCTCCGCTGGTTATGAGTTGCGCAAATGGATTTCCAACTCACCAGCGCTTTTGGAAGGCTTGCCAGAAGATCATCAGCAAGATCCACATCTATTTGAGATTATTGACAACCCCGCCATGATAGCTGTTCTCGGCGTCCAGTACAAACCAGTCCAAGACATCTTTACGTATAACGTAGACTTGAAATTGCCTTGTTCTTGGACTAAACGTCTCGTATTGTCTACTGTCGCTAGAATCTTTGATCCGAACGGTTGGATTTGTCCTGGATTTTGGGCAAAATGCTTCTTGCAGAAGCTTTGGACAGTAGGATTGACCTGGGACGAGCCTCTACACGGTACTCTTGTTGAGGAATGGACCTCTTTTGTATCCCCACTTCCTGCCGTCAACGAGATCTCCTTGCCTCGTCCCATCCTTCCCCCCGGGAAGTACAAGGCCACCCTTCACGGGTTTTGTGATGCCTCGGAACGTGGTCACGCGGCCGTGGTGTACTTGCGCACAGTCAGTGCCTTAGGTCAGGTGAGAGTTTCCCTGATCATGGCGAAGAGCAAGGTTGCACCCCTTCGGACATCTCTGACCATTCTGAAATTGGAGTACTCGGGAGCAGCCCTACTTGTACGTATATTGAACCACGTGTCTAGTACTTTGGGTAAAAGCATTTGTATTAATGGGACCTACGCCTGGACAGACAGCTAAATTGTTTTTTGTTGGTTGAAGGCTTCTGTCCACACCTTGGAAGTATTTGTCGCTAATCGCGTCTCCCAAATCCAAAAATCTGAAGTCAAACTTGTTTGGATACACGTGCCAGGTGAGCTCAACCCCGCTGATTGTGCCTCGCACGGATGCTTGACGCCTAGTTTAATAGGCCATTCGCTGTGGTGGGGTCCGGAATGGTTAAGTCGACCAGAAATTGATTGGCCTCGAACGCCAATTTTGAATACTTCTAATTTGCCGGGTCTGCGAACTCTCGCTCTTGAGAAGGTGGAATGCGCCTTTGACCCCGATTTTTTGTTAAATCGCTACAGCTCCCTCGACAAGTTGTTAGGTGTTACTGCTTGGATAAAGCGTTTTGTTTTTAACTTTAGGCACCCACAACAGAAACGTCTGACACAGTTTCTTTCACCACAGGAACGACAAGAGTCCCTCACCTTTTGGGTTAGTTCTGTGCACTTGGTGCATTTTGAGAAGGAGATTGCTATCCTCAAATCAGAGAGATCGAAATTGTCGGGAGTTGTATCTAAATTGAACCCCTTTTTGGACGAAACGGGTCTCTTGCGCGTTGGATGGCGTCTCAAGAACGCCTGTTACCTAAGGACGGTCATTTGGTACGCTTGTTGGTAACTGACCGTCACCTCAAAAATTCACATGCTGGTTGTAATGCCCTGTTGGCTATTTTGCAACGCGAGTTTTGGATTTTGTCTGCCCGAAGAATTATTCGGAGTGTAGTCTTTCGCTGCATCCCTTGCTATAAGCTCAAAGCTTCTACCATGCAGCCCTTGATGGGGGACTTGCCGGCAGATCGCGTAACTGAAAGCAGGACGTTTGACGTTGTTGGCACGGACTTCGCTGGTCCCTTTTTGGTGAAAACGTCGACACTTCGAAACAGCAAGACTGTTAAGGCCTACTTGTGTGTCTCCACAAAGGCCGTACACTTAGAACTGGTGTCCTTGCTTACGATCGAGGCGTCTGTAGCCACATTTGACAGATTTGTATCCTGCAGAGGGCTGCCTTCCTTGATCCGCTCTGATTGCGGCACTAACTTCAAGGGCACCTATAATTATTTGAACGACGTAGTTAATTTCCTTGAAACCATCAAGGCTGATATAGGCAATAGGCTTGCCCGACATGGGATAAATTGGTTGTTTTTCCCACCAAATTGTCCACACTGGGGTGGTATTTTTGAGGCCGCTGTAAAATCGGCCAAAACACACTTGCGCAGGACAATCGGTGAATCTGTCCTTACATTTGAGGAACTCGCAACTGTGTTTTGTACGATTGAGGCCGTTTTGAACTCTCGGCCATTGTGCCCGATCTCCTCAGATCCGAATGATTTGGAGGCCCTTACGCCGGGCCATTTTTTGATTGGTCGCCCACTTGTCGCCTTGCCTGAGTACCCCTATATTGATACGAGACCTGGTCGTCTCTCGCAGTTTGAATTGGTACGCCAGATTACTCAGAGCTTTTGGAAACGCTGGTATTTGGAATATTTGCACATACTCCAGCAACGCGTAAAGTGGACCGACAAGACCGATCCACCCAAGAGTGGAGACCTCGTTTTGATCAAGGAGGCTAACCTTCCGCCACTCAGATGGTGCAGGGGGCGCATTCTTCGTTTGGTAACTGGGGCTGATGGAGTTCCCCGATTTGCTGTGGTCTTGGTGGACGGTTCGATTCTGAGGAGAGCGGTTGCAACATTGTCACGTCTACCAACCGATTAGCGGACCGGTAGGCCGGTCCGGGGCGGGTGGATGTTTGAAATAGAAATATTATTTGTGATAGGTCAAGTCGATTATATCGATTTAGTAACGTTTAGTTTAGTCTATTGTAAAATTTGACTATGGTCACACTGAACTGTCATTTTCCGTTACTGAAAATTGGCTCACGCCGTTTTGGTCTGTTTCGCATGGTTTGTAATTGATATAAATTGATCGCCTTTTGGAAAGCTCGTCCTTGTAGCTTCGCGAATTATTGTTATTAGACAAGACATTGTGAAATATTGAATATTGTAAAACGTGTGAATCCAAAATTATGAGTTAATCTTATAGGTCCACTCAAGAGCATCAGTGAAGATATCAGGTAAGTTGAAACATTTTATTAATATTATATTTTATATTCATGCACTGTGCAACGCAGTGCATTGTGTCTAGATCCTTGTCTTGTCGTAGTCAGGCAGATGTATTATAACTTCCACTGCGCACTTTGAAAATTCCTGCCTGCCTGCGGTAATTCTAGACAAAGATATTGATTGATTGTTTAAAGAAAGAATCTTTACCGTTCATCTGGTTGTTCTTTATTTATATTTCTCAATTTATTTAAACGATAATGCCTTTAGAAGAGCATTTCTTTTATAAAAAATATATTATTCCATAAAAGTTCTCCATTTTCTAATTCCAATTTTCCAACTCAATTCGTGACTATTGCTGGAGTTTCCACAACAGTGGACAACACTAAATTATACCGCGGTATAAGTTAAGAAAGCCAGTGATTTTATAACAGTTATGTGTTCGTCATAACCTGTATGACACACACATAATATTTTGTGATATGAATGAAAATCTTAAGTATAGTTCTTGTTCTTGGAGTAAACGATTTACTCAACATTTCTCCCTGAGTGTGTTTCTAGTGACAAGTGAGTAATATGCAGACCAAAAACACCAAGAATAATTATTTAATAATATGGTCCTTAAGACGATTTTGTCTAAAGCTTGTCTTATAGGTGTAATAATACTTTATAACGCCCACTTCTAACTCAAAGCCGTTACCGTTGTACATATTTATCTTCACTTCAAACTGTGCCATGTATTCTATTCGTTGCACGGTAGGGCAAGGCATATTTGACATTAATAGCCTCCTAAATCACTACCCCTTATGACTTGTTCCACAAGTTCTGTAACATACTAGAATACCAAAACTAGCCTCTCAGAAAATAAATAATACCAGTTATATCTCCACCATAGCAACACAGTTAGTCTAATCGCTACCTCTTGTGTCTTGTACCACACCTCCTATGACATGTAGGAACACTGAGGATAGCTTTGTCCGGCACCATCCAGTAATGGCTTGTAATATCTCCTAACATCATATCTGAGTAATAGGATACAGAGAGTTGAGGTAAATGGAAAAGTTTCTATGGGTTCAGTGGTCACAATGGGAGTGCCGCAAGGTTCAATTCTTGGTCCATTCCTTTTCCTTGTATATATTAATGATTTGCCATACATTATGCAAAATAATGAAGAGATAGTGTTATTTGCTGATGATACATCACTTATTTTTAAACTTAGACGACAACAATCAAATAATGACGATGTAAATAACGCTCTCTCTAAAGTAGTTAAATGGTTTACTGCTAACAATTTACTGTTAAATGAAAAAAAAACAAAATGTATACGATTTTCAAGACCGAATGTAAAACAAGTTAAACCTAACATATGTTTGAATGGAGAAGAGTTGGATCTTATAGATAACACCGTATTCTTAGGCATAACCTTAGACTCTAAGCTACAGTGGGGCCCACATATAGGTCAGTTGTCGAATAGACTTAGCTCTGCAGGGTACGCGGTTTATAAAATTCGTCAGTTAACTGATATAGATACGGCCAGATTAGTATATTTTAGTTATTTCCACAGCATAATGTCATATGGCATTTTATTATGGGGCAACGCAGCTGACATTCAAACTGTGTTTGTACTGCAGAAGCGGGCTATTCGTGCAATCTACAGTCTTGGTTCAAGGCATTCACTGAGGGAAAAATTTAAAGAAATTAAGATAATGACTGTCGCATCTCAATACATTTATGAGAACTTGTTATATGTCAGGAAAAATATAAATATGTTTTCCAAATTCAGCGACATTCATAAATTAAACACACGAAATAAAAACAAACTTGTTCTACCTCCAACTAGACTACAAAAAATAAGTAACTCCTACAAGTGTCAAAGCATACGTTTTTACAACAAAATTCCAGGCAATATTCAGGAACTAAGTATTAATAAATTCAAAGTATTTATTAAACAGAGCTTGTGTTCAAAAGCTTATTACACAGTTAAAGATTATTTAGCAGACAAAAATGCCTGGAATTGAGTTTAAAAATTATGAATTTTGACATTTTGAAATTAGTGACAAGATATTTTTATTTACATTTGTAATACTTATATTTTTACATTTTGACATTTTTAATTTGACATTTGTAATTTTATTTATTTTGTTTTGACATTGTTTGATTTGACATTGTTATTTTATTTATTTTCTTTTGACATTTAAAATTACTTAAGTAATATATTATTATTTTTAAACTGACATTCAATAATATTTTCTGACATTTTAAATATATGACATTTTATTGTTTAAATTTTTACTATTTTTAAAATTACTTAAGTAATATGTTATTATTCCTGAATTGACATTCAATAATATTTTTTGACATTTTAAATATAATATGACATTTTATTGTTAAAATTTTATTATTTTTACATATTGTTTGCAACATGTATTTTACTATGTATTAGCTTGTAAAGTTGTGAGTATGATGTGGGCATTATTAAACATATAAACAAATAGTTGTGGCAACCTTTCTGATGGCTTAGGCTGACATGCTTATGCATACACCTTCTGATGGCGTGGAGGCATAGTGATACAGATCGTGCTGGCTCCCTCAATCAAGGTTGAGCCGTACGATTGCTGTTGAATGCGGGCCATCAGTGGGCCGAGTCAGTCAAAAGCGTCAGATGATTTCCTGCATTGTACTTGCATACTAAACCCTTTTTTTTGTCTGGACTTTAAAAGATGAAGAAAATACTAAACAAAATGAAGTGACAAAAAAAAATGACTCTGAGTTTGTTTCGGCCTTTCTTCTCAAGAAGTCATTTAGCTAGGAAAAGCCGGCATCATCTAGAATAGGGTTTTGACATGTATGAGTGTTGTAAACAACCAAAATGCAGAAATAAATATGTCTTTATGTCTTTAATAGTCGGTTATAATTACTCCACATCCAATGCGCGGCTTTTGATCGAGGGGCGTGAAATAGTTTAGCGTGCAATCCTCTGAGAATATTGTGCCTCGTATGTCGAAGGTTATTGGTTAGGTATAGTATGATACTACGCGTTCTGAGCAATATGTCAATCTATGTGTAGTATACCGTTAGTATCCAAAAGGGTAATTCGATTTCTACCCTATTTCTGGCCTTTTACTATCTGATGTAAATCTGGCCTCCCGCTTGTAGTGGATGCGCAAAGTTAAGCAACGCTTGCACACGTCGCCATTTGTATGGGTGACCACTTGCCGTATTTACATTAGAGTGCTACCGCGCTTCGGACGGCAAGAAAAGTTGTCAGTCCCGATTCTTGCGTCAGGACAAGAATCCCTTTGGGTGGTCTGAAAACTCCGAAGTCTGCGTTGGACACTCCTCACACTCACACGAAAATAAGAAAAGATCTGGTGTTACGGGTAGTAGCTTCTATTTCAGCCGTTGACGATAACTTTTGTGGTGTAGGCCTCCTTTAATTTTCTCCATTCCTCAGTATCCTGTGCAATTTGTATCCATTTTTTGCCTGCAACGGTCTTAATAATTGTCTTTCCATCTCATTTGAAGGCCTACCTTGTTCTTTTCTGCCCGCGTAGCTGCCATACTAAAAGTGCCTTACACCACGAGTCTTTCGAGTAGTCAATTTCTACTTCAGGTACACCACCCGTTTAACGATGTCTACAACTTTACTTTTGTGTCAGACCCAATTCTTGGTTTTGCGTTCTTCAGCGTAACTCCTACCAAATACCTTTCCATAGCCCTTTGCGCTACTTGAAGTTTGTGAATCACTTCCTTTGTCATAACCCGTTTTCGTTTCCGTCTTGTATACCAAAACTGGCAGGACACATTTGTTAAATAGTCGCGCATTTCGGCAGGATGATAGATTAATTTTAAAAACAAAGTCTAGTTTGATAAAACTGCCCGTCCTAGGCTTGCCAGGATTAACTTAGGTTTTTTATTTAAGAAATAATGTTAGACGTGGGCATTATTCAAATCAATACATCTAATAATCAAAGGGACAAAGCGATTTAAAAATAGTAACGTAGAGGTCGTGGAGCGTCTTATTGACCCTGTATAATAATTGAGTTTAAAATATCTAAATTTATATTAATGAACCAAATATTAATCAATATTATTTATATTACATGTTATTTTTACAGTTCTATGAAAATAAAACTCATATAAGAGTACAAAATATTATAATTAAATCACTTTTAGCAAAGTACTACAAAATAATCAATCTTTGCATAAACTTTCTAATTTTACACTAAAAACAACAAAAAGTAACTAACCTCTTGACGATTAACTTTTAATTTGGCACATGCGTAGAGATCAATTAGTTGCACTTACAGTCTTATCATCAATTATGAACTACAAATCATTATTGTCTGTGATTGCAGCACAATCCTGGCAGAATGAAATAGTGTGTTCTGGACAAATATACCTATGGTAATCTTCACAAACATTGGTTCTCTTGCGATGGCGGGCATAAGGACATACTTGGCACCTTTTTCGTACACCTGGAACCCTAACAGGTGTTTCTTGTTCAGGTTCTCCGATGAATTCTCTGATTCTCTTGCGTAGCTGTCTAATGATCTTCATTTTCGCTACCGTCGGATAACAACTCGTCTTCACTGTCAGACTGCATTAAAACAAGACGTATGCACTCATACTCAAGCTGCTGGCTATTCATTGTGTACGACAAAACCTAAAATTATAATAATATGAAGTAAAAATATAATTGAAACCTTACATAAAAATGTTACATCGCGGTTGTCACGGGGTCATATTTACCCTTTCTGACTGCACGCACGTGTTGCTCCCGTCACAGGCGGCGGCCGCCTGAACAGGGGCGCGGCGGGCGCGCGCCGGTCCTTTAGCAACAGCTATTGTGACGTTCAAAACTCTTCAATCGCAGAATAAAAAACTACACACGATTGAAAATCGACAGGGTCAGAATGATCCTTCCACATCCTCGCCGGGTTAAGTGCGGCTAAAGTTATCGCCCAGGAGTCAGTGTGGTGACGGATTAAGAATACGGAATGTCACCACCCCATATCATCCTATGGATGTCGTAAGAGCCGACAGAAGGAGCACATTATGCAGAGAACAGCACTGTAAGACAAGGAAAACTTGATACAAACTCTATACCAACCCGATTGACCAGCGTGGTATAATAGGCCAATTCCTCCTTTGACAGGAGAAATTGGCCAAATTGGAAGAACAAATTGGCCAAATTGGAAGAACAGTTCACTGCTGGACTTGTCCTGTTAACGGCTGATGATAATGAACGTTATCGCGGTAAAAAGAAGCTTATCCACACAAAATACATACAGTAACGCTCTGTCTTAAAGAAGTACAGACAAACAAACAAACTGCCCCATTAATGATTAATGTATAGAAGAATGCATTTCATCATACGTTATAATAAGTAAACACAAAACATCCACATTCAAAATTGGCCTTCGTCGCGTAGGTTTAACCACAATAAAGGAGTTTCGGCTCTCATTAACATTAAAATGATTGTCTTACGTCCGGTGGCCATTATTATATTATACTGCTAATCCGCTTGATATGGACGGGAAGCTAGCCCCTAGCTTCTAGGCGACAGTCTAGAATGTAATCGGAATAACGGTAGGCCAATGATTATGAAGATCAGAATGAAATGATATTTACACCACGTTCTGTAGATAAAGCCATTAAGGGTTTTCAAAAGGAACTAGAAAACGCCTAAAATACCAAAGAAAATATAACTTCAGTAGTGTATAATACTGAAAATATTATAATACTACTAAGATAATATCGTGCAAAAGTCCTATTTAGTTTTTATCTAGAAACTTTTGTTCTTCGAATTTTGTTCTTTATTTTGTTTAGCAGTATGGAACTAAATTATGTATTTACGTAAGACAAGGCATATGCGTTCAGGATATTTATTCCCGTCACGCTCTACCCTAATGTGAAACAACATAAAATGAGACTTCTTCGACCTTAAATTTAGACGAAAATCTGAACAACTTCATATTCTATGTAACACGTCTTCTTTTGCAAAAATGAGACGAAAATAAGGATCTTTTTGGCGTTTCATTGAATACTTGGTAAACGTTGTTTTGGTGTGCTAATACCCGTGTATATTATAATGCGTGCGGCGTTCCCATAGAACAATTTCTTATAAAGTTTTGTGTCAGACCGTTCGCCTTGCTTGTAGTAACAATACATTTATTAAGAACTATTCAGGTCAGTCAAGACCGGAGAGACGTGGAGGTTAGTATATTATCTATATCTGTACATATAATAAAATGATGGCTTCCGGTCGTCCTACCTGTCTGCATCAATGCAACAAACTCAAAACTACCTTACGGATTTCTGTACAATTTTTAGCAATAGTGTGATTGCTGTGGAAGGTTGAAGTGTATAATTAACAAAATAAATGTGTAATATATAACATGACCGTTAGATGGCAATAGGCTCGTCTGCTATAACATTGGGACCTAAACATAACTGGTGAGATGTGGGTGTTTTATACACAAGTTATATAATGTGTAATATCTTCCACCTACCCCGACATTTCGACATAGGTTACACCAGTTGTGATCACGGAATCATTTGACCTTTGCACTACACGATTGAGACCATCACAAATATTTGTATGTGTACAAGCTTTGGAAGTACATATTTGTATATTATTATATTTTCTGTCTGTTCACTTGTGTATATCGACGAAGCCTACAGTATCTTATTGTCAGTAATCGTTTCGCTTTAATCGCATACGTTGTGAAATTCAGATGCAAATCGAATAAAATGCTTCATTCCTTTTTATGTTACGTGGATTTTTATTGTATTTCTTCGTTTTGCGGTAAATAATAATGTAATTGTGTACACGTTGTGTTTGTTGCCTGCAGTAGAATTCTTTGTTGACAAACATTTAAGTGACAAAAAATTATATGGCAAGGAACAAAGCTACACTGATTTAGTTTGAAGTGACAGAATTAACCCTTGTTTCATTTCTATTATAATTCTCATCATTTCTCCTGTCGTGGTAAATTAGACCTATTGGATGTCAAATGATGCAGGAGGTCAAAATTTTAATTTAAATACGGTCCAGCCGTTTTGAAAACGTGGCATACATACACAATTTTGTATTAGTAATAATTATATTATGTATAAGGATAAATCCACATAATATAAATGACTGCACGGTTGGTGTAGTGGTTTAAGCGGCCACCTCGCCTCTTGACACTGCGCCGAGTGTCGTGGGTTCGATTCTCACACGAGACACACTTTGTGTGATCCATAGATTCTTGTCTCGAGTCTGGGTGTTCATTCTTTCCGTTAGTTGTATGTTTGTAAAGTCACCCGCGACACAGGATTTATTCCGAATGCGGTTGTCTTTTTAAGAGAAATAAATCATATAATCTAAGGATAAACTTCTAGGAAAGTTGATATTCTGTCATATCTGGTTAGACCAGTAAGCGGTACCTCGGGCTCCAGGGCGGGCAAGTCTTGGATGCAACCGGGATAGCGCTAGGACGATAATGGTGAATATAAAGATAAATCTAGGGATACTTACAGTACCAATTTCCTCCCGATAAATAACAAGTAACAAAAAAAGTCCAAGAATTATAATTATGTTGCTTCGGTGTGCTTTTTATGTTATCAAGTGGCCAATTTCATTTTCTATGTGCAACTTTAACAGAGTATCCAACAAAATTTATTTAGTTATACCGTATGTCCCAATGATATTACAAGAAAAAGGAAGATACTTTACCTACGTAGTAATCAATCCGTAGAAACGGTACACTAACGCACACATCGATAACTCCAGATTTTATTTTAGTTGACAAGATGTGTCAGTTTCACTTTGACGCCGGCTCGCGACGTCACATATTATGTCAGACTTACCAACTGGCTTATGTTTAGCGTCCTGCTTTTGCTACGCCTATAACATATCTACTTCTTTTTATTTTTGTTACATCATTGGTATGTCCGTAGAATCTTTTGACGAACTCCTTACGATTGTGAAATATTTCATATCTAAAAATGATACGAAAGAAGGATGGCAGGCATGTATGGGACTTTTGTATCGCTATAAAAGTTATCACATTGATGTATTATACATATTTGTATATTTATTTAATAAATAATATCATCAAGAAGCACAGTTTTAATTATTAGATTTTTAAAACATAAGAGATAAGAAGTTATTTCAATTTGTTGTATGTTTGAAAGGTTACGTTTTTATCGACATGTTTGATACTTCTGATAGCTGTCACAACAGCAAAGACGCCATTGTGATTTTCTTGTTATGTCAATATTGTCAATAAAACATTTAAAAGTTGCCATGTCACTGATGTCACTTAATAAAGCCTCACGATTAATATATTCAATGTAAACGAAAACAATTATTTTACTCAGTTAAATATTGTGTTATATTGTATATTCCGAATCATCAATTAAATAAAATATTTTAGCATCTTTACTGTACGAAAGTGAATCAAATTGATATAAATCAATTAGTATGCAGATTATTATTTTTAAGCATGGCAAGCTCTAACAATGGTACACTGCGTTTTGTTCTCAATTTATTTGCGTTTAGTTATTAATAGCTTAGTATATTTGAAAAAAACATTTTTAATGATCACCATGTTCTTAAAAAATATATAATTATGTACCCGACTCCAACGGCCGACAATGCCTTGACGGAAACGTAACAGACGATGTACGCTTGACGCTCTAACGCACTATCGGTTAGGTGTGAAAGGTTGAATGTTTTATTATATATTTGTCTGTTTTGGCGTTACGCGACGCATTTTCCGTCAGTTATGTACCGACCCTATACATAAAGTGAAGTTGTAAACTTCACTTTAGTTTTAAGTCCATAACGTATCAAGCAGTTTCGCGTCGTGGTTATGGTATGTGCTGACATTGATTTCTTCATTTGCGTGTGTAGGGTCAGCATCGTAACCTCGTGAAGCTCACCCAACTACTATTGTAATAGGTCGGAAGTGGTAGATGTAGAACTGTTGATTATTACAGGTGTACTAATGACTGAACCCAACAGAAACGAGAGCACACAACAAAATTTTTAACTACCAGTTTGCACTCTGTGTAAGACTAAAATCCAATATACCATTATTACGGTAATTTTCTATACTCTCAAACTTTTATTTAAGAAAATGCTTAGAAATTACGGCGACTTTTATTGTAATCGAAACTCATAAATACCTGTGCTACGACAAAAAAGGTTACACACCTAAACACAAACTTCTTTTGTATCTCTCCTTTACAATTTAAAGCTTAATCTTCATCCACAAACCGGGTCTCTTACGGTTCAATATTAAAGACCTTATTTTTTATCCGGCTGCCTTCTACGTATACTAATTGCGGCAGCAGATATGCCGGTTACCGTCTCCTTCGAGATTAAGAGATCGCCCGGCCGGTATTTAAAATGCCGCGTTGCATTTATTGGAAATTGCAGGCCAACTATTTTATGCACCATTTATACTTGATGCCGTATTTAAATAAGTGGTTAACGAGGCTTTGGAAAATAACTAAATGTGATGATGCCCCTGGGTGACTATTTTCTTGAAAATAAAATTTAGGTAACTATTCTACAAAGAACTTGTCGATGGACCAAAGAGGTTTTATATTTAATGAATGAAAATGCAATGGATCGTTTAAGTACATGACTTATATTTGCCTATTTTCTACCTAAACACCAACGACCTGTTATTTATTTATTTAAGGCTTATCAACAGTAGCTACAGTTTTATAAAATCTAAACGAAATATTTTAAGTTCAGTCCCAGCCTGATTTGTGGAACTAATACTTAATGTTACGTCTACAGTGTAAAATGGTGCTAATTCTGAGAAGCTCAGACTAACAAAAAGTCCGGAAGTAAAAGTTTCACCCCTATGATCTGCGACGTTAAAAACAAAGCTAATATATTTAGGGTATATTATTTTATTATTTTGTTGATGCCACTAGCTCTCTCTTCAGATAACTCGCCACATTGTCGGTAGAGCATCTTAACGATCCAAATACAATAAAAGCTTTTACGTCACAGCATATCATCTTAATCAATGAATATTCGAGCTTCAATAACATTTCCCCTAATTTATTTTGCCATATATTTCCCATCGTTAATATTCACTCGCATCAATACTGGCACCAATTTCTGATTAAGTTGACATTTTCCTTATTGACATCTTAACATTCATATGTCTTTGGACAAATTTTATTCTGTTTGTCTTCTGAATGCTGAGCGTGTTCGCATTTGACATATTATTGATTGGAAATGTGCGATGGTATATGTGAGTGAGGTTTTACAAAAGATTGTGATGAGATTGGTGTTTTTAATGCAATTTTGGCAATCTGTTTACATTTTTAGATTAATGAGTTTTCTTGTGGTAAGGCTTCCAACTAATATATTACATAATCGAAATATTGTTACGCATGGCGATAATTGAAGATAACGCCATCTATCGGTGAATGAGAGAACTACAAGAGATTGTGATGTATCGGTGGGTTAAAGCGGTTTCGTCTACTAGCTACTAGATGGCGTTGCTGTTATTACTAGAACATTGCCACGACGCTAGAATGTATCGTCTGTAGCGAGAATGTTCGCGATTATTTCAACAGTTTTGTGGAAGCGTCTTGAATGCATTAGTGATGTTATCCGGTCAGTATAAATAGCGCGCGAACGAGCGGACTGGAGACAGTTCAATTGAATAAGTGAAAGCGATCAAGAAGCGAAGATTAAGGAAGTCGGAAGTGTTTAGTGGTGTGAAATAGTGTTTTAATAAGTGTGTAATTAAGTGGTATAAAATTGTGTTGTGATAAATAAAGTACAGTTTAGTGGCAGAATGAGAGAACTACAAGAGATTGTGATGTATCGGTGGGTTAAAGCGGTTTCGTCTACTAGCTACTAGATGGCGTTGCTGTTATTCCTAGAACATTGCCACGAAGCTAGAATGTATCGTCTGTAGCAAGAATGTTCGCGATTATTTTGACAGTTTTGTGGAAGCGTCTAGAATGCACTAGTGATGTTATTCGGCCAGTATAAATAGCGCGCGAACGAGCGGACCGGCGACAGTTCAATTGAATAAGTGAAAGCGATCAAGAAGCGAAGATTAAGGAAGTCGGAAGTGTTTAGGGGTGTGAAATAGTGTTTTAATAAGTGTGTAATTAAGTGGTATAAAATTGTGTTGTGATAAATAAAGTACAGTTTAGTGGCATAGTGCATTTAATTTATTACCGAACCCCAGCTCGTAACAATATGTTGCTTATTTAAGACGTCAACGGTCTAATATTATTTATCGACTTAGTGTAAGGAGTAGGTTTCTAAATAAAGTGAATTACATTACAACACATAACATAACTTCACGCCTTTATCCCCGAAGGGGTAGGCAGAGGTGTATTACACGAGGTGTATTTCAAATTATAAATAATTGTTTATTACGTATCAATTAAAATCTGTATTCCAAAGAGAAAATGTTACATTCAAAGAACTTGTATTTTCAGCGATTCATTCATAACGGGAATATTAAACAATGATGTGAGTGCCTCACGTGGCGGCGCGGTCTGCACACTTTTTAAATAGGACTTATTACATTTGTCCATTGCCGCCTGCACTATTCACATCATAGTGATGAATAAAATTTCTTTGTAGCTAAGCGTGGTGATGAAAATTCTAGGATAGAAACGAAATCTTTTTGAATTACACACTGCTTTTAGGACTTGAATGGAATATTCATAGTAGATAATAATAAAATTAAATGCATTAAATAACATACCAGATTATTTATTTTAACTATATGTATACATTGCTATCTTACATAATCATAATATCTAAATATATATATAGGCTAACCTCATTGGTGGTTACCAATGAGGTTTGCTACAATGTTACAGGCCGCCAAGAAGAACGACATTCCAATAGCGAACACCGGGCTCTGGCGAGGTGAGCACTGTTTTTGAATCGTGGTCAACGATGAAACAGCTGAACAGGCGCTCGCGGCCACGTGAACGGCGGACGCTAATTTTTGATAGAAGTCGTGATGTATTTTCTATTACTTACTATTCGTTGAACTGTGCATAGTTGTAATAATAACTGAAGTGATAAACAAGGGTTGTTTTACTTACATCTCCTAGCCCGATAACCCACACGCCCATACCATATGAGATATGTTGAAGAAACAAATGATAGAAGAAGGAGAAAAGGAATGCAGTAGAAATCCCTTAACCCACAGTCGAAAGACTTTATCAGAAGTGACTACGAAGGGCAGATGAACAGGAGATGGCATTCGATTATGGAAAGACAGATCCCGTGTGAGTACAAATGATTTTCTTATCGATAACGAGGCGATTGTGACAAAGCCGTTACTAGCAACGTAACCCGATTCTGCTCGTGAAATCACATTTCTGACGATGTTGAAGCTGATATTGGAAGATGGTGGAGAAACACCAACATCATATTGCATTATTGGAATCGCCTTAAGCGACGCATTGAAGAGGCGCGCAGCGTTAATATGAAATGTGACGGCCGCATTTTAAGGAATTGCTACTCAAAAGGTTCGACAAATTGAAGAAATCATTACTAGATTGATTGTGAACCCAATACATACACCATCATGTAAGCAAGGAGGTATCTCTTTACCAACCTCAACGGGATAACCAACCTACTTTGTAGTGTGACTGGCCGCATATACGAATTTGACAACACTGACAGCTCAATACAATTGTGTCGTGCATCTAGTAAAATATCCCTGAAGAAAAAAATCGTGTGCTAAAATATCGCGCTGTGATGACGATGAAGGAAATGTGTTTAGTTGCTGATTTATAATTTTACGGATCCTGCCAGCACCGTGATCATCATAGGCCCAAGATGGCAGTAAAGCAAAGTTAAAGATGGTGTCGCTGTTATCCGCTCAAGGTACCGCTTTAATTTGACATTTGTCGCTAAAGCATCACGCGGTCGTTATCTGACCACCCGCGAAGCAAGGCCACTTGCCGTGCTACCTTAAACCTAAACTTACTTATGTGACTCGTCACTCGGGTATTGATATTTGAAATGATGTTTTTATGAAAGAAGATTAAATAAGCTTTGTAGTAATGTTTGAATGGTGACTGAATAACGGAATGTTTAGTTTATGCGACCCGCCGAACTTGATCCTATTGTAAACAATGTCGTCTACCGATGACCTACTCGACATTTTTGTTTGTCATGATAACAATATGGGTTATAAATTGCTTCCTTTTATTATTTTGTATACCTGGTGGTATAACCTTTACAAAAATATAAAATTAAAGCAATGCTTGCTTAGAAAATTATTTAAATGTCAGCATTTGAATTTTTTGTATATTTCACTGTCTTTGCATGTTGCGCGCGGGGCGTAATTATGGATTCAAAACATAATTGTAAACAAATAATATAATTATATTTGATATTTTTATGTTTTAATTGTGAATGGACTAATTAGTTATAAAATAACAGCAAAAAAATAAACAAATATTGTGTAATAATTTAATTGAAGAGGCTATATTCATTCAATTACCGAAACAATGGCATTTATTTTTTATTGAATGAAAATATATAGATAACGTTACATTTATGCTATGAATTATTGTTTTATTATGAGTATATAAATAAACCTATCATGCGATATATAATACTCCTATAATTCATGAGATATAGGCTTTCGAAAATTTTGGCAGGTATGGCGGTTATTTTTAGCGGGCAAAAGTAAACAATTGTGCAAAGTCCAATAAGAATAATTCTTATCGGAATCTTATCAGATATGGTTTTTTAAATTGGCAATCTAGTTGAAAAGAAACTTATCTAGGTTTTAAAAAAATATGTTAAAAAAAATTGGTTGCCTGTAAAGTCGGTATACGGGCGAAAGTTTTACGTGACAACGACTTTGAGTGGTAAAATAATTTTAATGTGAGTATTCATTCGTATAGTAGGAAGAAGGATGAAAGACGCGTGCCTTTCACTTTTTATGTCTGTCTCTCTCGCTCTTAGGCGGGACGCGTGCCTCTCACTCGCTCTCATTGTGAGCGCATAACGTGAGCGGAGCGTAACGCAGTTTCTTGAAGTGTCACCCGGCAAACCAATTTATAAGACGTTGTCACGTCAAAAATAAAATACGAAAATTGGCGGCAATTAACAATCATTCATATTTTATATTTTTTTATGTTTAAAATTAAAATGTTTCTTTCCATTATATTTATTATCTCTGAAAGTAAATTAAATTACCTTTCTAACCATGTACAATACTTATATACCTCCTATAATAAAAAACGACGAGAAATATGAACATGTTTGAAATATAATAGCGCGCTCGAAAATGGCGGGAAAATATTATACCGGGCGCGCTTTATGCCGCTCTTGCGTGGACTTCAAGTATATTATTTGGTGTTAATTAATATCATTCGAAAGCTTATTTAATTACGCATCCTTTGATATACAATATTAACTTAATAAATATAAATATCACCATTCTTTCAACGAAAATATTACGCGTCGTACTTAGCTTGAAAGCCTAGCCTCGAAAGTGGCCAAAATACTTCTACGGGTGTCTTGAGATGCCTCGATGGTGGCCAAATCGCTTTGAGGGGTTATAAAAATGCTGGAGAGAAGATCGCCACTTATTTTCAGGTTTCAAAAGATATCCGAGAATACACAGCTTAGAAAAAACGTTAGCGTTTGTGAACACAAATTAGAAAATGGTATGGTATCCACATTGACTGGTAAGTCAGTTTTTCAGGAGATATCATTTTACAGCGAGACAAATAACCTTTGAAGTGGCAGGCAGACATATTATGTCTGACAGCCCAAGTCGTTAAAATGGCAAGCAGACATAATATGTCTGATTACGAATGGCACAATATTTGCCCGCCACTTTACGCCATATTGGCTCGGAAATTCTGCCATTTGAGCGGATAAGACAATTCCTAGCTTTGGTCTACATTTAGCACCCGTAAGCACAGCCGCGAAGGGTGAGTTGTGCTCTACACCGATGGTTATAGCATGGTATAGTTACAGCTTGAAAGTTATAGTACAGTATAAATTTTGGGACAACAGAACTTTCAGTGGTGTCTCACGACCGAAGTTGAATCTGAGTACCACTCGTGAGATTTGTTATCCCTATCAGTGACATAACTAGTCAAAGTTTTCGTTATATCTTGGTCAACATTTTACTATCCAGACTCATAGAATTTCACTGCTTTTCCTTGAAAGCTTCTAAAGCTAAAACAATTTGTCACCTCATGTTCATGAGTACGAGAAACGCATACCTTCAGTTTCTCTTAGGATATGATGTTGCTGTCATGTAGTGAGACGTGACTGCCTCCGTGGTCCAGTGGATAGTGTAAACGACTGCCGATTGGAGGTCCTGAGTTTGATTCCCGAGTCGGGCAGAATGTGTTATTGGGTTTTTCCGAATTCTCAGTATGATATGCCGGGTAACGGCAATAGGCTCGTCCGCTATTACGTGGGACTTAACAATTCATGGCGAAAGGCGGGTGTAATATTATAGCTCTGCCTACTCCTTCGGGGATACAGGCGTGAGTCTATAGTGAGACGTCAAATGGCATAATATGCTGAGTTTTTGTCTAGAATCTCTTTAACTCCCCTGTCTTTATAGAGCCCGAAAGTCTTGAAACTATTATTGTGAGTTAGTTAACCTCAAAGTCCCTTTAAGTTTTGAACCCTAGAGACTTTTGATAAGGTGGTAAATTATGTCAAATTAAACAATAGTTGATTTCAGGTAAACTTAAGTGTCAGTGAGCTAGTCAAATCTGCACATTACAAGGACTGATGGGCGACGGAGCAAACGTATCCTAGAGTGGAGAACGCGACTCAGTACACGTAAGGACGGCCGGCTCCCCCTGCTACCTAGCAGGGGGAGCCGGCCGTCCTTACGTGTCCACCTGGACCGACGACCTGAATAAGTTAGCTGGGTTGGACTTGATGCGGAAGGCTGAAGACCGTGTACTGTGGTGCATGTTCAAAAAGGCCTATGCACAGCAGTGGACTCCGGTAGGCTGATTGATTGGTTACAGGTAAAGCAGAAACAGGCTCCCGATATTCAGAACCTAGCACGAATAAGCCTCTGTTGGATTCAACGGTCAGGTGAAGTGGGCACATGCGTAGCTTAAAATAATCCGCTAAATGTCATCGTACCTACTACCTATGTATCATCTTCGTCCGTTACACAAATAGTGCACGATTGGCGTAGTAGTTAAAGCGACCATCTCACCACTTCACACTGTGCCGAGTGTTGTAGGTCCATTCCTACACGAGACAACACTTTGTGTATTCTTCAAACACCGCTTCACACTGAGCTGAGTGTTATGGGTTCAGTCCCCATATGAAACACTGTGTGTAACCCACAAATGGTGGTTTAGATGTACTTGAATGTCTGTTGGTTGTATGTTTGTAAAGTCCCCCGTGACACAATATTTATAGCTAGTGCATGAGAGATGACTTAAAAATGTACAGTAACAATTCATCATAACTAGAGTTTTGGATAAGTCTCTATGAATAAAATAAAGGAGATGAACATGCTGCACTGGATGTGCGGTGTCACGCGAAAGGACCGCATTAGGAACTCCCGCATCCGGGGAAGCCTTCATGTCCGTGACATTGCTGACAAACTGCAAGAGTGGCGTCTACACTGGTATGGCCACGTCTTACGTCAACCGGCATCTTACGTGGGTAACAAATGTCTTGCCATGCTACCTCCGCCGGGCCCCGGTAAACGGGGAAGGCCAAAGAAATGCTGGCTTGACGTCGTAAGGGATGATATGCATGCCAACCAACTAACCACCAAGGATGCTGAAGACCGTGCGAAGTGGAGGAGACATAGCCGGAAAGCGGACCCCGGGCTCCAAAGCGTGGGTTTTGGAGCGCAACCGTGACAACGCTAAGATGATGATGATGATGATGAATAAAAGTAAAGCATCAATCGCTTTAACCTTGTTCACAAGTAGGCTCATTAAAACTTTTATGCTTCAGGATTTTGAAGACCTGGTAGAAATATTTACTACTCTAACCAAGATCTTCGATGAGGATGATGTGCCTGCGATTAATGGTAACGAAATTGAACAGAGTCCTAAGAAACCGACGGTGAGAAGCGTCCATTCCTGATGAGAAGACATGACTGCTGCCAGCGTCGATAGTCTCCGCACCTTAGGATGACTCGCTAAGTAATCGTGACTTGAGTAAAGGTATGTGTGTACTTACGTGTGTTGTATAGTAAGTTGTTTGTGTCGATTGGAAGGGTCCAGTATGCCCTGTCCATGATTGGAGTCTATCGGAAGGGTCCAGTTTGCCCTGTCCATGATTGGAGTCTATTGGAAGGCTCCAGTTTGCCCTGTCCATGATTTGAGTCGGTCGAAAGGGGCCTAGTTCGCCCAGTCCGCACTCTGATGATTTATTGAAAGGGCCTAGTCAGCTGAGCCTGATAAGCCTAGTATGTAGCATTTTGGTATTCGGTCAGTAGGACCTGGTACCCCAAGAGGGTGCCATGGTTATACTATGCCATGTACCATGGTTGAGTAATTGAATGAAGGGGCTCCGCGCACCCAATCCAAGTTACTACGCAATAGCGATGTATTTCATTCTGGTCAGAAAAGGCCGAGCGAATGTTAATGTCAATCTTTACTCATTGAACAGGTCTGGAGGAATATTGCTGCGTCCTGTAAATGCTGGACACCATGCGCACGAGGTCGTGCGATTCGTCAGAATGGCCGTATAGGCTAACCTCATTGGTGGTTACCAATGAGGTTTGCTACAATGTTACAGGCCGCCAAGAAAAACGACATTCCAATAGCGAACACCGGGCTCTGGCGAGGTGAGCACTGTTTTTGAATCGTGGTCAACGAGGAACAGCTGAACAGGCGCTCGCGGCCACGTGAACGGCGGACGCTAATTTTTGATAGAAGTCGTGATGTATTTTCTATTACTTACTATTCGTTGAACTGTGCATAGTTGTAATAATAACTGAAGTGATAAACAAGGGTTGTTTTACTTACATCTCCTAGCCCGATAACCCACACGCCCATACCACATGAGATATGTTAAAGAAACAAATGATAAAAGAAGGAGAAAAGGAATGCAGTAGAAATCCCGTAACCCACAGTCGAAAGACTTTATATATATATGTAGGTACATAAATCTAAAAATAAAGAGTGAAAATATGTACAGGTGTGTTTAGGCGTCGTAGAATGCCTCCGCATCAATATCATTGGGTAACGTGCCCTGAAGGCTGGCAGCATGGCAATGCTGATTCTTTGAGCAAAGAATAAACCAGCCCTCTGATCACTTGAGACGTCGATTAACCGTTTAGATATATCTCGGAATAAACAGCGAGCTCTCGGACCCCATGAGCCTAGCGTTTCCGCCCCAAACGGCTCAAATACGTAATTAGCTACTAGATTACTGTATTTGCGCCGTTTGAGGGTTTGCGCAGATGCAGCAGCAGCGGCAGCATGGCCTCCCGTGCTTGGAACATAAGATACACAAGTAGATTATTGTGTCTTTCCAATATATATCTAATAATTATTGTTGTTAGGAGATTTCGCTTTACCTTTAATCATGAATACTTATTTTGATGAAAGAGTTTTTGTAAGTTTAGTTAACATTTATTTGTGTTTCTGTCTGCGCGATACTAATATTTGTTGCAAAATTTATATTCTTGAGACGATAAAAAGCCATGAAACACATAGTTCTATTTTCAGCTATTTATTATCGTATTAAAGAAATAATTATCGTATTACTCGCAAAAGGAATACAAAAAATGTAGCGTAGCGTCACGGTGATTTGCGGTTGGAACATTCATTTTGTGAGGAACTTATTATATTTGTCCTCTCTCGTCCGCACTATTAATTTGGTAGAGGCAAATATATTTTCGTTGTAGCTGAACACTGTCGTGAAAATTTGAGTATAAAAATAGACATTTTTAAGCTACACTACTTATTAGAGCCGTACTGGATTCTTATTACACTGAAAGTAGCCTTTTATGTGTTTTCTACAAAGTAAATATTATTTTTGAGACAATTCTCGTAAATAAATTTTTAGTAGGTATTAAAGTTAAAATGTCTTAAAATTTCTTAAGTTTATTTTGTGATGAAGGTTTTATATACGTTAGAAGTGGTTGCATGTAAGTGATTGAGCAAAATGCATGTTTGAAGAATTTATATAGATGTAAGAACTGTTATAAATAAAGTTTGAGACGTAGGTATATAACCTATGTTGAAGTACAAAATAAATATTGGATCTGAAATTTAAAATTATCCGATGATTTAATTAAGTCTTCAAATACTTACACACGAGATAGGATATTTTAGTGACGAATTTAAGTATTCGTTACTAAAAAAATATTAATAAATGCAGCGATACAACCTGTGGAAAAAGGACTTATTACATTTGTCTTTATAACGTAGCGGTGGATGGAAATATTGTTGTGGTTGAGCGTTATAATGAAAATTTAAAAGCTTTTTTACAGTAGGTACCAACCAATTTGGCAATGTTGCAGTGTAAAGAAAATTTTGTTTTATTAGCCTTTATATGTACATGTAATGTAACACTTTAAATGTAATGATTAATGATACAGATATTTTTTATTGTCGATTTAATTACTTAATATGTAGGAACCATAACCATAGTAATAGAATATTTTCTCCTTATTAGTCTTAATTAATATAGTTATTGTAATTTTTAGTTATGATTTTATTTTTAACTAGAGGATGCCAGCAGCTACGCCTGCATTCTTTTTAAATTTACACGTTTTGGCCGATCCCGTGGGAATTTCGAGAAAAACCTTCTTAGTGCATCCCTACGGTCCCCAAGGAACATACATGCCAAATTTCAGCTTCCTGCGAACAATAGTTTCGGCTGTAGCGTGTCTGTCAGTCAGTCAGTAACGCAAGGATTTTATATATTAAGATTAATTTATCTTTTTATTTTCAAATTATTTCAAATTGATATTTATGATGTGAATTTATATTTTCTCAAATTTGTGCAACAACTAAATGACCTACCTGTATAATGCTACACTTTTCTTTATTTCTTGGCTAACTGTAACATAATTCTTCCACAAATGTTGTGCCTAACTATAATCGGATTGCAAATTTACCTGTATATTTACTTAAACTTTACTGATTTCTACTTTATAATTTGTTATCGGTAGTTGTGCCTAATGAAATAAATAAAATTAAAAAAAAATATAATATTAAATCTTATTAAAGCAACTAGAATACCTAGGAATACGAGGTGTAGCCTCAAAACTAATAGAAAACTATCTAAATAGTAGAATGCAAGCAACAACTATAGAAATATTCAATGAAGACACAAAAGCTATAGAAGCAGTAACATCAGACTTCCAAAAAGTTATACTTGGCGTGCCCCAAGGCAGTATATTGGGGCCGCTTTTATTCCTAGTATACATAAATGAGCTACCCACCATAATTGACCATCTTTGCGTAATGTACGCTGATGATGCGACGATATTTATTTCCAACAATGAATCAAACAACCTCCTCTTTCAGAACGAAGTGAACAAAACCTTATTAAAAGTAACTGACTGGCTACAATCTTTGAACCTAAAGGTAAATCTTTCAAAAACAATTTTTTTGCAATTTAGAAATTATAAAAATAAACCTACGTCATTAAATATAACTGTGTGTAACACTGAAATTGAAGAAGTTCAGGACATCAGTTTTATCAGAAACAACTGATATTAATGTCACCAGAAATGCATACTTTGGAAATGTTTACCCTTTACTTATGTGCGGCATTACACATTGGGGATACTCAACAAATGTTCAATCTACAATTATTCTCCAAAAAAAAGTGTATCACAACAATATAATAACATGCATAGTACGGAGTCCTTACGAAATGTATTTAAAACGAAGGGTTTTCTTACCCTCACTGGTATCTATTAAGTTTATTTGTGAGAAACAACCTTCAATATTTTAATTTTAAATCCGCTTCAAAGACTAACATACGTAGTAAATATAAATTCAATATTAACCTGCCAGTAATAAATAATATGATTTTCTATAAAAGGACCTACATTACCGCTATTCGTGTATATAATAATTTGCCAACAACATTAAAATAAATTAGTGGAAATAAATTTAAGAATAAATTGAAAGAGTAGCTTATTGACAATGTATTTTACAATCTGGATGAGTTCTTTCGTAAGAAATAAAGTGGAATAATTGTATTTTTTTAATAATTTTATACTGGTAGATACCTACCCCATGTTGCATGTCCGATATGGACAGACTGTTGAGTCAAAAAACTTATGTTTTATTTATAAGACCTATTTGTACACAGTTTTTGCAATAAATAAATCTTTATCTTTATATGAAAAGGTAAATAGGTAGGTATCCAATACTTCTCGTATTTTATATGTCATTGAAAGTATATTTTTAACGAAATGAGATTAGATTTTGAATTGACTGAGAATCGGTATTCTGCTCATGGGGTTATTCACCAACTCGACACAAGAGACTGGACACACGTGTGTCCAGTTGGTGAAATTCAAAATTAGTACTACTAATTATTTCGTCATGTGGACACACCATGTTTTTACGCGTGTCCGCATGGTGAAACTTAAATTAAATCACTTTAATGTTTTCGTCAACTGGACACACTCAGTTTTTTTAGTACAGTTATGTTCATAAGCACCTCGTTCATTAAATTATTAAACGTGGCGATTTCATAATAAAGGTCGCCACACAGGGGTAAGCGCGTCGCTCGGTCGATTTGCAAAGTCAAGCGACTCCGCCACCGTATGAATTATAGATGGGTGACTATATATAAAAAAAAATAGTCCGTGCCTCGGAGTGCACGTTAAGCCATCGGTCTCTATTGTCATTATCATCTATAACAGTTGGTATAGATTGTGAGTACCCTCAAATAATGTGTCATCTAGTTAACCTCAGAATCTTGAATTCCCCTTTGTGAAAAAAATATTAGGCAAATCTGGTTAGACTGCAAAGCCGAGTTAGAAAGTTCAATGTAATTTTAAAACAATAATGCAGGAGGATGTACATATTTCATTAAGAATTTGCTTTACTCTTTTATTGAATAACTTATTAACTTTTATTTAAGACCAAATATTGAAATAAAACAAATACATTTAACAATTAAACAATATAATGATTTATTAATATGAAGAGCCGTGTGGTTGACGGCATAGAATACAAGTGTCACCACCCCCTATCTTCCCGTGGGTGTCGTAAGAGGCGACTAAGGGATAACACGGTGCAAATACCATCTTTGCGTAGAGACGGAAAACTCGACATCAAACCCTATACGACTGCCTCTTTGTTCTCGTGGCATAAATGTGCGCGTGGGATCGGGAGGTCCCGGGTTCGATTCCTGGGTCGGGCAGTGTTATTGGGTTTTTCTGTCACGAAATTCTCAGTAGCAGCACGGAGTCTGGAAATGTGCCCGGTACGGCAATAGGCTCGCCCCTTATTACGTGGGACTAAAGTATATCTGGCGAAAAGTGGGTGTAGAAATACACCTCTGCCTACTGTTATGTATGTATGTATGTATGTATGTATGTGCGTAATATGAAGAAAAATAATTATACTTCTGAGTAGGTATCTTTAGATACTTATATTACAACAGCATTCAAAATATTCAAAATACTATTAATCTAAATATATCCTAATGATTTAAAATAATCACTTTAATAATCACAGAAAAACCTAATAAAGACTTAGAAAATTCGCCATTAAAGCAAATTTTTGAATTTTTCAAAGTTAAATGCAACGACAAACTAACTTGCACCGTTCAACCTCGAATTGCTATATTATGTGCCATAAAATCCCTACTAATATTATAAATTCGAAAGTGTGTATGTATGTATTAATGATGAGTACAATACAATTTTTAAACTGAAGACGTTTGCAAGGAGCATTAAAGTAAATTTTTGTGATTGGGCAACAGTAGGTATATACAAAAGTAGAGCTAGGTTGTATGATCTATATGGTATGAAGAAATACAATTTTAATCCTGAATTTATTCAATATGTTAGAAATTATTCCAAGGTTTTTAAGAGGACATGTGCTTTAGCCAAATCCTTATATTTAAGCAATAAAATCAAAGAATCCAAGAACAAAATTAAAACTACTTGGAGCATTATTAACAATGAGACTGGTCGAGCTAAATTGGTAGATAACAATTATGAATTAAAATTGAATGGTGAAATTATTACTAGGAAAACTGATGTTGCTCAGACATTTAACAATTTCTTCATAAACATACCAGTGAACACAACCAGCTGTCTAGATTCATGTCCAAACAAAGCAGAAATGTTGGTTAGGGGCAATGTGAATGAGTGTGATGTGCTTTTTAATTTTAAATATATTGACACCAATGACATACTGAAGGTATTCAAGACGCTCAATAATAAAAAATCTGTTGACTTATGGGGCATTTCTGTTAAACTTGTGCGACAAATTATTTCTAGCTTAGCTCCATATTTAGCTGCAATATTCAACAGATGCGTAGATACAGGAGTATTTCCTGATCTAATGAAACACAGTAAAGTAATACCATTATTCAAAAAGGGATCAAAGAGCGACATTAGTAATTTTCGGCCAATTTCTATCTTGCCTGCTATTAGTAAAACTTATGAAAAGATTATTTTGCATCAACTAGAGAGCCACTTTCACGCAAATAATTTATTTCACAGTGAACAGTATGGCTTTACTAAGGGTCGCTCCACCGTTGATGCCGGTGTAACTTTGTTAAAGCATATTTTTAATGCTTGGGAAAACTCGAAGGATGCCATTGGTGTTTTTTGTGACCTATCAAAGGCCTTTGACTGTGTGGAACATAATACGCTTTTACTTAAATTGAAACTTTATGGTATTAGAGATACCGCACTCAATCTTGTTGCCAGCTACCTTAGTGATAGAATTCAGTATGTAGATGTTAATGGGAGTAGGTCTCTAGGTTTGCCAGTAGGAATGGGCGTTCCACAGGGCTCTATTCTCGGTCCATTTCTTTTTTTAATATATATTAATTATTTGCCGTTCTTTGTACAAAATTTATGTGATATTGTTTTGTTTGCCGACGATACGTCACTAATTTTTAAAGTTGATCGTAAATTAAGTAACTTTGATACCGTCAATAACACTCTTGCACAAGTATTAGATTGGTTTTCGACAAATAATTTGGTACTCAACTCAAGCAAAACCAAATGTGTTAAATTCTCTTTGCCTAATGTCAAAAGTGTTCCTACTAATATAATTTTAAATAAGGAAACAATTCAACTACTCGAATCAACCGTATTCTTAGGTGTAACTTTAGATTGTAAGCTTCAGTGGGGCGCCCAAATATCCTGTCTCGCAGTAAAACTTAGTTCTGCAGCGTTTGCAGTTAGAAAAGTTAGGGAATTCACAGATATAGATACTGCTAGACTAGTTTAATTTAGTTATTTTCACAGCGTAATGTCTTACGGAATAATGTTATGGGGTACAGCTGCTGATATACAGACTATTTTTGTCATTCAAAAAAGGGCCATACGTGCAATATATAAGTAAGGTGCTAGAGATTCTTTACGTAATAAATTTAAAGAAGTAGACATATTGACAGTTGCATCGCAATATATATATGCTAACTTAATGTACATTAAGAAAAACTTAATTCTATACCGCAAAAATAGTGATTTGCACAACGTGAACACAAGGAATAAGCATAAACTGGTGGGAACTAACTACCGTCTACATAAAGTTCAGAACTCATTTGCGGGGATTGGTATACGATTTTTCAACAAATTGCCTCTTGAAATAATGAATTTACCCATGCACAAATACAAACGGACAATTAGGAACTTTCTTTTACAAAGGGGTTATTACACTATTAAGGAATTTTTAAATGATAAGACACCGTGGGGATAGGCTTAGGCTTGTTTAACTCACGATTATTTTATTTACATGTTAAGTGGAGGTGCCTCGTGAACACATGATTTTTGCAGGATTTGGATATTTTTATGATTTGTTGAATGTAGTTTAACATTATTTATCTCTGATCATATCATTGTTCACTTGTCACCTTCACAAAATTCTTTCTACATTTGCATTCCTTCACGTGTTCCACTAACTTATGTTAATAATAACGATCTGGAAAATGGAGGTAATTGGCGGTCATGGTCAGTATACCAATAGATTGTTTCTTACTGCTGGTTCGTATACCGTTGTCGTCATGCTCACTAAAATGTCATTTCTTGTGGTGGCGTCGTGTGTCGGGTCATCCCTTTCCCTCTAATATGGCGAGAGGGATGATGGCTGGCACATGCGTCATACTCGTGAACGGGTGCTACTTGCGATGACTGGTCGATGACGGTCTTGCGGGCTGGTATTAGATTTTAATATTTAACTGCATCATTTCCATCATGGTTCTGATCACTTTCGCGGATGGCCTGCATTATTAGGTATATATAATGTAAGTGGATGCTCCTGTTTCACCATGTCTATTCTGAGAAGGCTAACCAAAAGTATTATGCTTGAGTATTATGATGTACAGTAAATATATACAAGTGATATAGAAGGTGTAACAGTTGCAGCACCTTACAAAATGTAAATTGTGTATTATGCAAAACCTGGCAATGAAAAAGAGTGACCGTGAGTTTTATTGCCCGTTCTTTCTCATGGTTCTACCTTTTGCTTTGCTAACGTGGCAGTAAATGTAAATGTAGAAGCATACAGTAATAATGTTTTAAATTTGAGTATAAGTAATTATTTTATAAATTTATTATTTTGACGTTCATAAGCGTCACATTGTGACCCAAATGAATAAAGGATTTTGAATTTTGAATTTTTGAATTATGTATGTTCCGTTTTCACGCTAAAACGGCTGAACCGATTTTGTTGAAATTTAATATAGGGATATATTGGACCATAGAGACGGACATAGGCTACCATAAGTTGCAAAAATTAAACTGGGAGGGATTGTGGGGAGGGTAGAAGTTTGTAAGGCACAAATTTACCTCTTGGAAGCAAGAACGCATGCGCTAATAATTGAGTGCTGCGCATGTGCTAACACGTATCTGTCAGTACTGTCACGTCATACATAATGTCATATTGTGCACGTTGATTAAATTGTTCGCATATATAAACTAATAATTATACAATAAGCTTAAACGGCTGAAACTATTTTCCCTGCTAATATTGAAAATGCGAAATTGTTCATAGAGATACATTGAACATGTATTAGAACATGGCTTTGACATTTGACTGTATGCAAGGTGATGTTATTCCTCCTATATTACCTTTCGAGTGCTTTCGGTAGATAACGGCTAGATAAGGACATGGATACTGACCGAGTTACTTTGTACCCTACCCTATAGAGTTTCTGAAGTCTTTAAAATAATCGGAAGTGTCTTTACACAACTTGAAACTGAAAGGAGATTTGTGTTACCCCGAATTTAACGCGTGCGAAGCGGCGGGCAAAAGCTAGTTAAATATAAAAAAAACCTTAATTGGAGCATAACAACAGTTAGATTGGTAATTTTACAAACAATTATCAATCTACATAGCTCTGTAAAACAATATTTGACTCTTTGGAAATATAGTAATTACCCTTATTATAATAATTAACAAGCTTAATAATAAGTACTTATCACAATCATTTTACTACAAATAGAGATCAAAAAAATCAATAGTACAAGAAAACATCAGTATAAGATAAACAATATTTGATTTTTTGGAAATATAGTAATTACCCTTAATATAATTAATAATAAGTATCACAATCATTTTACTACGATTGAGATAATATCAAGAAAATCAACAGCTAAACATTAAAAGAAAACATAAAATATAAATATACAAATATTTTAACTTACTTAATTTTTTCGATACTGTGACCGATCCTAATTTCACCTGATTCAAACTCCCTTACAGAGGCTGTGATCATACTATTAATTCTGATTGTTTCAATTCTGTCGATCTCCGATATAATCCGCAAGCAACATGTCTTGAAACTGCTCAGGTACAACGGCGTCAGCTATATTATTAACTGATATGCGTCGAAGACCCAACGATCTGGTCCTTTTTCTATGTTTGGCGGGACGTTTAGTAGCCGTTGATAAATGAGTCAAAAACATTTATCTGCGTGACTGTACTTTGTCAAGAAATCAGCTAAAATACGACCGTGTGTCCAGTTGACGAAATTATTAAAGTGATTTAATTTAAGTTTCACCATGTGGACACGCGTAAAAATCATGGTGTCCACATGACGAAATAATTAGTAGTACTCATTTTGAATTTCACCAACTGGACACACGTGTGTCCAGTCTCTTGTGTCGAGTTGGTGAATAACCCATTTAATGTCGTCATTATCGTCTAATTTGACTTTTATGGTACGACGTTGACACATTGTTCAATTTACGATCTAGTCACGATAACATTCCAATAACATTCAAATTTGAGTTAATTAAGAGAATACTATTTATGACATGAGAAGACACTGACATTAGTTCGAAACTGCATTTTAAACAAATATAATTAGGAGAATTGGGCCTCTGACTTAAGATTTCAGATTGATGTCAATAAACATAATATTATTGTTGTTACTGGGAGAAAGTAATATTACCCCAGTCAAGCACATTCATGCTGCAACCAGTGTTACCCTAAATAATCAATGTATGCCGGCCAAAAAAATCGATGACAAATGAGGTGTTCAGGTATACCTTATCTTCATCATCATCAGCCCTGTATCCACTCTCCTAGTGCTGGGCACGGGCCTCTCCAGTTATTTAGAAAGATTAGACCTCATTAAATAAACTGTCACGGCGCGGCGTATACAAAGTGCGGCAATTTTAAATTATTTCCCAATAAACCTGGTTCAAAGACTTATACTCAAGTTTCTCAGAAATTCTTCTATAAATTGTCTAAAAATATTGCAGCGGGGTGTATAAGTCTTTAATAAATGAGTATTTACCTAGATAATTTAAAGTTTCAGCATGTTCCTCCCATATTTCACAAGCGGAGTAAGTACCCGTTGCTGTTTTTATTTATTTATTGCATTAAACTGAAAGTTTACTCGTATTTCGTTTTGGTAATTGCATCGACATAATAGAATAAACAAGTTTTAATAAGTTTTTTATAATTGGCAGAATTTTATATTCAACTTGTTAAATTGTGTTATGGCATTTAAGTTATAATTTATCCGTATTTTAGTAGGTTTGTTGGCTAAAAATTGAGGTTTTGTTCCTGACAATATTTTGAAAAGGTTGTTTAAATTTCTTACTCGAATGTCTATCACACATAACTTCTTTGCCATGTTCACTGTCATGAAAGAAATTATTTTAAAGGGAGTCAAAGGCACTTTTCACTTAAACTCAACCCAGAAAATATCCTAATCTTAACAGATTGTATGGGTTTGAAATTAAAAATAAGATCTGTGAGCCATGGAAGTTTTCATCAAAATGTACTTTTGAAATTTTTTTGGCATCCAACTTTATTTTTTGTTCATCTACAAGTTATAAATAATCAAAAAAATTGATATTTATAATAAGTTAACGTTTTACTAGGTACCAAATATATTCTTGTTACGTTGATCAGATAAAATTATATATTGACTATGATACAGAAAATAATAATCTGAGAAAATTTCAACACGATCACTAAAATACAGCATGCTGACTGACAGGCAAACAATTATTAAATAAATTAGGTCCATAAAGACTGCCTCCGTAGTCCAGTGGATAGCGTATGCGACTGCTGATCGGAGGTCCCGGGTTCGATTCCCGACTCGGACAAAAGTGTTTCTGGGTTTTTTTCAAATTCTCAGTAGCAGCACGTAGTCTGGTGATATGCCTGGTAACGGCAATAGGCTTGCCCCTATTACGTGGGACCAGAAATTCATGGCGAAGTGTGGGTGTAATATTACACCTCTGCCTACCCCTTCGGGGATACAGGCGTGGGTCTATAGGTCCCATAAGTTTCTAGCACGGAACGAATAAACTGAACTTTTCTAGGTCTCAAACAAAAAAACTGCACTAACGTACACAATCAAAAACGCACGATTGTATAAAAAAATAACGTTCTTTAATACAAATACCATTTAAGCGAGATTACCAAACATATATTATTTAATGCCCTACAAGGCATTACGATGTAGGGTCAGAAAAACAAGGGCAGCTCACGGCCCATTAATACAGGGACTAATGACGATAATCTTTTTTGTTGGCGCTCACTTATCTGACAAAATATACCAAGCGGAACATTAATTACTTTTGTACGTAATTATCTATATTTACTTTAGGGATTTGAAAGTAATATATTGTAGTTGTAAAACTGCTTTGTCTTGGATTTTTAAAAGATTTAAAGTATGTTTAGTGACATCGTGACTTTGAATGAAGAATGAAGGTTTCAGTTCGCAAAGTATTTTGTTGAAAATTTCTTAATTTTTGTTTTTAAGTACTCTTCAACGGAAAAAGTGTATTATAAATGCATATGCAATAAAAAGACGATGCCGCTTATTGTAGAGTCCAAATGTGAACCCAGATGGAATTACACAGATTATTAAAATACCTACCTATTAATAAACTTTTCTTTTCAAAAACTGAAAAGTGAACAAGCCTTATCTCTTACTCTAGCTTTTTAGCGCCATCCGGACTATTCCATTTGCAAAACTTTATATGTATTTATGTGTATGCCAGCTATGCATAATAATATGTGTACACGAACACACACAGATAAATCTACAGCCCGCTTACAAAATCTATTACTAAAAAGTAAATATGGGCTCGCACCGAATCACATACAGCCTTTAAAATAAAATTGGAACACATGCAAGTACAGGTGTCGCATAGAGGTCAAAGTCAACTATAGCCAACAACCACTAGGATAAGTCATGAGTTCCTTATTTTGAATCTGTGTTCTCTATGCACAGGCTTTGAAAAACACAAACATAATCAAACTTTTACATCATACAAATGTAGCTCTTATGTCTTGGAGATTTAAGATGACGTGGAACGCAAAAGCGACTTGGTTAGCATAAAAATCCGCTTAGGAAGTGCGCAAATTCCAATTTTGAAATGGTTTTGGCGGAATGGCTGTGGATTTTGTCTGCAGGGTTCAACAGGCGTAAGGACCTTAAATTTTATCTGAATACTACGCTTAGTCTTAGTTTATTTCACACAGTAGTTGAGAGTGTTAACCCTTACTTTTTCGAGTTGCTGAGGGTCGCCATAGAAGTCTTAATGGTCAAAATATCCTCTTTTCATTTTATGGGTACGCTGTTGGCACATAAAACCATCTTTAGCATTTTTTATTTTTGGGTTGAGGTCTCTTTTGTTGAAGAAAACTAGTGTGGTATTTTGGTGAAATTTATGTTTCAGGTCTGATATTTGGACGATATGATAAAATTATGAAACTAGTAAATAAATATTCACAACTCTAACTTCACCTGAACCAAAAGTATGTATCAAACATTATAAAAAACCAAATATATCACAATAATAAAAAATTCATACTCAAATAAAATATAATACTTAGTTAGTTTTCTCATTGTTATCTGATTCTCATGGATCTATCAGTTGTGGTATGTACGATAATTCAGTGGGTCATCAACATTAGGTACTACCATTTAACTGAAATTAGAGTGACAGAAAGAATAATATTGTGACTAGAAAAACACAGACTATGCAACTGTCGATAGGGATACATGTCGGACAGAAACGGTTCAATTAACCCCCCACGTGATTACAGCACGCACGGTCGTGCTCTAGTTCAAGTGGTCCCATGTGTTTACAGCACGCATGGTCGTGCTCTAAAAAAGTCGTCCTATTGGTCGCGGATTTTTTACGTTTTGTTTTACTTAAACCAAGAAACGAAAGTAGTAACTATTAGAATAGTTCATATTCTATGCAACTAAATCGTTTTAGAAGGGCGAGGGAAACGAAACGTGCCAAAAAATATTGAAATATAATTATCTGTGTCTCAGTTGCGAAAGCGTCCGCCATTGTTGTGTTTTGTTCCGCGATTTTTATAATAAAAGTTGTCTTGTGGAAGAAACCGGTGAATATTTTATAAAGATACTTATATAGATTTACTCAGAAATAAATAAATATTAATTGTGAAGTGACATTATTCGTGACAGAGACAAGAAATACAGTGATAAAAGGCAAAAACTTTTAAGAACGGCTATTTCTACTCTTGAAACTTGCTATTTTCGTAATAGTTTTATGATAAATACTCTTTTAATAGTTATGAAAGACATAAAAGTACCCAGATTATTTATCTGAAAACATATTTTAGCAATTAAATACTAGTATTGTTGTACGTTTTCACTGTTATCGTGTTTCAAATGGTAAATAATTCACAGCCACAGTGTTCGCTAACGCTTCGCGCTTCGTAACATGGCGGCCCGGCACGGCGAACTTTTTGTTACGCGTTCGGATTATAATTTTTTTAGTGGCGTTAGATTCATTTGTTACAAATAAATAATGTATTGTGTGAAAACCTAAAGGTATATGTGATAATGTTTTTGTGTTTATGAACCAAATAAGTAATGAAATTCATTAATATGTGATGAAATGTTTGTGCGAACCAGTGAAAAATAACAAACTTCTAAGTTTGTAAGCTTGTTTTGCCGGAAAGGTGAGTATTTAATAGTAATTTATGTTATTATTATCATAGCTGATTTTATAACCAACACAATGATATGCAATTTATGTGATATAATTATATTAAGGTGTCATAATTATTTTTTTTCCGGTAACCTATGCCAATGAAAATTTGCAGCAACGTGACCCTTTGCACTTGTGGCACTTTGCCTTTAGTTTGATCGCACCTCAATGGTAAAAAAAGTGCGGGCGTAGCTGCCGATCAGTATTGTTGTATATTTATCTGTTACGAGAGGAGGACGTAGCAGATAAATATACAACACAGTCGTCTGATGGTCTGTCAAGCGGCACAAGCAGGTGCAGAAACTCCAAGCTGCTACAAAGACAATGCTTACAAAATACCTAATTGCAGTATCTTTGAGCCGACCACTAAACCTGCTACACAATTATCCAACGAACATTGACGATATGGTTGTGACCATCAATCCAGGAAATCATCTAGAAAAATGTTAACTTTAAATTAACGGTCTTTATATCTACCTAGGTCATTTCACCTCAAGTAATATTTAAATATAATCAAAGAGTGATCTTCATAAAATGAACAGTACGCATGATTTTGGAGATCTCTCTGGAAAATTTATATCTTATTGTTAAAAAAAAGTGGTCTTAATCATCAGGAGACTAAATAAATAAGTAACAAAACCTATTACAATACACATAGATAAATATTTAATTACTAGCTTACTGGTACTTTTTAATATATCACGGACATCAATTTATAGGTTAACATTATTTTAATTTTCACATAATGTTTAAGAAAATATTAAAATGAAAATGTTATTCAAAAAATGTATCTATTAAAACCACTTAAGTACATAAATTAATGTGCCCAAATTGGGTTTCCCAATTAAATTTTCAAATAACTTACAACATATAAATATAAAATATTGCTTACCCACTCCGAATGATATGTTAATGTAATGTAATCAAATTACTTACCCGAAATTATTATTTCTCAAATATTTTACTATCAGCCGGGATAGAATAAAGTTAATTTATTGTTTCTTCTTTTATCAATTTGTGGTCCGAATTCTTGGCAATATTTTCACTCTTAAACCTCCCAATCGTTACTGTGAATAGATACCATACTTTCGGTATGGTTGACGCATTGAACTGCCCGCCGTTTGTGTTGGGAAAAGGATTAAGAGGGGTTGGAGGAGGAAAAAATAATAGGGGATGGGGCCTCCGCCACTCGCACTCACGCAACAGTATAGATACTGTTACTTTACGGAGATTTTCTGTGAGAGGGTAGTACTTTCCCTGTTGAGATGGTTCATACATACTGAAATCAGCTCTACTGCCTATAAAAACGTTTGCAGTCAGGAAGTCAGCTTCACAAAATAAAATAAAAAAAAATGAAATTAAAGATTCGAAGCTGTCGTGTATACAGTAATCCATGTCCACAACCGTTGCAGGCCGAAACGTTCAATTGATGAACTCATTTAATGTTGATTATGTAGGTTTAATAATCGCATTTCCTTTTTTCAATACGCACGCCAAAATTAGTCATAGTTTGAAACAAAGAAATTAGAATAAAAATTAATTAAAATTTGTTGGTTCTATAGGTGAAAATAATATTTTTAAGATAATTTTTGTAACTCAGTGTATTAGTATTTCATGTTTTAAATGGTTGTAGTGATATTTTTGTGTTACATTATAAGTAACAATGATCAATAAAACCCCTACCTTTACTTTTACACACATTAAAGCAATTCAGTGTATGAGTGCGTTGAACTTCATTTATGAGAACCTCAGTAGCAACAAGAAAAGTTCTTCAACCGCTTAATAAAGATCAACATAAAATAACATAGAAAGAGAAAGCTTTTATATCCGCGAATCAGTTTAGCATCTAATCTAATATAAATAACGCGATGAAGGCGCTAAGGCGTTTACTCTAAATAATGTTGGTCGAGACTCGCCGCAAATTTATTGTATCCGACGGCTTTGTGTATAAAAACCACTATTGGTTATTTTGTTCTGATGAGTACTTTATATGGCGTAGCGGGCAAATGTGGTCATTTAGAAAGAGAAGGGTTAAAGAAAGTTAGTAGTACATGTGTTGATGATGGATTAATAATACGAAATGTCACACCGACAGTGGCAGAATATTGTGTAGAGAACAATATTGTATGAGAAGATAAACTTGATAATAACCCTTTACCAACCCGTTGGGCTAGCGTGATTTTAATTGGTCAAAACTTTTCATTTCAAGGGAGAGGCGACATGGCCTAACGATCCTTATCCTTACACGAGAACAGGGACAGCTTTAAGTGCCCTCCGAAGCACGGTAGCGCTTAGATGCCATACTCGGTTACCCTTCCAAGTGGAGACCTGTGCAAACGTTGCTTAAGTTTGCCGATCTGTTACGAACGGCAAGCCAAGTCTCGCTATGAGCGCTACAATGTTAAAGGCTGATGATGGTGAAAGGGTTAAAAATTGCCATATCAGTCAAGGACAAGGGGATTAGAAGGGGGCATATAGAGAAGATACAACCATTGATATCTAACGGACAAAAGTGAAGCTGCGAAGATGCCATACTATTTATAACCAAGTTACAACTCGCGCCATCTGTCGTAAATTATATTTCGTCTAATTATATATCGTCGTAGTTAAAAAAGAAAACCCATCTAAAGATAATTGAATTCAAACTAAAATAGGATTCAAAGGAGCGTACCATTTCTGCGTCTAGCCATCTGAAGCCGTATTTTTCGGGGTAATATATCGTTTTCTGTGTCAAAAGATCAGGGTCCCATATGCATAAAGTTCGTGTTTTAATAGCCGATTCTGTTGAAAAGGGTTCGGGCAAATTTTTCGCTTGATAGCTTTTAATGTGTGGAGTAAGTGAGGAGAGATAGGCAAAGAAAGATTAAAAAATCGAATGATAATGACAGTAAATATTAATACGAATTCTAAAAAAATAATACTCTAAGTCTCCCAATTAGTAAAATGCCTAGTCAATGAAAACCAAGGCTATAACTTAGGTATGCCTACATTTTTCAAGTCAATATCCGCTTAATTATAATCCAGTCAACGAACACAAAGAACACTCATATGTGGAACAACATATCGAAATCGTGTTAAACAGAAAAGTTATCTTATACTAATATATAAAGCTGAAGAGTTTGTTTGTTTGTTTGGTTGAACGCGCTAATCTCAGGAACTACTGCTCCGATATGAAAAATTCTTTCAGTGTTAGATAGCCCATTTATTGAGAAAGGCTATAAGCTATATTACATTGCAGTAGCCTTATTTAACGCAATAAAATGACAGAAACGAAATATTTCTGTCATTCAGTAAAAGAATCACGATGAAGACAGTATAGTAATTATGATCCTATATGGCAATAATAAGCCATATATCCTTAAAACTATCAATCAATAAAATCAAATATTTATTACTTAGTTTTAAAAATTTGGATATCGATACAGCTATAGTTGGCTCTCATAGTCAGAAAATTGAATATAATTCGGGATGGGGCTCTTCTTGTTGTCTACAACTATCATAATTATTTGCTGCTGGTCTTGTTATTTGAGATTTTCCTGGGTAATATACATATTTAATGTATTTCCAAGTATTTTTTAAGTTTGCCTGGAGACGTATACTGCAGGACACAGTCGTCCGGCAGGACTATCCACACAAACGGATCTTGAACCAAACGCAAGGGACCGAACAAGCATAATATGTTTTCACGTGGCATGATAATTTCTGTCACTATCACAGCTCAGTTTTTACTTGGACTACAAGACCGTCATATTCTATGTAGCATAACCCTTTTTACGTCAGAAATACGTAAATGTTGACTTAAGGGCTTTTGATCTTTCACGGTGGCATAAATACATCACTAATATAAATTGTCAAATTCAGCATAATTTAAATTTACTAACGATTTAGCCTTGGATTACTTGTCCGTCGTAAAATTTACTATGTTGACTAGTAAACTATATGATGTGTAAGCAACGTTTCTACCCTGTTAGTCAGTTTATAGTATCTGCACCTTGTCAAGCGTCGCATGCAAATCTGCTTAAATAATTTTATATTTTTATTACTTTACCTTTCGTACTAGGAATAAAGTCTAATATGCAGCGAACTTTACAGTTAACGGGTGCCAAGAACTTAGACTGCTCAAAGTCTCTATTACCTGACTTCGACAATCAACCACAGCCCGAGTGTTGTTGTGTTCTGAACCAGAAAAAATATTAACGACCATTAACAACCATCCTTGCGGTCAATTCAGATTTATATTCATATTTATTATTTATCACTGCTATGCTAATGATAAATTATCTGAATTTTAATAATAATATTTCTTACATACGTCGTGTATGTTTGTCACGTAACTCCTTCTAAACTAATCGTTTAACTTATATGAACGATTTTTTTTGTGAAAATGTATGTGTTCCTAGATGGTTTCAGAATACAACTAAGCCCGATAGATGGCGCTGAAGCGGTGTTTGTGTCATAATTTGCACTACCGGCAGCATGACATCTGGCTGATTATATTAAAGTATAGCTGACCCGGCAAACGTTGTTTTCCAATTTTTTTTTTTTTTTTGAAAAATAGATGTTGGCCTATTCTCATAGATACCGGATAAGCACAAAAAATTTCAACAAAATCGGTCAAGCCGTTTCGGAGGAGTATGGGAACGAAAACTGTGACACGAGAATTTTATATATTAGATATTATTATTTTATAGATATTTGACGCACTTTCCTTATAACTATGGTGAAGGAACCATCTTTGACAATTGTCAACTATTGCACCATCCACGTAATCATCAAAAATCTGAGAACATGTTAGAGAATAACAGGTTCGAATGACCCTTGTGTCCGCATTATGTTGATTTAAGGGGTGGTTACAAGCCATATTGTTGGCGTCGGGACGTGACGACCCCACCGCCCACTGGGGAAGTAACTCTGACGAGTAGATACTCGTCATAGTACCTCCCCCAGCGCAAGCAGTCAACCGAAAGATGGCGGTCAAACCATCCGAACCTGGCGGAAGTAAAACCCAAGATGCTAGATGGGCAGCAGCGTCCAGCACTAAAAACTTCCGCCACTGCGATCGCCAATACGCCTGCCAAGCGTGGCGATTATGGCAAATCCCCCCAAATATGAACCACACCAATAAAAACCGGCCCCTGGTCCCCGGCGGCCCCGCTAGTCCTGGTTATGGTAGCGGCCATGGTAATGGCGGGGCAAGGAGTGTGAAGAATCTCCGGAAGAGATCGGGCTGCCACCACCAACGACAATTGGCCCTGGCAACACAGAACAAGCGCACACTGCGGACCGACGAGAAGATTGTCGAGCTGGAAGAAGAATTGAGCAAGTTGCGATGGGATATCATAGGCCTATCCGAAGTCCGAAGACAGGGGGAGGACTCGATAGTTCTCAATTCCGGTAACTTGCTCTTCTACCGGGAGGGCGACCAACAGTCCCAAGGTGGTGTCGGGTTCATCGTCCACAAATCTCTCGTGACCAACGTGGTAAATATCGGGAGTGTGACGAGCAGGGTAGCGTACCTTATACTCAGAATATCCAAGCAGTATTCGCTGAAGGTCATACAGGTATACGCTCCGACCTCGTCGCACCCCGATGAGGAGGTGGAAGCCATGTACGAGGACATATCTCGGGCTATACATGGCTACAAAACCCATTACACCGTGGTCATGGGAGATTTTAACGCGAAACTGGGCAAACGCGACGGTGATGAGCTGAGAGTGAGGCAATTTGGTTATGGGCATCGGAATTCCCGGGGTCACATGCCGGCTAGCTTTATGGAGAAGGAAGGACTCTATATGATGAATTCCTTCTTCAAGACGCGAGAATGCCGCAAGTGGATCTGGGTAAGTCCAGACGATGCAACCAAAAATGAGATCGACTATATCATGTCGACGAAGAGGCAGATATTCAATGATGTCTCCGTGATCAATTCACTGAAAGTGGGGAGCGATCACCAAATGGTAAGAGGCACATTGAATACCTGTACAAGCCTCGAACGGTCGAGGTTGATAAAGTCCACGCTCCGACCGGCACCGGTTCATATCCAAAACCCCGAGAGCTTCCAGATCGAACTCAAGAACCGTTTCGAATGCCTGGGTGAATGCGTAGATGTGGACGAGTACAGTAACGGGTTCGTGGATGCTGTCCATACAACAGGGGCTAAATTCTTTAAGCCCCAGAAAAGCCAGAGAACCAGCAAGATCTCGGATCCGACCCTCAAGCTGTTAGAGGAAAGGCGCAAGATGGTTTTGCTATCCTCCGACGACATGCTGAAATATCGGCACCTCAACAGACAGATCTCTAAGTCTCTGACACGCGATCTCCGCCAATACAACACAAAACGTGTTTGTGAGGCGATCGAGCAGAATAAGGGATCCAAAGTGTTCCAGAGGGATCTGTCTGTTGGGCAGAGTCAGCTGACAAAGCTGAAGACGGAAGATGGCAGAATCGTATCGTCAAGCCTGAGCTCTTGGAGGAGATCGAAAGGTTCTATGGACAGCTATGCACGACAACGCAACAACCCGCAAGCACTCCAGCGTCAGACTCTAGAGCTGGATTGACCCGACACTATACCGAAGATATCCCGGACGTCAGCATGCACGAGATTAGTGTGGCTCTCAAACAGCTTCAAAACAACAAGGCGCCGGGTGATGACGGAAATACTAGCGAGCTTCTGAAGGCCGGCGGTGTACCCGCTAGAGAAGCCCTCCGGAAGCCATTTAATTCCGTCATTCTCGAGGATAAAACGCCACAGGCGTGGCACAGAGGTGTGGTGGTGCTTTTCTTTAAGAAAGGGAATAAAACCCTCTTAAAGAACTACAGCCCCATCACACTTCTGAGCCACGTCTACTAGATGTTTTCGAGGGTCATCACGAATCGTCTTGAGAGCAAGCTAGACGACCTCCAGCCTCCCGAACAAGCCGGTTTCCGTAAATGCTATAGTACCATAGACCACATACATACGCTGCGGCAGGTTATACAGAAGTCCGAGGAGTATAACCAGCCCCTATGCTTTGCATTTGTGGACTATGAGAAAGCCTTCGATTCGATCGAAACCTGGGCGGTGCTACAGTCTCTCCAACGGTGCCGGATTGACTACCGATATATCGAAGTGCTGAAGTGTTTGTATGAAAACGCCACTATGTCAGTCCGCCTCCAGGACCAGAGTTCGAAACCTATTCAACTCCAGCGAGGGGTGAGATAGGGGGATGTCATATCCCCGAAACTGTTTACCACTGCGCTGGAGGATGTTTTCAAGCTTCTGGACTGGAATGGACTCGGCATCAACATCAACGGCGAGTACATCACTCACCTTCGATTCGCAGACGATATCGAAGTCGTGGCAGAGACCATGGAAGATCTAGGCACAATGCTCGATGGCCTCTGTAGAGTCTCCCAACAAGTAGGTCTTAAGATGAACATGGACAAGACGAAAATCATGTCGTACGTCCATGTTGTACCTGCTCCTATTCAGATTGGGAACTCTACGCTCAAAGTTGTCGACAAGTATATCTACCTGGGACAAGTAGTCCAATTAGGTAGGTCCAACTTCGAGAAGGAGGTCAATCGTCGAATCCATCTTGGTTGGGCCGCGTTCGGGAAGCTACGATATATCTTCTCGTCCGATATCCCGCAGTATCTCAAGAAGAAAGTCTTTGACCAGTGTGTGTTGCCAGTGATGACTTACGGATCAGAGACGTGGTCGCTCACTATGGGCCTTATCAGAAGGCTCAAGGTCACTCAGAGGGCGATGGAGAGAGCTATGCTTGGAGTTTCCCTGCGAGATCGAATCAGAAATAAGGAGATCCGCAGTAGAACCAAAGTCGCTGACATAGCTCTCCGGATAGCCAAGCTGAAGTGGCAGTGGGCAGGACACATAGCTCGAAGAACCGATGGCCGTTGGGGCAGAAAGGTTCTGGAGTGGCGGCCACGTACCGGACGACGCAGCAGAAGTAGGGCCCCCGCAAGGTGGACCGACGATCTTGTCAAGATCGCGGGAGGCGATTGGATGCGGGCGGCTCAAGACCGGTCTGTGTGGAGAACCTTGGGGAGCCTATGTCCAGCAGTGGACGTCGTTTGGCTGATATCATATAAGCCATAAGAATTTGGCCAAAATTCACCTCCTCTGGATAGGGATCTTTCAAAAAAATTCAAACTCAAATTTGAATGTATTATCCAACGTATCTGTCTGCATATATAAATTCTTGCGTTTCGAGCTGATGGATAACACATAATCAAAACTATTGGGCGCAAGAAGCTGAAATTTGGCTAAAAAAATGTATTTCCCATGGGCACGTCACAATATGTCTTTCGAGCACTCAGACATGCAAAGCATTTCGAGTGTTGCCCTAGAAAACTACATATACTTATATACAAAAATACTACACTTACAAATTTTATAGTTTACTAGACGACGTCAGCAGCTACTCCTGCATTTTTTTTTAATTTACCCGTTTTGGCCGATCCCGTGGGAATTTCGGGAAATCCCTTCTTAGTGCACCCCTACGGTCCCCAAGAAACATACACGCCAAATTTCAGCTTCCTGCGCCCAATAGTTTTGGCTGTAGCGTGTCTGTCAGTCAGTCAGTAACGCAAGGATTTTATATATTAAGATTCCATCATTACAAATAAGATACAGAAGTAATAACAATTCTCAAAAAATATTGACTGTTTCTGTTAAAAATATTAGCTATTTTACAAAATCACAATATCCTATGTAACGAATTACTTTTGATGAGCTATGGGGCAAATCTCCACCTGCGATTGCACCAGATCTAATTTCCCTTCTTGTCTGTTTTTGGCCACGCGCACGGTTCTACACATTTCCTAGCTCTATGGTGATATTTGAAATATTAAACACACAACCAGTCCGCACTATCAGGTGAACGACGTGCCGTATTGCGCCCACGTGAGTTGGATCGTGATCGGAAGCGGTATTTATAATGATTTCTAATACAGGAACAGTTTCTATCTTTCTCCAAATCTCTGAATCTCATGCTTAATTTGGCTATCACAGCCAGAGTTAATGCACTGTCGCTGTTCGTGCTGAACTCTGCAAAGCTTGCACTTCCGTCACTTGTAATGGTCGCGCAGTCTCAACAACCTTGTCCGCTATTGCCGCTAAATGCTCCAAGTCCTTTACTTAACTCACAGCTAATACACTTCGTACAGATGCCGGCAGATGTCCTTGCCACATTATTCTTGGCTTCTCGTCGGGTATCTTTTGTCGAGCCAGTTCTATCATCCGTCTGAGGAGTTGAGAAGGTTTTTGGTCTCCCAACTCCATCTCACTCAAAAGCTTCTAAAACTGTCGAATCTCAGACTCTTCATAGACTTTCAGTAAGCGCTCTTTTAACGCATCGAATTTCTTCACCTTAACTGGCTTGATAAAAATGTCACTGACCTGCTGGATAACATGTTTACCCAATTTAGTGAATACCATGTCGTATCTTGCTTCATCACTCATTTTCTTTGGTGCTAGTACAGCCTCGCACTGTATGAACCAAAGTCTCGGCTGATCGACCCAAAATTCGGGTATACGCGAGGAAACACTCACAACAGCTATTTCTGCTGACCCACTTGCACTTAGTTTCATTTGGCTATCCTGCTGAGAAGTCATTGTGTTTCAAATCCTTTGTCTGGTCAGTGAACACACTTTGATTCTCGAACGTCGTATTCGCGTAACTTGAGATCGGGGTCACAACTGTACACGTATGGTCGTGTAGCTAAATTGAGTGAGTATCAATGAAACTGCAGATGTCCAAAGTACGTGCGTTTATTATAGTGCACCAATTAATACTAATTATATTCATTACACACATTGTTTATATAGGTAAAGATACAAAACAAGGTAGGCACAGTAGCCTTGGCAGTTAAACTGGTCGTTGGGGTGTAATAGGCACTACAGGTACACTGTACAAAAGTACACTAGGGCAGAAGATGGGTACTTCTTAGTTTCATACAGGTGCTGCGTGAAGTCTGACTGCGCTGCTGGAGAGTACTTATGGAAGTATTTCATGTGAGCATACTTGTGAAAGTGTCCTCAAGTACCCCCCGTACTTGTGGACACTTTCACCAGTAGTTTTCAACTTTTGTTTGATGACTGAGTTCAAATCGACATTCAAAATTAATTTAGACATTGCGATACAGTATTAACAGTAATTTAATTAAAAATGTGTACAACGTTAGTAACAAATAATGATATTAGTAAAATACATATTACATATGTAACCAATTAGTGCTAAAATAATGTTCATCTGAAAAAATATTGATAGTTAAAATATTCACTTTACTTGCTAATTGTTTCAAAAAAGGATAAATTCCCACGGGATCGGCCAAAATGGGTAAAAAATGAAAAAAATGCAGGGTAGCTGCTGGCGTCCTCGAGTATGATATACTTAGACATATGATTGGTATCGCTTCGCTATACTAGACACCGCACTGCCTAAGAAAAATAGGTCCATAAGTGAGGCAACTCATTATGACAGTGTGTGTCAATCAAAAGCATCAAGACGCATGCGTGAAGATTTGTGTTGTCAGCTTCTCAACACTTACCCGAGTTAATAGGAAAATATTTTATACTGTGGTCTATTGGATAAGTAACTGGTTATAAATGTAGGTACAACATTTAAAATTATTTAAGAGCATCAATTTATTCGTGTATGGGTTAGGCGCAAGTTTCATCATCGAAAAAATGGTGGGTATATTATCCAATGATTTGGTTGTACCTATCCAAATAGGTTGTTACATATGACATTTACAAATTATTACGTATTCAAAATAATCTTGTAGGTTATAAGTTATTTAGAAAAAAGTGCATTCTATTTGCAATCTAGCCGTCAATTGTTAGTTACACATTATTGTTAGTTACACATTATTTAGTACGTATACCAATTTGACCTTTTAAGTTTTTCTAAGGTTTATTTACTGTTAATAGTCATGTAGACACCAAAACTCACAAGTAACGATAGACAATATTAACAGACTGCCATGTAGACGGTTTCTAGTTTGAATCTACGGCGTGCCCGCGTGCACCATTGTCTTTTCAAAGATATGTGCCTATTAAATTGCTAATGATCGCTTGCCCCGTGTCTCGTAGAGCATGTTAAACCGTCAGTCTTGGCTTTCATTAAGATCTTTGAAATTCTTTACGGTGAGTCAGTCCCCTCAAACAAACTGATACTGGTCTAATCCCATAGAATATCGCTATCCCTTTGGGTTACGGAGTCAGACGGCAGCCGCTTTGTGGAAAAGCAGATATTCTGTCATATCTGGTTGGACTAGTATGTAAGGGGACCCCAGGCTCCAAGTCGCAAGGTCTTGGATGCAACTGGGATAACGCTAGGACGATGATGATGGTGAATGACTGCGATACGTATATTCCTATTTATTATAAAAGCATCTACGTGTAATGAGTAGCTGAATGTGAGGCCCAAAAGATATTTATTCTGTAACCACGAGAAGATAGTGCGTAAACTGTTGAACTTTTTTAGATTTTATTACTAATAATTAAAATAGATAAAATTGTTCTCGGTACCAAATTGTTTTGAAAGATTTTAAATTACTTTTTAAGGAATCTTATCTTATCTTTACAGCTTAAAATGAAGTCTAAACGCATGTGCGACCTATCACTACTGTTACTTTGTAAAACAATATGAGCTCACATTTGTTCAAGATGACTGGCTTAAATATTTACTTCAACACTTTATGTATATAAATTACTAATGTAAACATTAAACAATTCATAAATATGTTAAATTAATAATAAGGTTAGATAAATGCAATAGATTATATTAAAAAATACAACAACAATACATTTATATTATAAAAATCTCAACTACGAGGAAATTGTTCTTCTACGCGCAGCAACACTGATTGAAATTTTTGGTTTAATGTAATTTTAGGGTGAAATTTCAAATTTATTGTTATGTTACAGATGGTATGTGATCCCAGAGCCCTTCTTATTGCTTGTTGACTTATTTTTACACTTGATAAAAGCGCAAGTTGGCATTGTACAGCGAATTATTTGCATAATTAATTTGGTGGATATATGCACCTGACACACGGCTGTCAGTGTGACAGCCTCAAACCATGCCAGCTGGCATGGTATTTTCTGCCTCATTTTACAAGTATGAGGGCTCCGTCTAGTAGAGCAGAGCGAGACCAATCATTAGTCTATGATGATATATAATACTCCTATAATTCATGAGATATTGGCCTTCGAAAATTTTGGCGGGTAAACAATTGTGCAAAGTCCAATATGAATAATTCTTATCGGATTCTTATCAGATAAGGGTTTTTTTAATTGGAAATCTAGTTGAAAAGAAACTTATCTAGGTTTGAATCTGATATATAACAAAAAAAATATGTTTGAAAAAATAAAATACGAAAATTGGCGGCAATTAACAATAATTTATATTTTATATTTTTTATGTTTAAAATTAAAATGTTTCTTTCCATTATATTTATTTTCTCTGAAAATAAATTAAATTACCTTTCTAACCGTGTACAATACTTATATACCACCCATAATAAAAAACGACGAGAAATATGAAAATGTTAGAAATATAATAGCGCGCTCGAAAAGGCGGGAAAATATTATACCGGGCGCGCTTTATACCGCTCTTGCGTGGGCTTCAAGTATATTATTTGGTATTAATTAATATTATTCGAAAGCTTATTTAATTACGCGTCTTTTGATATACAATATTAACTTAATAAACAGAAATATCACCATTCTTTCAACGAAAATATTACGCGCCCGTACTTAGCTCGAAAGCCTAGCCTCGAAAGTGGCCAAAATACATCTACGGGTGTCCTGAAATGCCTCTATGGTGGCCTTAATGCTTCGAGGGGTTATATGTTTTGTTTGGTTTATTACAAACAGCGATAGCCTAGTGGAGAGACCGACAGCCTGCTACGCAGAAGGTCCGGGTTCGAATTCACATTTAAATAGTTAACTATCGCTTGCTAAACGGTGAAGGAAAACATCGTGAGAAAACATGCATGTCTGAGAGTTTTCTCAAATGACAACCCGTACTAGACCAGCCTGGTGGAGTATGGCCTTACCCTTTTCATAGTGAGAAGAGGCCCGTGCCCAGCAGTGGGACAGTTTTCTACACAGGGCTGATGATGGTGAATGGGTTATACCAACCGCCGGCTCTACATACGCAGCGATAGTTCTACCACCACAAACAATAATGTAACAACATTTATCTCCCACAAAAATAACGGTACAAAGTTGCAAATTACAAACGAAAGCTCGTTTGAAAGCAAAGTAGATGAGGACGCGCAACCTTTCGACCCAAGTCCGTTCCGTGTTAATGCCAACCATCATTTCACTTAGCTCTCAAGCACTTTACCGTGATTTTAGTATATGTAATTATGTAAATTTTAATTACAAAGCAAGTATGTACGAGCTAACAGCTAGACGAAGTAATTCCATCAAAGTTAATGAACTTCGGATTTCCACCGCCTCCTTTCGGGATCAGACGAGACCTGTTCTTCCTCTTGCCAGTCAGCGGCGGTGGCTGCGGCGACGAGCATGTCTTTGTCCATACGCTTGAGAGACCACCGTCGCGGAAGGCTACCACTGCGGTGGGTCGGGTTAGCGCTAGGGCGACGGATGGCAACATCAAATATGATATGGCGGTGGTCCGACAGAGTGATCACCTCCGCTGCCACATTCCATCCTGACACTAGGTTGATGGCGTCTGGAGTGGCCCATGTCAGGTCGACGATCGACTCCCCCTGCCATCGTACACAGGTACTGACCGAACCCCGGTTTAAAATGCTGAGGTCCAGTCCCGCCGCCCACTCAATGAGTGTACCTCCTCTTACGTCGTCTAGACGATCACCCCACTCAGTAGAGCGGGCATTGAAATCGCCTAGAACGAGTACTGGACGAGACAGGTAGCCGCACACGCAGTTTCTGAGACCATCCAGATACGCCTCGAAAGCGGGGAGACCGCAATTTGGGGATATGTAGCAGCCTACAATGACCATGGGACCCCACTCTACTGCCACAAACCCTAACCCCCTTTGAAGGAGCGAGCAATGGGGACCATTTTACCCCCCGGCCAGTAAACGGCAGCGGTGCCATTTTCCGATCCAAATCACCGGGGATGGTCCGGGATGGAATACGGCTCCGCTACCACCGCTAAGGCAACCGACCACTCCGCAAGCGTCTGCATTAGCAGATCTTGCGCTGCGCGGCAGTGATTTAGGTTGCCCTGCAAGACTCTGTGGGGGGGCGTGAACTTTAGGCCTCCATTACCTCCTCTGCCGGTTGAGTAGCCGGCTGGGTCGTCCCTGCGGCCAGCGGTGAATCAGAACTCATCACGGCTGGGGCTGGAGTTATTATTCGCCCACTTCTTTTTTTGTTTTTTGGCGGGCAGCATTTTTTACTACCCAGTCGATGGTTGGCGGGTTGGCCAAGATCCGAGCAGACCGGGCACCTCGGCACAGGAGCAGTGCATGCGCGCGCCACGTGGCCTGTGCAACCACACACGTAACACCGTGCGCCGCGGTCTGTCTCATTGGGGCACGTTGCCCTCACGTGCCCCATTTCAAGGCACCGGTAGCACTGTAAAGGTCGTGCTAACAGAACCTCTACCCTGGCTGAAGCCCAGCCCACTTGAAGCCGCTTGGCAACCGCTAACTTACGAACCACTGTAAGAGGACAGCGGACCCAGGCCGTACCTAGCCGCGATGGGGAGATACGAATAGCCCCGACCTTTATGTCGGATGCAAGACATCCCCCTACCGCAGCTACAGCTTCGGCGACTTCGGCTGGGATTACGGACTCGTCCAAGTCCTTCACCCGCACCTCGCCCATTTTGCAGGGACGCGCTATAATCGCGCCCGTGCCATTGAAGACTTGCCGCAGGCGGCCCGCGAGGGCGTCCGCCTTAGCGTTGTTTCCTTCTCCGGGGATCTGTAAAATCAGAGCCCCGGTTATTGCCCTCTTAACGCGGACACCTCCTGCAATGCCGAGGTCAGCGAGCCTAATATTTGCCTTGGCTACCTCCATTACCCTGGCCATTGACGTCTCTGAGCCAGGGGGCAAGGAGACCGTGATGGCAGCAGTCGAAGGGGGCCGCGGAATGGCCTTTTCCTTTGGCGACGGAGCGCTTCGTTCCGCCACCTGGGTTTCCACTGTCGTCGTTTTGGTGATCCTGGTCTTAGCCTTTCTGGCAACTACTGTGGCCCAGACCTCTGTAGCTGGTGGGGCTGCCTGTCGTTGTGATGGTGAGGGGCAATTGGGCAATGACGCTGGCAGTTCCTGCGTTCCCCGCCGCCGCTTTTTTCGTCTGCGTGTCCCTTTGCCGGGCGACACTGTATTGTTCACTCCACCTGGGTTGCTGTGCAAGGAAGGCTGAAGACCCTCATCGGGAAAAACCCTTGCTAGCGCTTCCACCCGAACCTCAGCTAGTACCCGGTCCACCTGGGATACATATTGGTCTCGGGTGGATGCAGGGCTCGACCTTGGCCTCTCATCTATCGGAGCTGATGCAGCCGCGCCTGTCTCCCGTGCAGGCACTGACGAGGGCCTTTCAAGGAACTGATGATCACCTCGTCGGAGCTCTTCCAGTTCTCTAGTCAAGACGGCCACTTGCTCTCCCAAAGCTCCTAGCTGGGATCGGAGCTCCCGATTCTCCTGCTCTAGTCTCCCGGATAAAGCCGCCGAGACTATTGTATCGGTTCTCCCGTGGAGCTCTGATACTCCGACCTTAACAACTGTGATTGCCTCTTTCAGGGACAGCTTTCTTTGGCCCCTGAGGTCTTTGGTCCCTGTCAGAACTTTTTCCACCACCGACAGTGCCTCCAGAACTCTGGAACCCACGTCAGCGGACGGTTGGTCTCGCAGTTCCACCGCAACTTCTTCCGCGCGAGACTGATCATTGCCCGAGGAGACTTTTGGGCCAAGCACGTCTTCACGCTCCGTCTCCGTCCCTGTTCCCGTCCCGCTTCTCCCACTAACGGTGCTTTTAGGCACCCTCTTGGACCGCGGTAGTTTATTTGGCAGATTTACATCGGCCGGGACGTTTGGTTTCCTTTTGTGCCCCCTTCCCTCTTTGGGGGTCTGGGACGACAGCGAGGAGACGGACATGAATGAGCTGTCGCTCTCCTCCGACACACCTCGTTGCCACCTTCTTCTTCCATTTGGAGTAGTCGGCCTACTCCTATCTGCATCCCTTTCGCCCGACTGGACTCGGGACGACGCCGAACTAGGCGTTATGGGGCGCACAAACAGCCGGGGTGCCGAGGGATTCTCCACCCGCTAAGCGGGTGGTACCCTCCTGGGGTAATATCTTATTTTGTTCCGTCGCCATTTATATTTTTGCTCCTTAAGGGGGAGCTTCCCTGGTAACGCCCTAGCGACTGGGTTCCCCCCAGCCACGCACCTCCTCACCGGGCGCCAGAGCTTGAGGTTCGGGTTATTTTTTAAGAGGTTTTCTTCCTCGCAGTCTGTCTCCTCCCCACGTCCAGGAGAAAGACTCCCGATCCTGTCCGTTCAGGATTACGGGTCGGGCCGATAGGTTGCCTTTTTAAGGCTATACCCGCCGTCGGCATCGTAACCAACGGCAGTCCCGTCGCCCCTCGGAAAAAGCCCAGCTCATCCACAGAACCTCTGACTCTGTAGAGGGACATGTGGAGAGGAGGCTTCCGTCCTGGCGTGTGGCCATAGGCCACCCGGACCGTACCGTTGCCATGTTAGCCGCGCCAGTAATATGCACAGTCGCGTGTCCACCTCCCGCGTATGTCGGATGTTAGACATGGACGCCATGGTTGGGTTAGAGGAGGAAGCCTATATACACCTATGTATTAAGCAAATTGATAGTGTTTGCCGCCGCATACGTTTTCAAACGATAGAAACATTTTTTACTACTCAATAAAAAAGGCTTTTTGTCTCAAAGAAAATGTAAGAAAACTCAAAGAGTGTATTTGATGTGTGAAGAAAATCTCTTGAGCGGGACTCAAGAGATTTTCTTCAAGGCCTCTGGACATTTTTCTTGGTTAATCAGTTTTGGAAGAAAATACACTATTGCTCTGCTTAGTTTATGGAGATTACAAGTTATTTGAAGTGTTTAATAAATTTGTTTGATGTAAATATTGATGTTATTCTAATTGACCTATAAAAATCAAGCCAAAAATTGTTGGACCTTTTAATTAATTAAGAGTACTAGCGACTCATAATAGGACCGTCAAATTTAAGAATAATAGTTTAAAATTTCTAAACTTTAGAATTTCGTTGATCATCAAATTGCCCTAATTACCCGAATACATTAAATAAATTATGCTTAAAATCTTAACCATCATTATAAATCTTAAAATTAAATAATTGATGCTTAAAATCTTGGTGACTAAATTTTACCTGGAAATAAGCTTTACTTTTACACACGGTATTTTGGTACAATGCCTTTTTTTAGCATTTACAATTTACGTTTATATTCCTTGTCTTACAAATGTCTCTTTTTTTACATTATGCCATACATTTACATAAAAGAAATAAAATTTCTACATACTAAGCCATTTATAACTCAAACAATGTCTTTAAAACATATTACCTACAAGTTGCGAGTTATAAAATATGTTTTGCTGAAGAGATATTGCAAGACATGAAAACCACCCATTAATTATTTTATTCCCTCAACAATACTTCCCGCTTTGGTGTTTGTTCAGATGGAGCCACTTAAAGTTGCGTGACAGTTACCCGACCGTCGTCAAATTGTAGGTGAACATTGTTTTTATTTTTTGTCACTTCTATTTTTTCATCTTTTCTTGATGTTTTAAAGTCCAGACAAAATGTGTGTAGTGTGCAAGTACAATACAGGATATCGTCTGACGCTTTTGACTGACTCAACCCACTGATGGCCCGCATTCAACAGCAATCGAACGGCTTAACCTTGACTGACGAGCAAGCACGATCTGTATCACTATGCCTCCACGCCATCAGAAGGTGTATGCATAAGAATGTCAGCCTAAGCCATCAGACAGGTTACCACGGCAAAAAGCTCGCCCCCTATTACGTGGGACCTAAAAATTCGTGACAAAATGTGGGTGTAATATTACACCTCTGCCGTCGGGGATACAGGCGTGAGCCTTTAAAAAAAATAGAAACTCCTAAAGTTTGCCATCTAGTTTCATACCATATGCAAGAATTTTCTGTAGCAGTCACGCACAAAGCGACATTTTATCGGCAATTCATCGCAGCAAACTAGTACAACTCCAATAAGACGAGCAATAGACAGCTTCTTATGATCATTTAAAATAATTTACGCCATCAAAAGCCATAATGCAATTATGGCTGTAATATATTCAATTAATAACTTCGCAGCAACTTTCAGAAGGATCGATGGTTATTGTCCAAAGTATTGCAGACGAGCTGCTTTTGCTAGCAGGGAATAGTGTACGAAAGTCTTTTTTAAATAGCGTGTAGATAGATACAGTCAGATACAGATAAGACT